>VDFB02105785.1:298758769-299279124 GCA_007258455.2 Sequoia sempervirens
AATACCTATGAGGCCCACCACGAGGAATTGGTATCTCGGGTCGCCAATCCAATTCTAAAGCTTTCCCATCCTTGACTGCAATACTCCAGTGCTCTAAACCAGGTTCATGACGATCCTCCTTACTACCTCCCATGACATGCAATCTTCCTTTCCAAAGCTGTGTTGCTGGAGCATATCTGTTAGTTCCCAAAGAATTTTATTAAAAATAAAAAGTGGGATTATTCCAGAATATTTCTTAAAGCATTAAATTACAAAAGATACTGAAGAGATTTAGGACAAGAAGTCGAGATGTGAAACAGCCAAAGCAACAAAATAGAGTCAATATGAATAAAACCAACCGACAAACTAAAAATCTGAAACAATATGCAAAAGTAGACTTCTATACAGCTGTTGCTCAAGGCATAAGAAAATGATTAAAAGAATCTCTCTGAATCAAACAGTGCAGATTAGTATATGCTGAATTGAGATAATCATCAGCTTCAGAATGGAGATTGGTCAAAAAAAACTAGGATGCAATTGCAAACAAGCCAATGAATTAGAAAATTGAGAAATCTGCATGGAGCAGGACTTGGTGTTTTCCTTGAAAAGGTTCACTCCTTTACATTCTGTGTCAAAAATACCACATTTATGGAGGGAGAAAGAGAGCAAGAGACGGAACGTAACAATTCTTAGAAGATAATTCTTGTCCTCTCATGCAAATCAAGAAAAATGTGTTCCAAACAAAGTACTTGCTCTTTACCATCCCAAAGATATAGCAATTACGTAACAGACAAGGTCTCTTTTAGTTTTATTTGAACCTCACTTTGCTACAACCCAATCTTGTGGAAAGGAAGCTTAAGCACAAATGCCTCGTAAGGAAAGAGGTGTGTCAGCCTATATTGGAAACATTTTATGATGTTTGTATGCTAGTTGCTGATGAGTAGGTTTGCTAGGCCTTTCACCACATCTACAAATGGAATATGATAATAGAAACAAATGACCTAGAGAGAGAATGCTTGACCATGGCTACGCACTATAAGATAGGATTTTGCAGCAGATAGAATGTGATAAAGCTTCAAACATCAAACGTATTAATGCTTTGTTAGCTGCATAATGTATAATGAATCTTTCTTATGATCATTTCAGTGTGCTTGTGGCTATGAGCAAGAGGATACAAACATGTGATAGCTAAATGCTTGGTTCACTAATTATGATTTGTTTGCAACAACATTTTAGATAGCCATGGCACTCCAATGCTTGCTAATAAGTACTTTCATATGCATGGATTCATCTTAACCCACATGATATGGAAAGAAATAATGTTTCAGACTTCAAGTCAGGAGAGAAAACAGATCACAAATTCACCATGGATTTCATGATAAAGGAACATGGTATATCCGTATCACAAAGATGACTATTGGTGTCAACAGCTAATAGGCATGATGCTTTAAGAAAGCAAAACCAACTAAAACTCTTGAAAAATGCTCGTCTCTTTTCTCTTTTCTTTAATAACTGAAAAATGAACTAGAAATGTATCTCTGTTTTCAATGAACACTGCAATATGTAATGCACCCATTTAGATGCTATATGAGACAGTATAGAGGTAAAAGGTATCACATTATCTCTCAATACTAGATTTGCATGTGACACATTAAATAAAAATTTATACAAATAAGTTTTCTAGAACATTTTTGTATGACTGCGCACAAAGATTTCTTGTTCTATGAAATTACAAGGTTTTTGTTCTGTTCATAATGGGCAACTATGGTTGCAGCTGGAAAAACCCATGTAAATCTGAAATTTTGAAAACTGAGCTGAAATAAAATCTCAAAATCCAAAATTCTCATTTTCAAATTTTTAAGATTGAAATCTAAATTTTTTAGGAAGGAATTACAATAATTTGGATGGCAAAGTAAAGCAAAACCAAAACCTGCAAAAGGACCCAAACAGGACCTAACAATCTAAATTAAAATAGCATTTTTGGCTAGAAGATAAGATATAAACAGACACATATTTAATCCAGCAGGCTTGGTCAAATATAAAGCACGGTGATTACCAAAGTATAGACCAGTGTTCAAAACCTTATCAGATAAGTACCCTGCTTGTAGCACCCATTTTAAAGCAGGCTACCTGTGCTTCTCTTATCTTCTAAGGTGGACATGTCACAGAAATGGAATTGGAGCCCATTGGTATCCATCTTAACAAAACAACATATGAAAAGGAATTTTTGGTTTTCTCAGAAGGTATGAATGCCAAATCAAACTGAGTTAGCTCCAAAGTAGAATAATCCCTACAGTAGGCCAAAGAGTAGTCTTTCCCTACCATACACACAACCATTTCAATACCTCCCAGACATCCATTTTCCTTGGAGGCTTAAATCTTTGTTTTAAGATGCAGTATAATAGATGCATACAACTCACTTTTTAACTCTATGCTTACAGTAAATCCTCACAACACCTGAGATCATTTGTAAAACCCTATTATTCTTTGCAACTATCTATGACAAGGTTCAAAGTAAGCTCTCTATCTTAAACTCTATGATAAGATTAGTGGTAACACCTAGGACATTTTCATAACACAGATTTGTTCTTGACCTATAACTCTGGTTTTTAACAAAAACTCTTTTTATCCTAACCAAAAACTGGGATCATAAAAATGTCTTCTCCTTGCACTGTCTTTCACCCAAAGAAATTGCAGTTATATGTTTGCCTCAAAGTGGCAGTCCATAGTGCAGGCCTGGAAATACATTTTTACTACTTGGCAAGTTATTTAACCACTTTGTTGAGATCTGATTCTTTGTGCTAGATTTAAACCCTTTAGCAAAGATTAATTGCTTGATTTTTGCCAATTTCATGCACATGTCAACAAGCTTGGGGTTCGATAGATCTATGAGCTTGTTCAAAAAAAAATAGAAGTATTTCATTTGCACTTCTTCAGTTCCAACTCCAGTTACAACAAAATTAGTGTGGACCAAGGAATAAACACAGGTTTCTGGAAAATTTTGTAAGCTTTTCAGTAATGTCCTCAATTTACCAATGCTCACATAGTAACCTGTGTTAAACTAGTAAACCAATGGACATTGGAAACACCAACGTTTAGAGGTCTCACTAATTTTATTCAAAATGTTTTTTGGTGGAAAAGCATCAAGGACGAACCTGTTAAAGATCACAAGCCAGAGACCCACACTCTGTCAACATCACGTTTTCATAAACTCTATTTGGACAACCAACTCAGGGCTTTCCAAAAGGATTTCTTCGAGGAGTTTCATAAAGAAAGCTGTGACTCAGTATACTTGACAGACAAAACAAAGTCTGTAACCAGAAGGAAAAATAACAATCCAACTCAATATGCAGGACTTCAAGATTCCATTCTCAACAAATAATTGTGCCTTCCTCAATTCTCACGAATCATCTGGTCTGTGGTTCTCATTCAGCAACAAGGCCACACCATTTTGTTGGATAACAGATAAGTAGTAATCAAAAGGAAGTCTGATAATTAAGTCACCTTGATAGGGTACAAGGATGGAAAATTGTTACAACTCAAAGGTAGTTCTTCCATTTCAAGAAATTTTGCCCAGCTCAATGAAGGTGGTATTCCAGCTAGTCTTTTGTGGCATGCAAGATTCGGGTATGTGAATTATGAAAGCATTTAAACAATGCAAAAGAAAGGTGTTGTCAGCCTGCCTACTCTGCCCAAAACAACTGAAAAGTGTTGCAACCTGCATTTTGGCAAAATAGAAAGGAGATCCACTTGGAAAATCAAACTGATGAACTGAAAGGAAGTTGCAACTGATCCAATCTGATTTGTGTGGCCCATTACCAATCCCTTTTAGTGGTGATAGTAAGTACTTCGTGTTGTTCATTGATGATTATAGCAGAATGACCTAGATCTATTTCTTGAAGCATTTCTGGAGAGAAGCAGCAAAGACAGCAGTATATCTTTGCAACAGGTCACCTTTAGCAGCTCTTTATATACAGACTCCATATAAAGTTTGATGTGGTCATCCTCCATCTATGTGGCATCTCAAGAACTTTGGATCCACATGTTGTGCACTGATTTCCAAAGAGAACTAGGAACAAGTTACCGCAGGAGTTGCAAACACATCTTTTTGGGGTATTCAAAATCATCAAAAGCTTATATTTTGTATGATGAGCCTGATAAGAAATTCTTCATTGCTATGGTTATATTTTGTGAAACCACAAAAGATACAGCCAACATTGATCAGCAATTGAGCCGATTTGAAAAAAAATTCTCCAAAATATGGAAAAGAAGAAGAACCCAAACAGAACTTTACTACAATCCAGAAACAGTTCTACGTAGTACATTAGATTAAAAAAGATAAATTTCTCGAGAAGGCGTGAGCACCAAGTCAGCCTGACTACCCTCCAAGTGAGGCATCAGCATTGCACTTGGCCAAGGATTAGTCTTCCCCAACTATCCACACAACCATTTCAAAACCTCCAAGAAAGTAAATGCTTGTAACTCCTCCATTATGACAAGATTCTTTGTAAATCCCTATGACACGTTTAGATGCTTAGTAACTCAATTATTATTTCTAACTCCTTACCTGAAATGCTTTGGGATACCATTATTATTTGTAACTCTCTATGACAAGATTCCATGTAACTCATTTGTTATGATCTCTATGATAAGATTCTTTGTAACTGCTATGACATTCTCATGATAGACAAATGGCCTTGTCCTATGACACATAATTGAATACCCTTACTAATACAAATGAATATAACTTTACTTTTCACACAAAATACAACCTAGATCATAACAGTCTTTCCATGTTATATTTGTAGAAAAAATTCCATTCCCTCAAAAGTTACCTGCTTAAAATTGAAATTCTTTGTGGCGAACTGAAACAAAAGACTCAAGACATTTTCCCTGAATTTTATAATCAGATAATGCAAAGCAAACTGGATAAATTTAAAGAAATGTTTAAAGTGTATTGATTTGCCTCCAGAGATAGGAATAGAGGAGGAGCTCATGCATGGCAAGGTCGTATGCAGGAAACTGAAACAAAATATGGTACCCAGTATGGTGTCCTTTTGTTATACAAGGCATGTAGCTCAAGTTGGAAATTATGGCTAAACAGTCCTGCTTAATTTAAAATAAATAAAAATCCAAGATTTTAAAAACTTTTCAGATTTACAAATTCAACGAACATAGCTACCAAGTACATCCATTTCAATTTGAAACAAAATATTAGTTATATTCTGCTAAACTTTCCAGTATAATTATACGCCTGGAATTCTAATATTGAAACATTCTGTTGCCAATATTGAATCTGACATAAGCTTCTAAGTTATAAACAAAGACATCAAATTATCAAACTAACAGAGATTCTGTGGCCTGAAAATTCCCTTCAACAGTTCAACTAACAAAATAAGCAGGTTTACAGAAATAAATAACTCAAACAGCCTGTGTACCTTGGTACAGGAAGTGGAGGCAGCTTAGACCATTTCTTGGTTTTTGTATCCAAGACAAAGTTCAAGGCTATTGGTCCTCTACACTGTGGCCCATATTGTCCAGTTACAGCATATATATAGCGTCCATCTGTTGCCATTCCCAAATGTGAATGTGCCATTTCCTTTGGCATGTCGAATTTTCCACCCCATGTATTGTCTATCAAATTATAGATGTCAACATGGGAATGTACCTGCACTACCATTCCAAAACCAAAATAAACTGCTTAAGAAATTTTATTAAATCCTAATCAAATATATGCTCAAATCACTACAAACTCCAATGACACCAATTGTGCTAGCTGAGTATAGGTTCCAGCCTATCAAACCAAAAAAATTTGCTGAACCTAAGCACAAAAAAAAAAATCATTATGAGAGCAACAAACATTGGCTATCCTCATTAGGAGCGGTTGACTTCCAATAGAGAAATTTATTTGCTCCAAATTATCGGTTTCTCTAGCCTGAACAAAATTATTTGTATTTCATGTTGGGCTGGAATTATTTTCAAAATATGATACAATTTGTCTCACAAATACTGTAACTATGTCATGTCCCCAAAATTACGTGAATTGATTTTTGGAGGGAAAACATAAAATTGTTCTTAAACACTGTGTGCATTTAAAAATAATATTAATAATAATATAAAATAAATTTAAATTATTAAATAATAATTTTTAAATTTTAAATCTCTATTCTGGGCCGACCTATTGGAAGGCCAGTATTTATATGAGTTCATTTGTTTTGTTAACTATCATGAATTGTGGAGAGAATTTGCGTGATCCGCCGGGACGATACCCTCTGCATGATCAGCGCCCTGGTAAGACGCAAACCCTACCTGGCGTTCAGATTCTCTTTGCGATTCCTTCACATTGCTCAGTCGCTGACTTCTTCATTCCATCGCATTATACAGAACCTGCAAGGAGATCCACAGTTGAAGGAAGATTCCGACGGTTGATAGAGGCGACCACCTCTGCAACCTTCGCACTGATTTGTGGCGATCTGAAAGTACCCGAAGACTGGAAGAGGTTGTCCGATTGAATTGTGGCCAAGCCACAGTCTAGCGCTTAATTCCAGTCCTCCTTATCCACACGCATAGCTGTCAACGTCTTCAGAACATCCATCCGCGGACATACACCAGAGCGCGGATCTTCATCACGACACGGGGTATACACAGGAATTCTCTCGAAGGCGACTCAACTCAGATCGGGAGGCCCCAACCCTGGGCGCCGAACACTGGCCGTTATTCATCGTGCTCCATCACCTCAACCCGCAAGTGGCATCGGCCTCTAATAAGACTCCCGTCTTGTCATTATTCTCTTGTCATATTAATAAGTCAGTGCGCCTGGGTGTGACATCGCCAACCTGAGTCATTGTTTTCACGCTGAGGCGAGTTGTCCCTGTTCGGATCAACCCTGTGGCATTCTGAGCTATAGTTGGAGTCCTTCGGTTCTGTCGAAGCTCTTTATTGATTGCATAATGTACAAGTCTATTTCTGTAATTAAGCCGAACGTGAACTACTATGTCTCTTCCAGAATCATTGAATATCATTTTACTGTGTGACTATATTTGAGTATATTATCGCATCCATCTTATCTTATTCTGTTTGGTAACCAGTATTTGACATTATTGCATCTCGGGTCTGAATGTGACAAATCATGTCGACTTTTGCTGTGTGTTATTAAGCACTCATCCTTACTGTGTGAGATCTGGGTCTGGAACATTACAAACCATTTTCGAAGGAGGGAATTGACAAATTGTAAACATGATTTCAAAGACTAAACTGTAGGACTGTGATAACAAAATCAACTGCTTCCTGAATAGGGAAAAAACATAAGAGAATGAAAATGAAACATGATGACAATGCTCACAGAAGACAAAGAAAATTAACTCCTTGGTACATCTACCCTGAAGGATACACTTTATTGCTTTAGCTAGAACTGGCAAAACTTCTAGAGACAAGGATGACTTGGATACCACGTGTACTTACAATGAAATACATAAGTAAAAAAGGAAATTCAAAATAACTCAACAATAAAATGGCAATAAGAAGAAAACTTTCAGCTTGCAAGAGATGCATGTGACCCATTGCACTGTATTAATGTAAAATCTTATTGCAAATAGAAAAGTTAGAGTGAAAGATATTTGACTCTGTTTAAAATACAAACTTGTACACTTTATAATTTCATACAGATAGCCTTATATTGCTATATCCTTAAGCATTCTGGCCCAGATATGATTAAGAGATGATACAAAGAGGCATTGTACAAAGTACAAACAATTAGAAAATAGCATGCATACCTGCCTAATCTCTTGATCTATAAGAATGGCAAAAACAACGGAATAGTTGGTAAAGGTGGAACTGTGATTAGGCAGCTGTCCATTCGGATCCAATGTTAGTCCACACTACTTCAAATTCAATCTTTTGGATTTGTTGTAAATTATAATACTCAATAAGAATAAGCTTCAGCACTAAGAATTAGCACCTTGAAGGTCCAATGGAACTAGTTGTATGGGTCCCCTCTAAAATCTCATTTTAGATTTTCATCTTTTGTTGGTTAGCTGGGTCACCAGTCTTGGGGGTCCATTTGCTTTCTGGTTTATTAGAGGCATTACTATTTATCCCACATGCTAAAAGGCAAAAGAGCTGAACTGGAAAAAATATAAATTGACTCTTTGAGTGTGGAGAAAAGTGTGTGTGGACTTCCCCTCACTTAGATTACTTTAAATTGTATTTTGATGGCGTTGCGATGGGCAATTTGGGCCCTGCAAGATCAAGAATGGTTTTAAGATTGAATTCGAGTTGTTTTGTGAAAGGAGATTCTTCTTATCTAGATGTCAAATCTGACAATGAAGTAGAGACAGTGGCCCTTCTAGAAGGTCTAAAGTTGCCAAAATCAGTCAATTGCAGCAAGTTGAAGGTAGAGGGTGATTCTCTCCTAATCATAAATGATTACAAGAAGGATACTATTAAGGATTGGAAACTTAAGAATTCTATAGATGAAGTGAAAACTATGGCAAGCAGCTTTGAGATATAGTTTATTCTCACAGTTACAGGGAAAGTAATAGGCTAGCAGGCATCTTAAAAATGTACTATTAATTAAAACCATTTTTCCACAAAGATTACTGAAGATGCAACCACATGGCCAATTGAGGATATTATTACATTAGATTCTCATCATGCAATGCCTCATCTGCCACCAAATTTTAGATCTCCATCATCCTTGTTCTCACAATCTAACATGTGAGTTTAATACAATGTTAAGGTTGTAACACTTGGTGCAGGGTCGGCATGTGTTTACAATTTTCCAGCATGCATACGACTAGGTGATGATGAAATAATGATGCATTCCTTGTTATAAAGCAGATGTGTGGCTGAGGGTTGCATATAATTGTTTTCTCCGTGTGTTGTTTTTGTTGCAGGTGTCAATATGCAGTGAAGAAGCCCCAGACTAGGGGGTGAGAGGGGTGCCATTTTGGATGCAAACTTAAGGAATTTCTTTTTTGTGGAATGTTATGCTTTGTTGAGTTCTATTAAATTGATCCTTGGTCGCAAAGCCATAGCAGCAGTTGGTGGGAACAAGCAAGACTTCATATCAAGCGTTGTTTGAAGCAAATTTGCAGATCCAGGTGATAGATGAAGAAAATTGTAATTAAATAATTCATATATTATCCACTTTGTCTCACATTTTAAAGGTTTTTGAAAGCTGAGAGGATAGAAATCCAGTCAAGCCTTCTGCAGAGCATTTGCTACAGGAGCTAGGTGCTCTAGAGGGAGGACTTATGAATGTAGACAACCATGAATCCAGTCCAAAGAATTTTTACATGGACCTAGTGTTAGTAGTGGATGATTTGTGGGTGATACTACACAAGAACAATCTGCTTGTATCTAGTGTTTTTACAACCCCTGCCCTTTCCCAAGAAGGGACATAGGGCACAGTAACATTACTTCCTATAGCCTAGTGTTCGAAATGTCAATGGAGAAGATGGAACAACTGCATCCCTGTACTTCCTTTAGCCATGTTTTTGTTTTGGTTATTAGCTTCTACTACTGCTTATTCAGCTGGTTTTTTGAAGCTCGGTTTATGTACAGTTTTTGTGGCCATTTTGGCCTCTTGTAATAAAATTCTCTAAGGGAGTGAACCCTAATAGAACCCGCATCTATTCTATCAATAAAACAAAAAATTGATATACAAGATATTATCAATTATTATTGCATTTGTTTATTCTTTGTATTTAGAAATCAAGATCAAAGTCTTATTTGACAAATATCGTCATTCTTCTTATTTATTGACAATTTTACACGGGCTGAAGGTGATGGGTACACAGTTGAAGAAGTTGAATATCATCGTTCTTTTTATTTCTTTCTTTTTGAATTCCATTTTGCCTATTTCCTAGGAAACGGTAACAAGGACACAAAATTCGCATTTTTAATAGAAGATCTAAGAAGCTTAGCAGTGATTTTAAAAAAGGAGAAATTTCTTTTGAGTCCTAAAAATCGTTTTGTTTAAATGTGTTTTTTTCACCTTAGGTATGCCCAGGGTGAGCCCCTAAGATTGTGGTATGCCTCAAGAACATTAGGGTAGAAATGGGGGACTGTGTCATCCATCTACTGATACACCTTACTCTAGATAGTTTGCATCACTCATCCTATGTTACATGTATAATAAATCAACTTTATTGGCCTATCGACACCAGCCTGGATAGGGGCCCTCTCTCAACCCCTATCCATAGTAGCAGGAGACAGAGGAGATCAAGTCAGACATAACTGAGGCATACCCAAGCTGGGACCCATGCCAAAACCTGTTAAAGAAAGGTTTCTCCTTGGAACCTGCCAACCCTGCAACACAGATTTCATGTACAGATTTTGAAGTTTTCAGATCTAAAATTAATAGCAGAAATTGTCTAGTACACTTTTGTCAATTTTCAGACATAGGGTTTCAACCCAATTTTGCAGCAGAGAGGTTGAAGGAAATACAATGGTATAATCAGTAAAAGTAGAAACTGTATTTAGGCAGCAGTTCCAATGAGAATCAATGTTAGTAACTAGTACTTCTATGAGGATGTCGAATAAATAGAATACCTAGTGTTGGAAGGTCAATCCAGATTCCCAGAAAAATAGAAGCTGTGAGTGGTTAGCAGCTCAGTGGTGGAGTGCACCTTCATGCCCATGGTGGCTCCCAGGTTAGTGGCCTAGCCAGATGCTTCTCAACATCCAACCAAAGCTGGCCAAGGCGAGCTCAAGACAATGGGGGTGTTAGAAGAAAAATCCACACTCCAGGAAGATGAAACCTGAGGGGCTGATAGCACAGTGGGAGAGCATCTCAGCATGCCTATGGGAGGTCCTAGGTTCATGTCCTAGACATCCATGCTTTTCAACATGGTAAAGATGGAAATTATATTTACTTTTCAGGTAGCAGTTCTAGTGAGACACAATGTAATGTCACTGGTAAAGCCAATTCCTATTTCATATATTAGGGTAAAACCATGAAAAATGTTGCCTCAATTTTTCAGATTACTGAGATACACCTTGTGAGCAGAACTAGGCAATAGAGAGGTTTGAGGAAATAAGAGGCTAGAGATTTGTGAATGCCAAATATCAAAGTGAACTGCGCTGATGGCAATCAGGTCTATCAACCTATGACAAGAAATGATCTGAATTTGATTGTGAAACTATTACACAAGCCAGTTGGTTGAAACTTGAGATAATCAGCTTTCCTGTGTAATTTGTAGAACTAATAAAGTGCCTATAAGTTAAAACGTGTTTACATTCACTACATGATAGACAATTGAGCGAACAAAGAATGGTCACCAGCATAGCAAGTTCAAAAAAGTTACGAGGATGATCCAGACATTCTAGTGCCCACAACAAAAGAAAAACTAGGTATGTACAAATTCAGAAGAAGCCAAAGATGCCTTGTTTTCTGTAAAAATTTGATGCATGCCAAATATTCCCCATTTTTTGTGTGTATTCATCACATGTCAAATTTTCCCATCAAAAGACAAAAATTAAAATAACCACCAAAAACAATAGCTAAAACATTTCCTCCAATGTTCTTCTGTGATAAATGACATTTGGAGTTTCTCCATGGTTCATTTGCTTATGTTATCAAAATTCCTTTTGTGAGAAATGGCATTCAACATCTGCCCATGGTTCCAGGGTATAAACATACCCCTTGAGGTCATGTATTGGCAATCAATAATTGACTCTAGATGATTCTAAAGTTGTTGGATGATTGAGCAGCTAAGTGCAGTAGCAAAACATATTGTTGAACATGGTTTTGGAGCACTCCAAGCTTGTAGAATATTGTAGAAGTGCTGTAAAAGCCCCAGAACGTTCTTGAAGGCTCAACATGAGCAATTGGCTTAAATTTTGCATGACAATATCAAAGATAAGGATGAACAACCCCACCCTTCTGGAATTTTCCCACATTGGGTATCTCCAGTGTAAATTGTTGTGTTGATTCTCTCTTTCGGTGCTTATTTCTGTCTTATATAATTTTTATCTTTGCAAAAGTTCTTGGATGATTAAGTAGCTGAGTGCAGTAGCAAAGCATATCATTTGAGCATGTTTTCAGAGCACCCCAAGCCTATAGAATATTGTAGAAGTGCTTTAAAAGTCCCACAATCTTCTTGAAGGCTCAACTTGAGCAACTGGCTTGTAAATTTTGCATGATAATATTGGAGATAGGGACGAACAACCCCATGCTTCTAAAGTTTCCTAGAGAGGGTATCTCCATTGTAAATTGTTCTGTCAATTCTCTCTTTCCATGCTTATTTCTGTCTTTTACTTGCTTAATTTTACTATTTGCAACTTCTCGAATTTCTACACTGCACTACAAACTACACGTTCAGTTTACTGCAAGGATGGTACTTATTTACAATAGCAAGTAGAAGTAGAATTCAGTCCCATACAACTTAAAGAATTAGCCTACTTCTTTGTTACACCATTGATTTTGTGGACTGTAATATTAAAGTATTGGTAATAGCATAAATGAGTTATGAAACTGTGTGATAGAAGTAGATGACAGCCCGCAGCTATAACAAATATCAATTTCCTGCCCTTATATAAGTCTTTTTTGGCAACATATTGCATTGGATTAGCACATAAGTGAATATAAATAATAAAAATGTGATGAACAATAAAAACATTGGAATATTCAATGAGATTATGGATCAAAAAAATGAGAATTTACAATGTTTGTACAGAAATAACAATTACATGCTCAACTCTCACAAAAAGGTAAGTTTTAGGTCTATTACATATGACAAAACAAATTCTATCTCTTCTTAGTCACCAGTGAAATCAGAATGACATAGCATTTTTTTTCAATGATTGCTTTCAAGATCTATAAATTATGGCCTTGAAGGATAAGAAATATCTTTACTTGTAAAAGACTGACCATAATTAGATCAAAAGACTTGAATCTACAAAACGACATTGGACATAGATTGAAAGAACTTCCAGTAAAACAAAACATCAAACCTAATTTTAATTCAGAGAAATCTTTTAACATAACTGTCATTCAAAATGGATGGTCAAGTATTCAACAGAGGTGGTCATAGAAATAAAGTTGCACATTACCTAGTTAATGGAAAACATATAAGCCATTGCAATTTTTATTACTTAATTGCACTGAATTCAACTAAAACATAGAAACAAAGTTTCTAGCTGAAAATTTTGATCAACTATTCTCAGGTCATGAGCTTGTAAACTTACATTATTGATTGTTTCATATCCAGCAAAAACATAAAAAAGATTTCCAAGTTGTATTGCTGATCCATCGAGACGTGTTACAGGAGCCTCTGCCATCTCTTCCCACTCTAGTTCAGGCCCATTCTCTTCCAGATATTTCATGCTTTCAACCTTCAACTTGGATCCAAGAGAGAAAAAAGTCAGTTTATCACCCTGACTCCTGTATATGGCAGTGTATTAATTGCGTGCATGCATGTGTGCAATATATATCGGATGCCCTTTGGTTCATCTAGACAAGAGAGTCTATGAATACACCTCATTTTAAATGATTGCAAATTTTTTTTCCATATTGATTCTATTGAATTAGTTCACCTTTCCATATAGACACTTAACTACTATCAACTGAACTGGTGCCACATATCAATTTGTACAGCTCATACTTTATACCTCCAGACATCTACAAACTATTGAATTACATACAATATAAGATTAAAATCCACTGCAGAATTTCACCCATATACTACTAAATACCAGTTGCACTTGTACCATTACAGTTGGTAACATATGGGGATTTTTCTTTACAGTTTTTTTCCTCAAATGTTTTTTTTTATTTCTCATTGAAAATAATATTACAAAAAACAAGTCTCCACCAAAATAAGATGGAAGCAATAAAATGACAACTGGATAGAAATAGAGCATAGAAAATATATTGTGGCTGGGTCAGTTCAGATGAAACAGCTAGGTTCAGGTTGAACTATTGATGCAGATATAATAATCAAACTAATACAATAAGTATAGCAACAAAGAAAATCCAAACACCCAAACTGAATGGGGAATTATGACATGACAAGTGGGAAATAGGATCCATGCCACTAGTTCTTCATGCAAACAACCCTCCTTCAAGCATTCCACTTCATCACCGCTCCATCAACAATATAAACAATGAAAATCCCTTCCATCCAGTTGAGCTATGTGAGGAAGAATCTACAAACCTACTATTTCTGAACCTACTGCCTGTAATTTATAGTCAGAGTGTAGCTTATTTAAGAGTTATCTGCAAATTTCTGAAAGATATTAACGAACAATTCAGAAGAGCTAAAGAGGGGTAATCCAGTGTTCAAAACAGAGGGTGTTTCCTCTGCTGACCATTTGCTAGCAAGATCTTAACTGATCTTAGCAGATTTAGAGGGTTTTCTGAGAGGGATAGCCAGTTCAGTTTGGTATTATGGATGTGGGGTTAGTTTGCAGAGGGATTAGCTTTTTATGTTCTCATAAAACTCTGTGGACATCCATTTATCCTTACCATGTTATAATCTTAGAATGGGGATGTGGGTTTCCAAGGAACTCCAGCTGGGATGTGAACCTCGTAAATGGCCAGAGGGTTTCCCCTAAACCTGTATACACTTTGTAGTAAATACAAAGTCTTTGGTCGATGAATCTTTAAATTTGTTTTGTAATTTGCCATGGAACAATATTCCTTCAATTTCCAGCAGTTTCTGTAAAATTTGAAATTACATGCGTAGGACTGACATTTGTGAAAATCTGCTACATTAGAGAGATTTTAAGGGTAAGGTCCAGAGTCAAACAGTAAAGCAATGTTTCCCAAGCACCCTTGGATCTTTTCTAGGCAATTGAGTTTGTAACAACTAACCACATTGCAGTGAATGTCTCGGAAGAACCAATTTCTATACTAGTTTGAATGTCCTTTCCTGACTAAGGCAATCATGAAACATGATAATAATTTCTAAGAGACTTCTTATGGATCTCAGACAACAAGGATAGTAGTTTAGCACATTAATTTAGAGGCAATCCTTAATGAGAACGAGGATGTATGCAAGAAAATAATTTATCTCCTCACATAAAGAATAGTCTTTCAAGACAATGGACAAGCAGGCTTCCAAGAAGAAAACAGCTTCAACATTTTTTCTTAGAGATGGATTGTTGATCACATCTCAAGTTTCCTAATGCTGAGCTCCACAATAAGGTCCCCGGATTAAATGGGCTCACCCGTAACCTGTGACAAGTAATTATGAGTGCATGAAAGGATGCAGATCTCAACTTTTCAGAATGAAAAGTTTTATTTCAATGAATGTTGGATATAATCACCCAGATTGATTTTGGCCCCTAAATTTTATAAATGATATTGAGATTGTTGATAGACGAGAGCGCCATATCTTAAGATTAGCTGGCTATTCTATTGCTTTATGGATCAATTTCCGGGAAACCATAACTGGTTGTGCATATGCTCCAGATTTTAATCTTCTGCATATGGTACAACTTCTATGCATGTTACGGTAATCATGCTATATGCCACAAACTTAACTAGGACCCCTTCGATGTTGTAGTAAGGTGACCATTGTTATATAAGAATCCACCCTGTTTCTGTCAATATATTGCTGCATATGTTTAGAAGACTGGTTATATACTACATATTATGTTGGGCGACTGTGTATACATACAGAAGCAAAGGTTGTTTTTAAGGTCATGGCCAAGCCAAACGACAAATTGCAATACGATGATTCAAAAGAAATACCAGAGAAACCAAATAGCATGGTATGGCATGGTCTGCATCAACCAAATAATGAATAATTATAAGGGATCAGGATGGATGTAAGTCCAAGCTCCAGGAATCTTTGGTATAATTGATACCCCCCGGACCCCTCATCTAAGCCCAGACAATGTCCATGCTATGCAATGCAGCTCAGAAAAATAGCAACGAAGCCTTGTCTTTTAATAATGTAAAATGGTGGGCAATAAGCGTACTGGTGCAAATTCAAGATAGTCGTATCCTCGGTACAAGTTCTTCGAAAGAATGGCCTCGTTTTACCGCAATTTTTTTGAAGCCAAAAATGTTAAAGAAAAAGAGTACTTACTAGTGCTACAATTCCAAATTTGCACTAAATAAGCGTACATTGATCCATGAATGCACTCTACTCTTAAATGCTTATAAAAAAACGAAATGCATGCACTGGGCAACACTCCTAATGCTGAGCTGTATTATAAGAATTAACATTAACAATAAAAAATCTGAATGTCTACTTGATCTGGACAGGAAGAAAAATGATTATCAGAACTGACAAACGACAGTGGAATTACTGAATGGGGGGAGTCGTGAGATGCCCATCTGGAGAGAAGAGATCGATACGAAGATGCCCACAAGATATTGGTGAGCAACATGGCTGCAAGAAGTCCCACACATGTGCCCATTACAATGTATCTCCGCACATGTTTTTCGCCGGACGCTCTTGCCATTCAGAATGTCTATATCTCTGCAGAGCCTTGTTAGTAATGAATACACACTTCAAATAGGTCCCTGAAACTGAAAGCTTGTGTTGGTGAGCTTGAACAAATTCAGATACATCTGTATCAGTTTAGAATTGATAGTGTGATTATTTTATGATGGGACAAGTGCAGCTATGATCGGAGTGAGCAAATACTACGCAGCGCGAGGCGTTCAAATCAGTGGGCCAATTGCAATCCCAGGAAATGGTCGCTGTTGGTTTTAAGCGACGCGGATTTCCAACTGTAATTGTGAAATTAGCATTAACCATGTCCCATTTAGATTTCGGCGGCCATACTCATTGGTTTGGTTTTTATTTATTTTTATTTTTATTTATTATTATTATATTCTTTTAAAAAAATTTATATATTTATTTTCAAATTAAAATTATTATTTTAATTTTAAAGTTTGGGCTGGGAAGGTGATTTGGTTTAATTCAAAAGTACACTAAAAAGAATTTGAAATTTAAATTTTAAGTCTCTTGATTTATTTTTAATAGTTAAGATTTAGTTTATGATATTGCTATCAGGATTCAACCGTGTAGTTTCGAGTCAAACTCATTGACCCATGTTTCATGAGTAGTGGTTCAACAAGAACCCATCTCTCATGATATCGAATGGTCATAGCACTCATTGCATCTAGGTGATGCTCACAGAGGTGAAGCACTGGTCCGTCCCGGGAGGTCACCCATCCCAGTACTGCTCTAGCTCAAGCGCGCTTAACCAGGGAGTTTTCTCCAAGGTTAAGCTCGCTTGAGTTGTTACTTGCAAAACCTTCACAAGTGTTGTGCCTTATGAACCATTCATAATAGAGCCCCTTTACTTATCAATTGATAAGTAGGAAAATACCGATAGCAATATCATAATTTGACGGCTGTGGAAAAATACCTCCTACTTATCAATTGATGAGCTAAAGAGGCTCTGTTCATAAACACAACACTTTGAAATTTAAATGGTAAAGGGCTTAACCTTGGAGAAAACTCCCTGATGGCGCGCAACATGTCTTTGAGATGGTGACAGAACACTCCTACATGAAACATGAATAAATTGAATAACGGTTCCTGATAGCAATATCATAATTTGACACACTGTGGAAAAATACCTCCTACTTATCAAGATTTAGTTTAACAAATATTTTTGCAATATGTTATGTCATAGTATTTAAAGTTTAAAAAAAAGAAATTTAAATTTTATGTCTCTTGACTTATTTAATATTTGTTAAGTATTAGTTTGGCAAATATTTTTGTAATATGTTATGTCATAGTATTTAAAGTTATTTAATGTGCACTTAATTAAATATGTAAGGAAAGAGAAAGTTGTTACAACACACTTCAATTTTTAAAAGTGAATAAAGAATTAGATCAATGGCATCATTGTTCATCCTCACTAGGTAATCAAGTCCATCAAGGGATTTGACCTTGGAGAATCCATTCACCAATCAAGTTGGCAAACTTATAAATATATTGCCTCTAGACACCACCTTGGCAAATGTGGATGTAATGTCCTAAGCCAAAACAATAGTGCAAATATAATTCTTAACCTCCTGAATTATTTGGATAACATCACTATCGGGCCCTAGTATTCAATCAAATCGAACGCAACTCAAATTAAAATGATTGTTTATGCATTTCCAATATCAAATAACAAAAATAACTCATGATCTTCTTATTATAATGAACAACCAATAATGAGTGTAAATCTTGATCTATTTCTTATTACAATAATGGTTTATTACATTCAAATGGTTCTACAATATCAATAACTACTACAACAATTCATACCAGCAATAATGACAAATTAAATCAATATAATATGGTTGGAGTCTACATCTAATGAAGCTCAAATATGAACTCTATATGTGATTGCCCTCTGAAATCACTAAGGTTTTTATCTTAGGATTCTCATGGTCAAAACAGATTCTAAAAGGAGTTTGGTTAAGTGTAGATGATGATCTTGAAGGAAATATTCTCTTTTATATCCTCCACAAATAAAATAGGTCGCCACCAAGCACACCCACAACTTCAAATTTGAACAATGATCATGGGCAAGAAATATTGCACTTTGAAAGTTATGGCACAAAAAATAAACTATTGAAAATAAGATGACACATGTTAGGAAGTTAGGATTGGAATGAAAACAT
The DNA here is from genome assembly GCA_007258455.2 of Sequoia sempervirens. NCBI lineage: Eukaryota > Viridiplantae > Streptophyta > Pinopsida > Cupressales > Cupressaceae > Sequoia > Sequoia sempervirens. The sequence continues at coordinate 298,777,335 of VDFB02105785.1, forward strand.
AGGCAAAAATATCAAGGATTAGGTGTTGGCCATACCACAAGACTCGAACTACAAGTCAAGGCATTGGGGGTTAAGCAATGAGCATGCTGATAAGGGCAAGTCTGAAAGTTATACAAAAACAATGGCAAGGTGGTGCACAAATGGAAATCATGACAAGATGGAGAACTCCAAAACTTTGACAAGAAGAAGGGAAGAGCATAGTTCGAAGAAAAGAAATCTCAAGAAAGGAAAACATTTGTAAAGGAAAATAAGGAAGACACAAGTACATACCTAATATAAAGAGACTTAGATTGATTGGAAACAGGTCATGACAAGTTTACCTCGCTCAAAATTACTTGTTCTCAAGTAGTTGCAAGTCTGAATGTTCTAATATATGTGGGCCTTCCTATTGTGATGAAATAGCAACAATGCTAACACCATCAAGCGAATCCTACTACATCTTGCCACATAGAGCTTGCGGACCTTAAGATTGAAAATATACCATCTAGAATAGGGGTAGGATAGGTGGGTCATGTCCCGTCACATAGATATATGTATAAAGGAAAATATGAATAAAAGTAAGAGAGATGTGCATAGAATCCTATATATGAAATGTATGTAAGAAGATATATGTATAAAAGGATATATGTAAGAAGAGAATAGAGATGTACAAAGTATAGGGAAAGATATATGATTGTACTCCTTTGATATGATTAATATAATAATTGATGGGCTCAATCATTGGCTAGTTTCCCTTTTATTGTTTTATATTTTTATCATTTCTTCTACTAAGTTTCAAGACATTACTAAAACCTTTGATGCCTTTTATATATTTTTAAGCAGTTTTAAGTATGTGAAAATGAAAACATGTTATGTTGATATGTGTATGCATGAATTCATGAATGTCTATGAAATTTAGTAATTTTTATGTTTAATTTATGATTATTAATGATGAGGATGTCTTAGGAATAAGACTTACACTTGCAATAAGAAGGATTGTCAACCCATAGCAACAAGTTTCTCAGCCTGTAGCATAAGGACTATGGATTGTTGCAAAGAAAAAGTCAAACGGCCAAGGTGCAACACTTTTAGAAGGAAACAAAGGTGATCATTTATTGATCAGTTATGACTCACCAAATAATGCTCTTACTTGCCAAATAAGATAGCCAAGAGAAGGAGTCTACTTGCGGCATGATTGATTTATGATAGGACTATTTTGTGAACACGTCTTTGTTATGAGCAATTAAACTGTTAGGCATAGAATCTAAATTTGGATTTTCTACTCCTACTTCATACAATTATTATTTTATGTTTCAAAACTAAGTCCTCTTCATATCTTTGAGGGAGAGTTGACATTTGGTTCATAAGTTTGTTTTTAGTCCAGAAATAATGAAACTTCTCGCATACCCTATATAGTGGGATCTTTTGTTAAGGAAAAAATCTAGTTAGCTAGTTATCTATTTACCATTATTACTAAGTAGTTGTAGCAGTAGAATGTGTCTTACATTACAAAGATCTATAACATATTCCTATTAGATTTCATGTAAGAGTTCAGTGTTAAAATGTAATAAAGAGAATTGATTTTGACATCATGATTTGTTGAGTAAGTAAGTGAGTGTGTGATAAATCATGTGGAAGCAGCAACTCAAGCAAGGGTCACTTGAGGTACTGTTGAACCACTTTAGTTTTTGTTGTTAGATTAGATAATGCATTGTTGAATTCAGTTAGTAGTTTTCAGTTATATGTTTATGAACGCATGTGTTGTAATTTATGAATTGGATTTTTTAGCTTAATATTTGGTTTCATACTTCATAGGATTAGCTAGGTTAGGATATTACAATTTAAGTGGTTAACAATTACAGTATTGAGCATTAGGTACTCTTAGAATAAGGTAATAGTTTACATTCATTTCCCATGTTTTGTGAATCAATAGTTTATTATGATTTCTAGCTTTTACTATATTTGCACATGTTTATTCACCTATACTCAATTGATCTACGATGTCCAAAATCTATGAATGCATATATTTTTCCAACACTATCTAAAGTTTTACGAATCCCTGGTTGATTATTTAATGCATCCCTCCTATGAAAGATGAACTGCTCAGTTAGGGATTATTAGGTCCTTTGAGCTATGTGTATACCTAGTATCACCATGTTAATTAGACATTAGAGTGGCTCCACATTTTTGGCGTCATTGTCAAGGATAGTGCTAAGTTCAAGATTATTTTGTGTGTGCTTTAATTCCTTTCAAGCTTTCATGGTTTATCAATTTTGTTTTGGAATTAGGGTAAATAGGCATTTCAACTATCAACAACAATACGAATCACTAACAATGTGCAGGAACCATTGATTTAAAAAAGTCACAACCATTGCATGAGGAGACAATGAGATGTTCGCGGAAGATTTCTCCCCTCAGCGCATGAAGCATTAGAAGATACTAGTGGACAAAGTGAAGAGATTGAGGGAATAAATGAAGAACAAATATCCCTTACACTAGTAGCTACACCAAACATATAGGAGACTTCCCGAATACATTTAGGCATCATGGGTGATGCAGTAGTAAAAGATCCACCAGAGCATGTAACATTTGAATTCTTTATAACCAACCAGGGAAGGGTAGTTGTCTTGAAGAACATACCTCCTTCAACACTCCCTATCTACTATGGACTAGCCATAGAGGATCCAAAAACCTTTCTTTTTTAGTTTGATGTGTTATTCTGATGCTATGACTACACCATGGATGCTCACCGACTCAAATTGTTCCTAGCTACACTAAAAGATGTTGCTCTATATTGGTTCGTGGGGTTGGGAAGAGATGTTCTCGCTGGAAAACAATGAAGAAAAAGTTCCCAGAAAAATATCAAGATTTTTGCAGAGGTATAGATGGAAAGAGGGATGACATCTTCAAGATGTCACAAGAAGTTCATATGAGTCATTGGAAGATTATGTTGAGAGGTTCTAGTTATGTCTCAAGAAATCTCAGCAAAACAAACTTTTTGATGAATCCTTAAAACTAGTGTTTTTAAGGGGAGTTCATGAAGACTAGGTATGGATGCCCTCAATCTCATTGGAGCAGGGGACATCTCACAATTACCCTTTGATGAGATTTGTAAAGTGTGTAAAAATTACTCCAATTCATTCATCAAGAAGACTATGAGTGACATGACCCCTTCTCTCAATAAATCATCCACTGGAGTCTCGAGGGTAGAGCTAAGCAATCATCTATCAAACATGAAGGAAGACATTATTAGCCACTTGGCTACCCAACTAGATACCCTCGATATCAAGAAAAATAAATAAGAAGCAAAGACAGCCCTCATAGAATCCTATCCACACTATCGCCAAAAGAAGATCAATTGCAAGTGTAAAAAGTTGGCTAGTATCTCTAAAGACAAGCAAGGGAAGTCAGAGTTTCACACCTTGGAAGATGAAGAAGGTCAAGTGTTTTACATCACTCAATGCGAGATATGGAAACCAAGACAAGGTATGCCACAAGATCCCTTCACCTATTATATGTCATTTCAAGGTAGTAATTCAAACTTTCCAAATTGGAACCCTCACCCTTGGACCAATGTACAAACTCACAATGGCCAATGCCCAAGCCTCTAATTTGACTCAATGACATAAATAAGGCATATGGACACCACAAAATTACCAGGGACCAAATTATAATTCCCAGTGGCCACCCCAACAAATCCAATGGTCACCACAATGGCAAAGAGGTAAGTAGTGGAAAAATCAAAACCCAAATTACCAGCAGCCACAACAACCAACCATAATTCCAATCCAACTATAGTTGTACCAACACCACCAATATCACCTCAATTACTAGCACAATTTGCACCCAACCCCAACAATAAGCCTATCCAACAAGATTATACTAACGAAACCATCCAATACCCTACTTATGGGGTTGAGGTGAGTGATGTCCACCTTAGATCAGGGAAAATGGTAGTTGGGCCTTCATCTCCTCACATCATAGAGTTGATTGATGAGGAACTCCCAGAAGAAACTATAGACAAACAACCTAGGGAACCTGCATCAAATTAGGATAAACCATCAAACATAAGTCTAGTACCTCCATTACCTAAGAGACTAACAATACAAAAACATCATTCACAAATTGAATTTTATCTATTAGGATAGATCAAAGATGTTTGCATTAGGATACCCCTCATACAAGAAATTAAGGAAGTGTCAATTTATACCAAGATAATGAGAGAGTTATGCCTAAGGAAGACAGTCAGGAAACTCAAGGACCCTCAGACTGTGCATGTTTTAGGACAGCTTGCAAATATTATGTTAGGAAACATAGTTGTCCCCAAATATGCAGACCCTTGGAGCCTTGTTATGGATGTCAAAATCAATGGCACTCGCATAAAAAATACCTTAATTAACCTAGGAGCAACCATCAACATGATGAGAAAATAAACCATGAAGCAATTACAACTAATGGAGCTTCGACCTACACTTATTGTGTTACAGTTAGATAAAACTTGAGGGAATCATAGAAGATTTGGTTATAACATTAGACTCATGGGAATTCCCAATAGACTTTATGGAGTTACAACCTAAATCAAATCTTGTAGGGTATCCCCTCATCCTAGGGATACCTTGGTTGGCTACTACAAATGCCTTTATAGGTTGCAGGTTTGGTAACATGATCATTTCCAATGGAAATGTAACCAAGAAGCTAGTCCTATATCCACCTGCCCAACCCTGTGCAGACATGGAGCAAACTATATGGACTACCCTAGATGAGGATGATCAATACTCACTACAAACATTAATGACTATTGAACATAGCCCTATGTTAAACATCTAATATGAAGATAAACTGCTTACAAACATCATGCAAAATAATTATGCTAGGGACCTGCAACAATATGATTGTTTAACATGTTTACAAGACCTGTTGTAGAACATAATCCCTGCCAATACATCTAAGTCTATCTCTCAAATTTCCCATACCTTATTGCCACATAATTGTAGCCCTAACATAGCAAGCATTGATATTGCATCTGTGAAAACATCAACCCTGATAGTTGAGATTACATCAGGTAAGACATTAAATGTAAACATTCAATTGACTATTGCACAACAATCTTCACTATTGAACATGTTGCAAGCACACACAACTACATTTGAATGGGATTACCATGATATGAAAGGAATAGACCCAAACTTATGCATACATAAAATTTACATCTGGCGCAGCCATAGCAGGAGGGTCCTCAAAAGATAACTATCTAGACCATGCAACAAGAGTAACACAATGAAAGCAACACAAAGTGTGGAGGAAAATGCAGGTACAAATATTCTTATTAAAAAAATCTCAAGAACATTTGGCTGGCAACACCTGGGCTTACAGATTCGGCTCACAGGCCTGATAAAACATGCTCAGTATTCTAACATGCGAGCAAAAGTCTTACATATCAAGTCTATATTCTATCAATCTAGATTCTACTTTAGTACCCCCTACAAATGATCGATTACAAGCTTTATAGCATATCCATAACTCTAGAAACATCTGTGTCGGCCAAAGATCACCACATTCTCCAATGAAAGAAAATGTAACGTGTGCATAAATAGGTCGGCCTCAAATTTGAATTACTCTCCATCAGGTGCATAAGACGAAGTGTGGACCTAAAAGGAAGGTCGGGGACACTCCCAAGAACATTTAAAATCACACCATTAAGATCTACAAGTCACAGGGACGATCCGCAACGATCGAACTGGCCGAGAAGTTTGAAATTATTCTGGTGTCATTCAAGAAACTGTCAAGAATTCTAGAAGCGATAACTTGCCAGAAAAAGATCCAATCACGCCCAAATCTTGGGACAAGGAAAATGAGCATGTAGACGATGTACACAAAGATCCACAGAGTCTGGTGAGCAAAAATGATAAATGAATTGGGCAAGAACAAAATAGGAACACGAAAATATTTTTGGTTGATGCAAGATTGCCAAGAACCAAGGATGCTCCTGCATCAAACATCCGAGGTTAATGAAAAGTGAGTCCCTCACTTTGCTAAAGCCAAAGGAAAACCAAGATGGTCTACCTCAGCCTAAGAAATCCAAGAAGAATCCTCAACTGGTCTACCTTTCCACTTCACAAGATATTCTTTGTACCGTCTTCCACGAGTCTTCCTCCCATCTCTGACATCCAAAACCTCTTCGATCTCATCTGATCGCTGCTTAGGAAATTGATTTTCAAAATTTGTCTTACCGTCTTCACTGAATTCTACTTCATGATATTGATGTAGGTCTGCAATGTTGAATATAGGTGATAGACCCATACCATCTGGTAACTCCACTTCATATGCATTGCCTGAATCAAACTTCTTCAAGATCTTACAAGGTCCAAACTTCCTCATCTTCAACTTATTGTATGTGCCAACTGGAAACCTTTCCTTCTTCAAATATACCATCACGTCATCTCCAACTTCAAATTCCTTATGTCTCCTCTTTCCATCTGCTTTCTCTTTATACTTCCTATCCATGTCTTCCAATTGTTGTTTTACTTGACTATGCAACTTCCTCACGTGTTCTACAAATTCTTCTACTTCTGCACTCCTCTTGTCTCCCATACTGATGTCTCTCAACTCTGATATACCTCTAGATGAACTCCTGTAAAAATTTCAAAAGGTGTCTTTCTTGTACTCTTGTTCACTAAATTATTGTAAGCAAACTCTGCTTGTGCAAGGGCTAAATCCCAACTTCCAGTCTTCTCTCCAACCCAACATCTTAGTAAATTCCCTAAACTCCTATTTACTACCTCTATTTTTCCATCAGTCTATGGGTGAAAAGTAGAACTGAACTTCAAATCTTTCTTCAACTTCTTCCAAAGTGTTCTCCAAAAATAACCAACAAACTTCACATCTTTGTCTGAAACAATACTCCTAGGTCTTCCATGCGATCTAATCACTTCTCTAAAAAACAAGTCTCTACATGTACTGCATTTGTTGTCTTCTTACAAGGTATGAAATGTACCATCTTAGAAAATCTATCTACCACTACAAATATAGAATCGTTACTTCTTTGTGTCTTTGGAAAACCAAGTATGAAATCCATGTTGATATCTTCCCAAGGTCTCTCTGGAATTGTCAGAGGTTTATATAATCCAACATTCTGACTACTCCCTTTTGCAACTTGACAAACTCTGCAACTCTACACAAATCTCCTAACATCCTTATGAATCTGTGGCCAAAATTAGTTATCACTCACCAATGCCACTGTCTTATCAACTCCAAAGTGTCTTGACAATCCTCCACTATGCTTCTCCTTCACCAAGTTGTCCCTCATTGAACTTTGGGGTATACACAATTGATTACCTTTAAACAACATATCCTCCTGAATGAAATAATCCAACCACTGCCTCCTATCCTCTAAAACGGGTTCCTTACATGCTCTCCAAGGTTCTGCAAAGTCTGGGTCTTTCTCATACAAGTTCTTCATTTCATCAAAGCCTAATACTTCTACTCTCATCTTTGTCAGTAAATTTATTCTCCTACTCAAAGCGTCAACTACTCTATTTGACTTTCCACTTCTATGCTTCAAAACAAAAGTATAACTCTGCAAGAATTCTACCCATCTCATGTGTATCTGATTCAACTTACCTTGACTATTCAAATATTGCAATGATTGATGATCTGTATACAACACAAATTCCTTAGGGAAAAAATAATGTCTCCACTTCTTCAAGGCTTGAACTATAGCATAAAATTCTTTATCATACACTGAATATCTTCTTCTGGAATCATTCAAATTCTCACTGAAATAAGCTACAGGTCTCCCTTCTTGACTCAATACTGCTCCAATTGCATTTCCACTTGCATCACAGTCTACTTGAAATACCTTACTGAAATTCGGTAAAGCCAACACAAGCTACTCAGTCACCTTCTACTTCAACAATTCAAAACTTTGGTCTGCTCCAAATGTCCATCTGAAATCCTTCCTATCTCCTCTCATTGTCTTAGTCACAGGGTTGCAAATAGAACTGAAATTCCTAATGAAATTTTTGTAGAAACTAGCTAACCCATGAAATGATCTTACCTCTCCAATGTTTTTAGGTGTAGGCCACTCAACAATTGATATCACCTTCTCAGGATCCATCTTCAATCCATCCACAAATATCACAAATCCCAGATATACCAATTCCTCCATGAAACTACACTTCTTGATGTTTATCAACAACTGCTCCTCTCTCAACCTCTGCAAAACTTGTCTTATATGCAACAAATGTTCTTCTCTACTCTTACTGAAAATCAAGATGTCATACAAGTACACAATCACAAACTTACCCAAGAATTTCTTCAATACCTCATTCATCAACCTCATGAAAGTACTCGGTGCATTTTTCAATCCAAAAGGAATCACCAACCACTCATACAATCCTTCATTTGTCTTGAATGTTGTTTTCCACTCATCTCCTTCTCTGATTATGATATGATGATATCCACTCTTCAAATCTATCTTCATAAAGTACTTAGCTCCACTCAAGCAATCCATAATGGCATCCATCCGAGGCAAAGGAAATCTATATTTCACCGTTATCTTGTTTATGGCTCTAGAATCTGTACACATTCTCCATTCTCCGTCCTTCTTAAGTGCGAACACAGTAGGTACTGCACATGGACTTAAGCTTTATCTTATCAAACCCTTCCTTAACAATTATTGCACTTGTCTATTCAAATCTTCATTCTCTGTTGGTGTCATTCGGTGTGCTACTTTATTAGGAAAACTAGCTCCAGGAATCAGATCCATACAATGACTAATACTCCTTACAGGTGGTAATCCATTAGGTACATTATCTGAAATGATCTCCTCATATTCTATCAGCATCTCCTTTATCTCTTTCGGGTGTTCTTCTACATGCTTCAAGTCTTTAGCCCTCTTAGGCATCAAGGCATAACATACCTTCTCATGTCTCAATCCATCAAGGAATCTCCTTCCATCAACCAGACAAACCCTGGCATTTACACAAATTTCAACTATAGGAACATCTTCTAAGGGAAACAAAATCTGTTTCATCCCATTAGCAACAATGGTGTATATATTCTTCTTTCCATCATGAGTAGCTTGTCTATCATACTGCCAAGGTCTTCCCAACAAAACATGACATATGTCCATAGGCATGATATCACACAATACTTCATCGTGGTAATTTCCTATCTTCAATTTCACCAAACATTGTTCACTTACTAGTATCTTATGCTCATCCTGAATCCAAGCAATCTAATAGGGCTTCGGGTGTTTCAATCTTTCCAACTTCAGTTTAGTCACCATCTCTTCAGAAACTAGGTTCTCTAAACTTCCACTGTCGACAATCACTTTGTAACATTTTCCAGCTACCTTGCATCTGGTCTGAAACAAATTCTTTCTCTGCAATGGTTCTTTCTCCAACTCACTTTGACATAATACTCTTATGTTCACTGTTAATAAATATTTAACCAGCTCCCTTCGGGTTTATTTTTCTATGCGTCGGCTTGTACATCGCCAGGTCTGCTCGGCCTTTTATCAACGTTTTGATTTTCTGCTCCACGTGTCTACTCTTCGCAACTTTAAGTATCGGCATTCCCTTCGGATCTCAGGAAACTCCGTTGTGCTTCCACGTGTTGCGGCTGCGGGATACTTTTGGTTCTTGTTTCCTTGACGCCTCATCGGGTTGCGAAATGCTGCCACGAAGCCCTTGTTCCTAAAAGGTGCTAGCGGGCCCCACAGTTGCTGGTTGTCATATGCACTTGCTACGTGTCGAATGTTCACAAATCCTTTAGCGCTGAGATGAAATAGCAACCGTGGGCAGCGAAATGCTGCCATGCATCTTTTGCGCCCAGCTGATAAACATTCCCTCCATTGTGATAAAGTACTCGGCCCATTTGACACATGTTGCATTAATGCAAATCCTCTACAGCGAAGGGAGAAAGGTTTATGCAGGCAGTGAAAGGCTGCCACATGCCTAACTAGCGGATCTCATATGCGGGCGATGAACCAGATGAACCAAATAATGCTATTGGTTGTTGCTTGTCATAATCATTCGCACAAAGGGATGACACTTGTCTGATCGGGCCTAGCTGGGACCACCGCCATCATTGCAAAAAATGCACTTAAGCCTGGAATGACCGGATGCTTGGTTCCTAATTATTCCTATTGTAATGGCCTTGGGAATATTCTAATTCAGGCATTATTTTTGGGGATCGTGAGATCTTTTCTATTACCGCTCTCCGAGGCTGTGGGAGGTTTTTCATGCTATATATACTTTTCTCTGCGATGAGAAAAGGGTTCGAAATTTGGAAAAACATGCTGGTTTTAGCAAAAGACGCCAGGCCTTTGTTACTATTTTATTTAATTGCAAAAACTCTCAAACTGTGCCAATTGTTCGGCCTTTCTGTTTCTTATGCTATTTGATCAAACTGTGAACTGTGCTTTTATTGTCTTAACACTTCATTTGAGAACTTCTATATATGTTGGATGCAAATTTGCTTACCTAGATCATGTCTAAGGACTCTTCTTGGCAGTAGGAATGTATGCAATTTTATTTTATGTCAATGAATGAATTGTCTATGCTATAATCTTAAGTCTCTGATGTTTTGGAACACTCTAACACCATTCAGGCCCTTAAATCTATGATTTACCGTGCCCATCATTAAATCTTGGCGCATTGCCTTAAGTTAAACTTCATTTTATTATATCCGCTTCATTTTCCCTTTCCAAACCCCATTATAGAAGAAGTCGACTTCTCTAAAAATCTGGAGGTTACTCAGTTTAGCACAAAAGGTCCCCCTTAAACTGAGTTTCCCATAAGACTCTGTTACCTCATCAATTTTTGGTGTCAACAGTTTGTTCTTTTTCTGGCACGTCCGGTGGGACCGAGCTTAATGAAATTGCATTTTAGAAGGGTGTATGAGTCATCAGCCTGTAACTAGATCCCAAACCATAGGCAACCCTAGTTTACTAGTACCTCCACTAGGGACAGTCTAGGTTGCAAATCAGCTGGTAACCGTTCCATTCCCATCGCCCTTTCCTCTCACCATATTGTCGACCACAACAGAAACTACGTAGCATGGGACGCCGGAAGTCCTCTAGTAGCACCGGTAGCGCCCGTTGTCTGGGGCGCTATCTCAATTTCAGCCATGAAAGCTATACCCAAATTTACCGGAGATGGCTCAAGAACACCCGCAAAACATTTGCAGGATGTGGCGGATGTATGTCTGGTACACAGTATTATAGCACATAATGTAGCCTTGAGGCTCCTCGCCGCGTCTTTTAAAAGAAAGGCACTGGATTGGAACCGAACACTAACGCCTAATTCAATTCACACCTAGGATGAGCTCGGAGATCCGTTCTATGAAAGGTTCTCAAATGACAGAGATCCTTCTTCATTGTATTATCAACTATATGTCATAAAACGAGCCCCCCAGGAGGCTCTAACGGACTTTAATGCCCGATTTCACACAAATTAGCAGAGGATTCCTGTTACCATACACCCGACTCCTGAGTTGGCATTTATATTTTATCTAAAGTCCATCAATTCTGATATTTTCGTGATGATCAAGTCTTTGGGAGGAGCTACTCTACCAGATGCTTATGGCATTGTTATCAAAGCTGAGAATCACTTAATAGATTACGGAAAATTTCCTCCTCGACCTATTATGTTGATATTTCCTGAAATATCAATCTTTGCTTAAGAGGTCGCATCAACTAGTGCACCCACAGCTGCCCAATCAATGTACACATATGCGGCCGCCCCACAAAATGTGGCTTCTATATCAGGTTCTTCCAAGGATGAAATGAGCAACCTCAAGGAGATGTTGCGAACCATGGCGAATGATATAACTACTCTTAAGCAGAACCAATCGACACCTTTGAAGCCCGCATATCAAAACTATCAAGGCGGGCGGTCTTCCTATCAGCAAAATCCATATCAGGGTGTGCCTCGCACTAATCCACCAGCCCCAACTGCAAACCAAATGGTGTCGGTGCCTACTCCGCTGACGAGCGCGTCGCTAAGCTCAAATAGGGAATTAACCTCGGGGCAGAACAACCTTATTGATGATATCAATCCATGGTGTTTCCCCTGCAGTGATGTGCATATGCCTCGAAACTGTCTGCGTGGCAACTTACAACAAAAGGTGGCGAAGCAACGCAGCCAAGGTGCGGCAATGGAACATGGAGGTTATATATATGTCTCACCACAAATGGAGAGTGCGGTCCTTATCGTGCAAATGCAAGGAACTTCTTTAGAATAAGAATCCGATATTGCTCCCGATCATGCCCTCTTCTCCTGGATGGAGGAAGAAGAAACGGTGTTTGCTAATGACACATTCATATCCAAAACACCGCAGGTGCAGTTTGATTATAAGACACGCTCAAAGAGGAGATTCACTGGTGAGTCAGTTGTTTCGCATCCGGACAGCCCACAACACAAAGGCGTTTCCGATCAAATTCCCAGTACTCCAACCGTTCCTTCACCTTCTCAACCACGAAAGGAAATTATTATAGCAAGAACCAAGGAGAAGAAACCTCCGAGTTTTTCACCTTTTAATGTGGTAGAGCGATTGAAGAAATCATCTGCTAATGTGTCTCTATGGGACATTCTAGCTATCCCGGAACAAAAGACGCTATTACAGAAGGCGCTTCAAGAAGAGATCAACCCAGTATCAATAGAGTCATGTTCCAGTGTAGAGGTTGTTTATCAGATACCACCAGCTAAGGTCCTTACAAACAATACAAAGGAATCCCTTGCTGAGAGCAGGAATAAGTTGAAACCTCAGCCCTTCTTCTTGACTCTCATTATAGGAAAGAAGTTATTACACAATGCTATGATTGATTCTGGTGCTAATACCACGATTATTCCTAAACAGATAGCTGAGGCTTTGGGACTCAGCTACGAGTCTATGAAAAGAGGGGTAATGCAGCTTGATGGTAATAAAGTTGAGACCGTAGGTGTCATAAAAGCGCTACCTCTAACTCTAGTTGCTTGTCCTAGTATCACGATCCTGTAAGACACGGTGATCATAGATGTTCCTCCTATATTTGGTCTTTTTCTATCCCGAGAATTTACTTCAAAGGTGGGTGGATACCTATCCTTGGATTGGTCACATTTGATACTTAGGACCAAACACAGGGCAAAGATGAAGATAGAATCAAAGGCTTTACATTTTGAACATGTAGTAGACGATGCCTTGATCAATTTTGAAGCCGCACATATCTCTATCACCAAGCAAGAAATGTATTGCGTTGAATTTCTAAAGGAGGAGAAGGTGAACGGAGATTGGAATAATAAAGAAGATGCACTGTTGAGTGAACACATGGAAAATGATCCTTTCGGAAATTATCATGCTACAAGATTGGGCACATATGTAATTTATGATGAAGACCAGGTGCTTCTGAGGGTCGCCAAAGAATCCAAAGGTAGCCAAGCAAATGAGCTATGGACACTATACTTTGACAGAGCAAGAAGCAAAGTGGGTGTTGGAGCAGGAATATATCTAATATCCCCACAAAATAAAAAATTGTTGAGGTCTTTCTGCTTTCATTTCGCCTATTCAAACAATGAGGCTGAATATGAAGGATTAGTCCAAGGCTTAAGCCTTGCGGAACGAATGGGCATTAAGCAATTAATTGTGTTCGGAGATTCTGAACTAGTAGTTAACCAGGTCTGAGGAATTTCCGCGGCGAAGAATGTCCGCATGAGATCTTATCGGCATCGAGTCTGGGACCTGGCTGATGGTTTTGAAGCTTTCAACATTCAGACTATTCCCCGAGGACAAAATAGTGATGCAGATCGCATGGCCGTGATTGGTGCTCAGTTTGATCCTGTCTCTGACCTTATACATAACGAGCATTCAGTATGGGTACTAGTCCGACCCGCGATCCCTGACAATGATCAGAGTTGGCAGGTCTTTGAAAGTGATGAACACATCGCCTCGTTCATTCAGCACTCAGGGGAGTTCGCTGATCAGCTTCAACCAAAGATTGCCGAGGCTTATGAAGGACAAATTATGCAGCTCAAATCTAATAAACTTCTGAAATGATTAGTTACTCTTGAAAAAAAAATCGATTGTGATGATGCCCAAAATGATAAGCGAAAGTTCATAGCGGACAAAAGTGATTATGTGGACCTTCGAGTCTCTAATGGTAGGAATCTCCGAGTTGGAAAAAATGTCCCACACCATGATAAGGAAAGGCTCATCAGTTTCTATGAAAAATATGGAGTAGTGGCCTGGTCTTATGATGATCTAGAGGGATACGATCCTGGCATCATTCAACACACTATTGAGCTAACAAAAGGTGCAAAACTAGTCTGACAGAAACAGAGGCTAGTCAACCCTAAAATTGAAGCCCTAATGGTGCAAGAGCTAACTAAGCTCATCGAGTCATGCATTGTCTTCCCAATCAAGCATAGTATTTGGGTATCGAATCTGGTCCCAGTCTGAAAGAAGAATGGAGATATCCGTTTATGTGTAGACTTTCGAGACCTAAACAGAGCATCCCTAAAGGACCACTATCCACTGCCTTCAATGGAGTCAATCCTACAAATAGTCGCAAGGTCAGAAATGTTTTCTCTACTGGATGGTTTCTTGGGCTACAATCAAATCCGAGTTAAAGAGGAGGATCAACACAAGACTACGTTCACCACAAAGTGGGGAACATTTGCATATTCTAAAATTTCTTTTGGTTTATCTAATGCAGGGGCAACATTCTAGTGGGCGATGGACATCGCATTCAGCGAACTAATCAATAAGTTTATTCTAATTTATTTAGTTGATCTTACTGTGTTCTCTAAATCTAAGGATGATCATTTTGATCACTTAGAATTAGTTTTCAAAAATTCCAAGAGTTCAGAGTTTCCCTAAACCCGAAGAAATGTGTATTTGGGGTTCCGCAGGGTATGTTGTTGGGTCATGTTGTGTTTAAAGAAGGGGTTTCAATTGACCCCGAACGTGTAAAGGCTATCAAAGAACTTCCCCTCCCAGTAAATAAGAAAGGTGTGCAGTCTTTCTTGGGCAAAGTAAATTTTGTCAGCAATTTTATTTCTGATTTCACTGGCATAATTAGGCCGATCACCCTGATGCTGAAGAAAGATCAGACATTCAAATGGATGAACGAAGCTCGGGAAGCTTTCGAAAGGGTCAAGGAAGCTATTTCCACAGTTCCAGTACTCGTTAATCTAGATCAATCTAAGTATTTTATAATGTATACATTCAGTAGCAGGTCCAGTATCACTATGGTCCTAACTCAGAAGGATGATGAAGGAAAAGGAGAACATCCAATGGCATTTTATTCCAAGACCTTGAAGGGATATGAGGTGAATTATAATTTCATCGAGAGGTAGGCCTTTGCAATAGTGAACGGACTTAAGAAGTTCCGCCATCTAATTCCTATAACAGGGTGTTTGTATATGTCGCACATTCTAGTGTGCATGAATATATCATGGAAGGGGAGATCACAGAAAAAAAAGAGCTAATTGGATCACCAAGATCCTTGAATATGACATTGAAGTCAAGCCTACTAAACTATTAAAGGAAGAAGACTGTGTGAGTACATGGCATAGGATGAGGAGGTACCTGCCGCAGAGGAGCAGCCGGAGCTCGTCTTGATAAATGAATTGGAATCGAAAAGCGGTTGGTTGACTGATAGAATGAAGTTCATGCAAACCAGAAGGTATCCGCCAGGTCTCTCATCTCAAAAAAGGAGATATTACTAGCTAAAAAATTATGGATATACGCTAATAGAAGGAGTCCTTTTCAAAAGGAATTTCAATGGTGTTCTCCTACGATGCATCACTTCGGAGTAGGCGAAGAGGATCCTCGATGCGTTCCACAATAGCGTTGCGGGCGGATATTTCTCTGCTAAAACCACTGCCATTAAAATCATGTGTGTTGGCTATTATTGGCCTACACTTTTTAATGACTCCCACTCTTTGGTGAAGGCTTGCAAAAAATGTCAGTTCTTTACTGACAGAAGGAAGAATTCTGCAATGCCCCTCAAACCCATAGTGGTGGACGAACCGTTTGCACAATGGGGCCTAGACTTCATTAGAATGATCAACCCGATTTCTAGCACCAGACACAAGTGGATTCTAATCGCCACGGATTAATTCATGAGGTGGACGGAGGCTGTTCCCCTTAAAAGCGCAATAGAAACAGAGATTGTAGATTTCCTCGAGGAACTGGTGACAAGGTTCGGCCCTCCAAAAACTATCATTTCAGATAATGCCAGAGCTTTCCTAGGCCCAAAGGTATGTCACTTTGCATTAAAGAATGGCATATTCCTCAAGACATCATCAAACTATTACCCACAGGGAAATGGTCTAGTAGAGTTGACGAACAAGAGCCTAGTCCAACTCCTTAAAAGGATTGGTTCAGAACACCAGAGGGAATGGCATAAAAACCTCCGAACAACACTATGGGCAAACCGCATAACTCCTAAGCAAGTCCTTAAGACTTCGCCTTATGAGTTGGTATATGGGAAAGAGGCGTTGTTACCTATCTCCATGGAGATTCCGACAATGCAGTTGTTGAAATCTCTTGAGATAGAACAAAATGAAGCCATGGAGGTTCGGCTCGCCGAACTGTTGGAAGTATAGGAAAAAAGGGAGAATTCCCTAATAGCTATGACAAGCCGTCGATAGGTGGTCAAGCAATGGTTTGACAAGAAGGCTTCTGACCAAGGTCTAAAATGCGGAGACTTAGTGCTAAAGTATGATAAAGGGCTGCTAAGCCAGGTCAGCACGATAAATTTGATAGCCTATGAGAGTGTCCCTTTAAAATCATTCGATGCAAAGAACACAATGCTTTTGAGCTGGGAAATATGGAACATGAACTCTTAGGAAATCTCGGTCAATGGGATTCATCTTAAGTTGTTCCATTAGGCACTGGGCTCTATTTTTGTACATATGTGAATAGTGCTTTTATTTTATTTCTGTTTCTTTGGCTGGTCTTTTTTGAAATTAGTTTGTGCTTTGGCGAAATTAACCCATTATTATTGGCAGATGGAATACCAGGATTGCTTTACACAAAACACACCCATGTGCGGAGAAATAACAAAATGAAAGTTGTGAGCCCATAAAACTGAAATACAGAATGAAGAAGAGAACTTGGATTTTCTTTAAAAAAGATATATATCTATTCATATATATTCTTTACATTACAAAAGTGGCTGGGAAGCCATAATCCAAAAAATTATAAGTATCCAAGCTATTATATATATGTTAGCCTTTTTTTAGGCTTATATACAGCTATAGGCAGGCATTCTGAGTAGCCGCGGGAAATGGAGTAAATAAGGAAACTTTTGAGCAGGTAGGGGTTTTCATCCAAAGGCATGGCTGGCAACAATTGACGCATTAACAACAGTGTCCACCTCTTCCTCGTCCACAGGTTCTTCGGCAGCACTAGCAGCATCATTCGACATAACCGCCATTGGCGGAGGGAATACTAGGTTCCTGAAATCAGTATACCAATCTACGTCGTAGAAAGGTATTACGTTGTAGCTGCAGAACAGGAAATGTAAGGCCTAAGTAACCCTCTGCTGGTATTGGTCGCGAGTATGTAGGCGGAATCCGCTGAGAAACGATAGCCAAATGACAACAAATTCTTCCTTGATAAAGCGACACAGGTCCTTGGCTGACAGAAGACCTACTCCATAGGCAGCATGAGCAACAACCTCACTGAGACCAAACGGGTACTTTTTGGGGAAGATTTCTTTAACAAGTTTCAGGATAAGCGGTCAGGGGATGTTGATGTCTAGCATGGACGCTACGAAGTGGGAGCATATGTCGGTGTTCACCCAATACTTGTCCTCATACTCTATACAGTCTTTGCCTAGAACCCACTTTATGGCTATTAGGACCAAAGAATGCTTATTCTTGGTCATCTGTTTCAGCTTCCTAGTAGAAACCTCCCCTAGGAATGTCATCTGCGACTTATACGAGGTTAAACGAACTGGAGTGTCCATAGTTCTGATGAGCTATGCCGAAATTTATCTATCACCTAACCTATGAGAAGACTTGCTTAAAACTCTGCTACTGACCTATCACTACTCGAATGCTAAGTATGTTTTCCTCACTACTTACTGGCCTATTTATAGAAAAAATGACAAGACGCGTGCTAATCCATTTCGAGAAAACATGATAATAAGCTAGTTGCTAGCTTGAAATGCGTGCCTGCATTTGCTCACATTTTCGGGCCAGTTGCATCTGCGAGCGTACGGCTAAATGCATGCTAGATTAATAGGAGCTAATTAATTAGTTTTAAAAAGGTGGCACTCATTAACAATAAGACGTATGGCCGTAGGCTATTGTGTCATCTCACAAGTGTTTCCCAGAGCCCAAGGCAATATTCATATCTTTTCAGGCTGTGATCATTTGCTTGGCGTAATCATTCTAGCCGAGATATTAATTCTCAGCGCATACTAACGTAAAGTTAGAAAGCAAATTATCGGCTCAAGTTCCAAGGGGATCACAGTGTATCACATGATTGCCAAACGTAATAATGAACTCTGACCGCCTCAAAATGGCAAGCAAATAATTTTGCACGAATTGCAAAATTAACGGTACATGCCGAATTAAATGCAAAAGGCATGCTTTCGCCTACCACCTTGAGGAAAGATTGCCAAATATTATATGAAAAGGCTTAATATTTCAAAGTATTTTCACAAACGCCCAAAGAAAAGTGTAGAGTTGTTCTTCTCCTATGTATCCAGAACTGAGGAGAATTGTAGAGCCAGGAATTTGTAGAGATCTTCAAAGAAAGGAAAAACTTCAGAGACTTCATCTCAGCCAATGCAGGAAGAAATTAGCCAGGAGCTGTTTACAGCTATACGTTCTTCAGAGGAGGTATATGTCTATGAGGATGTGGCATATGCTACGCCTGGTATACCCAGCAGGCCAAAAAAGGCCTATATAGAAGAGTTGAATAGGCCCAAGAATTACAGAAACCAGAAAAGGGTTGAAGAGAAGTTGGGATGCCATGTCCATGCTAGCCTTTGTATGCGATCGAGACTCTGATGAGAAGGTGGAGACCTTTCAACTAGGACCGACATTCCAATTTCGCAAGCAACATGATCTTTTTTGGTATGATTTTGCTAAGTTTATGGTAGAAGAAATGATATGGCAAATTAAAAATTACCAGGCGGAGAAAAAAATTAGGTTTCTTTCTTTCTTGGTCCACATGTTTCTGCATCAGAATCTGGATTTTTTTGCCCGATAATTTCCGTTATCAATTTTTGATGAGAAAAATAAAAGGAAGCCAGTGTCCACGTGGATGCCTTTTCTTTCCGCATCATATGATTATTATGCATTTTCGGACTATTTCATAGCTTCGGTCTTGCATGATTTAATCGAAAAGGGCAATATGATCTGACTCGATAAGGAGCAGACCGAATTTATGCAGAGTTTCACCCCTGCTTGTGACTGATTCTTAGGCAAGGATTTTACGATCCTCTGGATGCAGGGCTTTACTGGAAAACCTTTCCTGTTTCCAGCCTGTGTCACAGATAGAGTGCTCACACTGGAAATGTTTCGACAGGTGTGTATCATTGATTTTACCTTCTATAGCAGTGAAAAGGTCAAGAGGAAATGATTCTTCTCTTGTCCGAAGAATTTCAAATCGGTAACTCTGATAAAGAAAAAATCGGACCAGTTGTTAGAGGACAAGTTGGCCTATCTAGGGTTGGTACTGGTAAATGATAGGTGGGAATACAACCCTTTTGACGACTTGTCAGAGCCACACATGAGAGTTACCCATGTTCCCCGACCATACTGGGAGAAGCGGCATTACCCACAGGCGGACAAAGATGAAAATTTTGTTGAATTGGCGCGTATCCCTCCGCAGGACACTAGAGGTCCATGGAACAAGTTCTACTTTGTTATGGTGGTGGCCCAGGATAATGTCCTCATAGAGCGTGACATGTACAATAGGTTGAAGAAAGATGAGGAATGGAGTGAGGAAAAAATAGCGGCTTTCTAGAAGTATCACCAAGAAATTGCACAATTGGATGCTCCTTACAACAAACTGAAGGATGACCAGGAATTTGAAAAGTGGTGGAAGGAGGGCCACCCCAGCCCAAGCTCTAGTATTAATAGGAGCGAAGAAAAGGAGGAATCCGATGAGCAGGAGGAGGAAGCAGTGATATCGGCCTTGTCTGCGCCGAGAGAAAAAGGCCCCGGACAACCCTCCTATGTGGCCATGAATGTGCGCTTTAATATATCAAGGGGTTCACATACACTCACTTGGGCTGCTAAATCAACCAGGTTATCACTACAACAAACAAAGATGACTGCCGAAGCTAGAGAGACTCCACCTGCGAAACGGCAACGCACAAAGAATATTATCGGAGAGGGTTCGCAAGAACTCGTCGGAGGAAGAGTACTCGTAGCTAGCCAGGAACCGGAGGTTGCAGGGGAGTCATTGACATTTTTGGAGCCGCCAACAACCAGTCAACAGGTACAATTCACTCCTTCTCTTGCATCTCATTCCTTGGTATCTGCCCCTGCCTCACTAGAAATCCCTACCATAGGTACTAGCCCTCTGCCTTCTGCTTTTCGTCTGACATATTTAGTAGGCTTCGCCCAGTTTTTGCAAACCACCCCGCTCATAACTACTCCTTCGTGAATCCTTACACACACCGCTGCCGCTCACACTTTCCTCGCCTCAATTCGGAAGGCTTTCCCCCTATGAGTGTTCTTCCTGTTTCCACTATTATTGCAGATCCTCTTCCATCGCAACAAGCTCACACCCCGTTGACAACTCCTCCACCATCCCAGCCAATGAGCCTTATGGCTGATTCTTCAATTCAATCATTACAAATGACTAGCCCTGCTATTGGTTCTCAAACCAAACTATGAAACGTGCCCCATTTCTCCCCACAAACTATCACTCTCTAGAAGAAACAAATGCCCACGCCTATGAAGGTTACCTATCCCTATGCCCTGCCTTTTGGTGCTCCTTTCGTAGGTGGACTAGTTTCCTCACCAACCGAATTATTAGCATAGATAGATTGCGGAAAAGAGGCACGTGCAAATAGAATGAGAAAGCGAAGGGCAAAAGATGATAGTATTTCTGCTGAGCCAAAGGTATAGGCTCTTTATGATGAGGCCCGACAAGAATTGAATTTCACAACCATGTACCCGTGGGCAAGCAAGCCTCAAGGAGAAATGCAACTAGAAGATTATGATATATATGATGTAGGACTCGATATGAAGGTAGCCCGACTGCAAGATAAGGTTGAAATCATGGAGGAAACGCAACGGGTAGTCACTTCTGACTTTCCTTAAAACTGGTCGCCAACTAAAGAAGAAAGATGAGCAGCTTAAAGCAACAAGAGAAAGGGTTAGTTTTTTGGAGAGGAAAGAGAAATCCTTATAGGCGGATATTGCCCGCATGACTGAAAGGGTGCTGACAGCAGAGGATGAGAGGAACAGACTTCAAGGTGAAATTGTGAAGACTCAGGTTGCCGACCCTGGCATAATAAAAGAGCTACAAACTAAGAACCAAGAGGCGGAGAAAAATCTGCAACTGAAAGATGAAGAACTAGAGTGTCTCTGCCTTGAGTATAGTCAGGGAATGGCACAGAAGGATGAAGAGATGGAATGCCAATAGACTCAATATGAGCAAAGAATACAAGAGAAAGAGGCCAAATTTAAAGGCCTAAAGGCTCAAATAGAGGAAGAACTCTGAGAGACAAAGGCTTCTCTAAATCAGCACTTAGCAAATCACTCCCGAGCCGAGAAGAATTGGAATAAAGAAATGAGCAGCTCTGCGGAACAACTGGCGTCCAAGAAAAAGAAAAAGATAGAATTGGCTGAGGCCATTATTTCAAGAGATGTGAAAATTGCTTCTCTTAAAAGCTCTCTCCTTCCTCTCTCTACACAACCAGACATTATTTCGCTGATTAAGGAATTGTACATTTCCCACTCGGAAAGGATTAAAGCCTTTTGCTTAACACTGCAGCCTACCCTCCGATTCATCGCCAAGGTATCAAGGCTAAGCTAGGAGGCTCATGATATGGTTGAGCAGTTCCCACAGTTCATCTTGGAGAAGGTTCTTGAAGCCAAAGATCTGCTCATCAAGCTATACTCGGTCTCTGATGAGAGCCTGGTCGGAGCGGGTATTGAGGATCGGGATGCTGCTGCTCAAACGAAAAACAAATTCAGCCATTGTCACTTCACCTTCTAGCGCACTAAGGCAGCCACGACTATTCTGAGTAAGACACTAGATAGCATATGGGGAGGTTTCTTTGAGTTAGGCAAGATGGGACTGCCGTTCCTGTTCCTCGAGGATGGCTTTATTGCCACAACCGAGCAGATTGTGGAAAAGATAAAAGAGAAGGAAAAAAACTCGGAGGCTTTCAAGGAGTTCAACCATCCTCCCACAATGACCGACATTGAGGGATTCATTCATCCGCTCTCACAGCTACTATTTCATATACAAGCAAGGGCCGATTTACCTAATGTGCTGCCTCACAAAGAAACTATTGATCTAAGTGGAGCACAGGAGAATTTGCGCAACATAGTGAAGCCGTCCGAGGATGAATGGTCACCTTTGCAGGCGGCTCTTTCCAATCTCTGACTCCATTAGACTAATGAAATGGCACTCTGGTCTGCAGAACTAGAGAAATTTTGGGTTCTTCATTCCTTAGTCGAAACGCCCTTGATAGTTGCCAAAAGCTGTTAATAAATATTTAACCAGCTCCCTTCGGGTTTATTTTTCTATGCGTTGGCTTGTACATCTCTAGGTCTGCTCAACCTTTTATCAAGGTTTTATGCCGCTCCACGTGTCTAATCTTCGCAACTTCAAGTATCGGCATTCCCTTCGGATCCCGGGAAACTCCGCTGTGTTTCCACGTGTTGCGGCTGTGGGATACTTTTGGTTCTTGTTTCTTTGACGCCTCATCGGGCTGCGAAATGCTGCCACGAAGCCCTCATTCCTAAAAGGTGCTGGTGGGCTGCATGGTTGTTGATTGTCGTACGCACTTGCTACGTGTCGAATGTTCGCAAATGCTTCAGTGCTGAGATGAAATAGCAACCGCGGGCAGCGAAATGCTGCCACGCGTCTTTTGCACATGGCTGATAAACGTTCCCTCCATTGTGATAAAGTACTCAGCCCATTCGACACGTGTTGCACTAACACAAATCCTCTGCAGCGAAGGGAAAAAGGTTTATGCAGGTAGCGAAAGGCTGCCACGTGCCTAACCGGTGAATCTCATATGCGGGCGATGAACCAGATGAACCAAATAATGCTATTGGTTGCTGCTTGTCATAATCATTCACACAAAGGGATGACACTTGTCTGATTAGGCCTAGTTGGGACCACCACCATCATTGCAAAAGATGCACCTGAGCCTGGAATGACCGGATGCTTGGTTCCTGATTATTCCTGTTGTAACGGCCTTGGGAATATTCTAATTCAGGCATCATTGCCGGGAATCGTGAGATCTTTTCTGTTACCGTTCTCTAAGGCGGTGGGAGGTTTTTCATGCTATATATACTTTTCTCTGTGATGAGAAAAGGGTCCAAAATTTGAAAAAACACATTGGTTTTAGCAAAAGACGCCAGCCCTTTGTTACTGTTTTATTTAATTACAAAAACTCTCAAACTGTGCCAATTGTTCGGCCTTTCTGTTTCTTATGCTATTTGATCAAACTGTGAACTATGTTTTTATTGTCTTGACACTTCATTTGAGAACTTTTATATATGTTGGATGCAAATTTGCTTACCTAGATCATGTCTAAGGACTCTTCTTGGTAGTAGGAATGTATGCAATGTTATTTTATGTCAATGAATGAATTGTCTATGCTATAATCTTAAGTCTGATGTTTTGGAACACTCTAACACCATTCAGGCCCTTAAATCTATGATTTATTGTGCCCATCATTAAATCTTGGCGCGTTGCCTTAGGTTAAACTTCATTTTATTATATCCGCTTCCTTTTCCCTTTCCAAACCCTATTATAGAAGAGGTTGGTTTCTCTAAAAATCTGGAGGTTACTCAGTTTAGCACAAAAGGTCCCCCTTAAACTGAGTTTCCCATAAGACTCTATTACCTCGTCAATTTTTGGCGTCAACATTCACCAATACTTCTCCATCTTCCGGTTTATTAAATGATCCAGTATGTTCTTCCTCAACAAAGGTTGTCCTTCTATTGTTCTTCATATTCTTGCTTGTCTCTCCTTGATTACATTCAAATGCTTTATGTCCTTCTCCACCACATTTAAAACAAGTTCCTCAGAATACTCTTTTCCCCGTCTTTATCCTTCTTCGAGAACCTTCATTTCAAGAACCACCTCATAACCTCTCTAAGTTTTATCTCCTCTTCCGGCAATGGTCATTTTACTTAACCTCCTTTATCCTGACCTGATTTGAAAAGATCTTCTTTCCTCCTCCCTTTAAAGTCCTTCCTTCTGAATCTTCCCGACCTCTCTTCCTCTTTTGTCTCGGCTTCATGTCTTTTATTTAGCTTCCTATGCTTAGCAATAATCGATATGCCTCTTTTCCGCCACCCTTTCCTTCCAACTTGATAAAACTAATCTCATCCTGGCGGTAGATGACCTCAAACCATTCACAGTAGCTACCTTCTCAATTCATTCTCCTTCGAAAGTGTCCGCATTTGATATCTCAATCCATAGAACCTCTCAAGATACTCTTGCATCACACTTAATTCTTTCTACTTTAGGTTCTCAGAACTTCTGAACAAACGTCCAACTGATAATTTGCGGTGCATAAACTTTAACTTCGTGACCGGATCCCATGATTTTATCTTTTCTTTTCCTCTTCTTTGCCTATCTATCTGCTAATGTTCCCACCAAAGGGATGCATGTCCTCTCAACTTCGTACAAGCAAACTTCACCTTCTTATCTTCAGAGGTACCTTCAAATTTAAAATACTTTTCCATCTTTGTAATCAAATCTAACAATACATCTAAATCCAACTTACCATTATAATCTTGTGGATTGAAATGTGGTCGTGTATTCACCTTAGTTAGGGCTCTTATGAACCTCCCTTCTCCCTGATCAAGGCCAGGTTGCTCATCTCTTCCTCTTTCTTCATGTACTTCTACTTCTTCATCACTCACATCATCAATAGGTCGACCTCTCCTCTGGGCCATTTCAACTGCATCTAATCTGGCAGCAATTCCTCTTAACATCTCCATCACAGCTAGGTCTGCATTTCCACGCGCTCCATTTCTACCATTTCTTCTTCTTGCCATCTTTACACAAGCCCTCTATAGCTGCAGGTCGAATCCTCAATTCGCCACCCCACAACAAGTCTTCAAAAGGACTTTGCAAATTCTGACGATCTCACAAGGAACAAATCTCGCTCTGATACCAATCTGGCGTAGCCACAGTAGGAGGGTCCTCAAAAGAGAACTATCTGGACCATGCAACAAGAGTTACACAATGAAAGCAATACAAAGTATGGAGGAAAATGAAGGTACAAATATTCTTATTAACAAAATCTCAGGAACATTCAGCCGACAACATCCGGGCTTACAAATTCAACTCACAGGCCTGATAAAACATGCTCAATATTCTAACATGCGAGCAAAAGTCTTACATATCAAGTCTATATTCTATCAATATAGATTCTACTTCACTACCCCCTACAAATGATCGATTACAAGCTTTATAGCATATCCATAACTCTAGAAACATCCGCGTTGGCCAAAGATCACCACATTCTCCAAGGAAAGAAAATGTAACATGTGCATGAATAGGTCAACCTCAAATTTGAATTACTCTCCATCAGGTGTATAAGACGAAGTGTGGACCTAAAAGGAAGGTCGAGGACACTCCCAGGAACATTTAAAATCACACGGTTAAGATCCACAAGTCACGGGGATGATCTGCAATGATTGAACTGGCCGAGAAGTTTGAAATTATTCTGGTGCCAGTTCAAGAAATTGTCAAGAATTCCAGAAGCGATAACTTGCCAAAAAAAGATCCAATCACGCCCAAATCTTGGGACAAGTAAATGAACATGTAGACGATGTACACAAAGAACCACAAAGTCTGGTGAGCAAACATGATGAATGAACAAGGCAAGAATAGAACAAGAACATGAAAATATTTTTGGTTGATGCAAGATTGCCAAGAACCAAGGATGCTTCTGCATCAACATCAATGATGGCTACAAACTAGTTAGGCGACCTCAAAGAAGAATGATTAATCCAACTATCTGTGACATAGTTAAGGCATAATTAGAAAAGTTACTAGATGCAATATTCATTTATCCAATCTCTAACAGCCAGTGGGTGTCTCCATTATTAATTGTACCTAAGAAGGGAGGGAAATGGAGAGTGTGTATTGATTAACGTGAGTTAAATGCAACAACCAGAAGAGACCACTTCCCCCTACCATTCATTGATCAATTTTTAGATTCCTGAGTAGGGAAACAATATTTTTGCTTCTTAGATAGGTTCAGTGGATATAATCAGATCAAGATAGCTCTAGAGGATCAAGACAAGATAAATTTTACTTGCCCTTGGGGTACATATGCTTACTTTGTCTTGCCATTTGGGCTATGCAATTCACATTCCACATTCCAAAGGGTAGTATTGAGCATATTCTTAGACTTTTCTCATGATTCCATGGAGATTTACATGGATGGCTTTACAACCTATGGGAATACCTTTGAGGAATCACTTGCTATCTTGGAGAAGGTACTGCAGAGATGTCAAGATCACCACCTATCCTTAAGTCATGAAAAATGTTTCATGATGATGATTGAGGGAGTAGTTTCGGGACACTTCGTGTCCAATAAGGCAATCCAAGTAGACCCCAATAAAATTGAAGTAATATCTACACTTCCTATACCTCAGAAACAAAAGGATTTTAGAAGCTTCATTGGTCATGTTGGGTACTACAAGAGGTTTATACAAGACTTTAGTAAAATTGAAACACTATTGTTTGTCCTATTATCTAAAGATGTGGATTTTGGTTGGACACCTTCCTATCAACATGTCTTTGAAACCCTTAAGGTGGCACTTACAAAGACCCCAATATTGAGAGGACCAAAATGGACATTGTCTTTCATATCCATATTGATGCTTCCAATTTTGCAATTGGAGTTGTTTTAGGAAAAAAAGATGGAAAAAAAGAGTATTCCATCTATTACATCAACAAAAACCTTCAGGGGGTAGAAATAAATTACACAGTAACTAAAAAGTAGATGCTAGTAGTGGTCTATGCAATCAATAAATTTAGGCAATACATCACAGTGTATTCTATATTCATTCACATAGACCATACAGTTATATGATATTTGATGAACAAACTAGTAGTTGGAGGAAGGATTGTGAGATGGTTATTGTTACTTCAAGAGTTTGATATTACCATTGTAGACAAACCAATGAAAGCTAATGTAGTAGAAAACTTTCTCTCTAGACTACCAAAAAAATTAGAAGAGGGTATTGTAGATGATTCATTTCCATATGAGCATTTATTTTCCCTTTCTTTGCATACACCTTGGTATGCAGACATAGCCAATTATCTATTTGTAGAGAAAACACCATCACATTTCTGACCAAGGGAGAAAATACATTTAGTTGAAAAGAGTTTTCCTTATTCATGGGTAGCTCTAAATATTTATTTTACACAGGGCCCAATAATATAATGAGGAGGTACATCAGAGAAGATGAAATCTTTGAAATTCTCAAAGTATGCCATGATGAACCTTGTGGAGGACATTTGCGGCAAAGAGGACAACCCTTAAAATTTTGAATACTAGCTATTATTGGCCAACACCTCATAAAGATGCAGTCAAATATACAAGGAGTTGTGATAGATGTCAGAGGATGGGAAGACCTACAAAACTAGATGAAATTCCATTGCAACCACAACTAGTAATAGCATCATTTGATAAATGGGGGCTAGATTTTATTGGTCCTATATCTCCAACATCCAACAACAAGGAATATATATTGGTATGCATCGATTATCTTACAAATTGGGTGGAGGTCAAAGCCTTGCAATTTGCAAGGGGTGGAAATGTTGCTAAGTTTCTCTATGAAGATATCTTGACAAGATATGGTGTTCCTAGATAAATAGTGACAGACCAAGGTCCACAATTTACCTAAGATTTGATCACCAAATTATTGTAGGAATATGAGACCAGACATAGAAAATCTACACATTATCACCCTCAGGGTAATGGTCAAGTGGAGGTCACTAATAGAGAATTAAAAAATATTCTTAAAAAAATAGTGCAACTTCATAGGAAGGATTGGGCAACTAGGTTACTTGAAGCAATTTGGGCATATAGGACAACTTGGAAAACAACAACATGCTTCACACCATATGAATTGGTGTATGGAAAAAAGGCAGTATTGCCAATAGAATTTAAATACAAAACTTTGATAACATCAATCAAATGGGGCATGGACTTATCTGATGCACAAAAGGAGAGGTTGCACAATCTCAATGCTCTAGATGAGATACACATGGAAGCCATTCACCACACTGAGATTATGCAGAAATAGAGAATAATATGGCATGATCAATTTATAAAAACAAAACAGTTTACTACAGGTGATTGGGCACTACTCTATGATTCAAGGCATAAGGATTACAAAGAAAATTACAAACCAGATGGTTTGAGCCATATGAAATACAAAATGTTTTTCCTAATGGAGCAGTTCAACTACAAACAATTGGTGTTGTAAGGTTTTCACTATTAATTAATGGTCATAAGTTGAAGTTGTACAAAAGGCCATTACAAAAAGGATGAATTCCTATAAACACTACAACATCAATTAGAACTAGAGATACATATTTCATCAATAGTTACTAGAAATTCATTAGAGATATCATAAAACAAGCTACCTAACTTGCCTACTGCTATTTCACAGGTATAGTTCTAAAACACGTATCACAATCACACACATGCATAGGTGACACTTGGAAGTCTTCATCTTTTGACAGAAAATAAAGCTCACAAAACTTGCAGCATCATGCCCCAAGGAAGAATATTCAGAAGTGACATGTTACATTCATCAGCCTATAGCACTTTCACAACCATCATTTCACCCATGCCTATAGCAACCATCATTCATTTCCATTTCATATAATTCTTCATATCATAACATGTCGCAATTAATATTCACTTTTCACATCATCTGTACCATGAAATAAATTTCACCATTCACTATCATCCCATGTACTTTCTATAGTCTTTTTCTAACCACTTTCACTTTATTGCCACGTGTTATGCTTAAACTGGAGTTATTTTTCCCACAACCACCCACAGTCCTTGGAAATCACCTCAAATCATTTCAAATATTTTCACATGTTGCATGGTGGCATTCAGTAAATTTCACACGTGTCACACTCCACATCAAAGCATGTCAATAGGTACTTTCTCACATTAACTCTCATAATTAAGATTCTATCTTACTAATTTTGTATATATTTATCATTCATGTGAGCATTTAAAACTTCATGTTTCACATTCCACTACTTAATACTTATTGCCAATGCCCTTTTTGTACCTGATAATTGAGGACAATTAACAACCTTATTTGGGGGGAGGGGTATCCAAAAGGCCTTATTTTTCAAATTTTTGCCATTTAATTTTTTGTCATTATCAAGAAAAATAAAGAGTTTAAAAGAAGAGAAGTATCTTGAGCAGAATTAGGTGATCAAGCATAAGAGCATAGAAAAT
Source organism: Sequoia sempervirens (assembly GCA_007258455.2). Lineage (NCBI taxonomy): Eukaryota > Viridiplantae > Streptophyta > Pinopsida > Cupressales > Cupressaceae > Sequoia > Sequoia sempervirens. The sequence goes on from VDFB02105785.1 coordinate 298,806,973, forward strand.
AAATAGTAGAATTGGGCGATGAAGCATAACAAAATGGAAAAGAAAAAACAAAATTAGGTGAATACATAGACAAAAGCAGAACATAACTAGTGAAATTATAATGGGAGGTGACATAGTAAGGAGAGAGCTAGCAACTCATAATTTGCTACTAGAGGACAAAAAATGTGTGCTTATCTTTCAATAGGAAAGTTGTTTATATTATTTCCTTAGACTCATAGAATCAATGAACTTATGAACCATCAATTTTCTAGCACCTTGCAAAATGATGAGGCAATTTTTCGGGGGGTTAAGGGTGGATGTATTAGAGGTTGTTATTGCAGATGTATTAGGTTTTTCAAGGGTTGGAGAAGAGTTTCCAATGAGGGAAAACACAATCATAGCCAAAAATTAATTCTCCTTGCTTGGAGATAATTTGGATTCCTCCTCATAAGGGACAAGACGCTTATCTCTACCTTGTCTTTGGGCCTTTGTAGCTTCACACATTATTAGGTATTTAACTTGTGGTGCATTTTAAGTTGCTTAGTCATTTATGCCATCATAGGTAAGTAAATGTTCTAATTTTTTTGTGTAACTTGTTGAAAACAATGTCATCAAAATACAAGAGGAAAATAAATCCGTCAATATTGTCACATTTCTATTTAGTTACTTTACTAATTAAGAGAAGTCTTAGGGTTTAAATCCTTAATGTATCTTGGGAAGATTTTCTTAAATAACAATATCAACAACATTATTCTAATGCATAATGAAGAAGAAAGGGGTCAAGAACAGAAAGTAGAAGAACCCCCTATGACTGCAACAAAGGGAGAAATACCCTTTGGTTCCCCTGTTGCAACACCTACCTGCAATAGGGAGGAACCTGAAGAGTAGAAATTGTAGGAAACTCAACCTGCAACTTATGTTGAGCATCTCATAGTCGAAGAGGATTCTAAAAACCTAGCTTCTACTAAGAGCCCACCAAATCTAAAGAAAAGGAAAAATGTGGCCTTTTCCTCTGATCTTGCGAAGAAGTAGAGGAGGCCCACACAATCAAGAAGGTGGTCACATTTCCTAAGGAGGAAGGGGCCTATGACAGGAAAAGATAAAAGGAAAAAGGAAGATGTTTTTATGGTTGAAATTGATACAAAATATGAGGGAAATGTCCCTGATGATAATGATAAGATCATTGTGCAACCCTTGTACTTAACTAGTACTTCTGACTCAGATTCAAAAGACATTTTTGTTGCTAAAAAGAAGAGAAGATCTCCAAACATCCATGTTTCAGAAGGGTTTATGTGTTCAGAGGAGGTAGGAGAAGAGTAGTTTTTGGAGATAAAAGAAGAATTATTTTTAGAAGGAAAGAATACTAGCAAAGAACTGCAAGAAGCATTGCAAAGGATAATATAGTTAGAGGATTAGTTGAAGGAATACCAATAGAGGGATATTGAGAGGGATACAAAAATTAAGGAATTAGAAGAAAAACTACATAGATTTGGGCAGGGATTGAAGTTAGAATTATTGGGACAACTTGCCATAATTGCAAAGAATGAAGAAGATCAAGATCCTAAGAGCTCAATTGGATACATAAAAACACCCACTAATCCCATTGTTGTATCACTTGGCATTGAGTTGTGGAAGAAAACAAATGAACTTTCCTAGAAAGAAAATGGTTGGGAAAAGAAAAAGAAAAAATGATATCCACACATGCCAGAATAGTTGAGAAGCAAGAACCATAGATAAAAATATTTGTAACATGCCAACCCATCTGTGAAGTAAAATTTTCCTAAGTTTTCATTGTGCGAGTAAATAAACTATGTAACAAGCCATTGCAATAAAAAAAAAATATTTTCTTTATTGAGAATATATGAACAAAGATGCCAAAACAATATACAATAAGGATTATATTTCAATATAATAATTTCACAAATTACAATATTCCAAGAACATACACAATTACATACATAGCTCAACTGAGCTTCAAAGAATTAGTTATAGATGGAAAATAATCCAACTTTCAAAATCTTGGTCTTATGTCACCTACTAGGGAGGAGAAGCATCACTCAAGTGCTTTTTCACCAACCATGGACTCATATACGGTCCCCCACACATCTATCATAGATAGATGGCCCTACCCTTTGACAAAGAGCTTGGTTGGGTAACCTCATATGAAAAACCACACCGAGCTTAGTGGTGTGCCCTACATGTCTAGAACTTGTAACCCTACAATCTGCAGTTCTAACATGTACTACATGGACACAATGAACTGATAGTGGAGCCAAATGCAATCACACTACTTTTTCCAAAGTGTTCTCACTTTACTTTGAGTGAAGGCCAACATTCACTTACACTACTTAAGCTCATTTTGACTTAAGGCCTCTATAAACTGTGCATAGGTAACCCTTCCCATGACAATCTCTTATCCCAGAATTAACCTATCACTTTTAATACAAACTCTAGGGTATTTCTACTCATAAAGAAAATGTACAAATTCCCTCCCTTCAATGGACAACATTCCCAGGAGTAACCCACTAGCTATTTAGTATAGTCAAATAACCTAGCTATAAGTAACTCTTAAGCTACCTTTGTTTAATCATATCTAGTACGTTAATACCTATGACAAAAAAATTCTTCCTATTATGGAGTAATTGCAAACACTTCACAAAACAATACAACTTTTAATTCCTTCCAAAGCAAATACTAGTTATCCTAAATGCAAGTATTCACAATAGATTAATTAAAACACTCAACAATCAATCATTCATAAGCAAAGACAAATATAGGAAGAATATCCTCATTCCCATAAAATGCTTGACCGATTGATTGGCAACAACTCAGCTTTCCTAGAACAACAACTAGCTTAGCTTTGATCTCCCAAACAAGCCAAAATTATCTCTATCTCTCAAGTTGACAATACACTTCTCTCAATATGATAAAATGCTCTCACCTATACTCAAAGCTCTCTCTCAATATATAGCATAATAAAGTAGATAAGAAATGCATAAAGAATTCTCAAGATTGCATGAGGAATGCATCTAAAATGCATAGTAAAAGTGTAAAGAGATGCATCTCCATTGAGAGCACAAGCTCACTATTTATACAGTAGAAAAGAGATTTCTCATCCTACAAAATAGGCATGAATATTGATAGAAAACTCCATGCATCATAACTCACTCAACTTAGCTAAAAGGTGGCACACAAATAAGAACATACTCAACAAAATAAAGCTATAGGTTGACCACATTTGTTGACAACAACATGAGACTATTTCAAATCAACACATGATGAAAAAGGTATAATTTGAATTGCCTTCTCAATGAACTTCTACAGTAAAAAGGATTCATAAGGTGGTGCCAAAGCAAACAAATATCTCCTATAGTTGGCATGGTTAAATACATATTAGAATCAGCCAATATCCAAAGTGCAACACATAGCTTATGTCGACTTAGTCCAAGTTGAGTCGATTCATCTCATAAAACAATTGACTAGTTCATCGACCTACTATAACATATCTTTGCATGCATTTAACTGTTGTTGATATTTACTCAATAACAAAGCGGTTTATATTTTACTAAGTCAAAGATAATTTCCATACAAGGTGTCAACCAAGTCTCATTCTTATATCGACTTAATGGTTGCGCTTAATATTGCACATAGCACGCCCTTTATTTATTGCTAATATGAGATATATTTCGGCCCTTTAAAAAGCCTATATATGCAGTATATAATCGACCTATGATTTAATAATAAATCAGCCTCTAAGTATTTTTAATGATAATCGACCCCATAGCATAAAGCCATATTTAAATATATAACATATATTTACATGTATATATGTGTGTGTGTGTATCAACACACACACACACATATGTATACGTATATATATGTTAATATATATTTACATATATCATATGCCACAAAAGTATGCATACATTTGATATACGAATGAATACAAACATTATAGGAATCACATTGTATTAACAATATATCGATTGTATATATATATATATATTTGTCTCTATGTACATGTATACATATATATATATATATATATATATATGGATACATTCGTATGGGAATATCCATTTGCCAATCATACACATGTATTGATATATATACATATGGATATATGTATATATTATATATATACACTTTCGATTACACACATAGTCATACATAATTACTATACAAATGCATATTCCATGTATGTAATACAAGCGTAGCAATATAGGGAAGAACTCATAAAATCTAAGCATATAAACATCACCCAATAATGCACTCGATAGTAAACAAGATCCTTACTAAAGCAGACACATACTAAGGATGACTTACCAACCTAACACAAATAACTTGACTCAACCATATTATTGTGAGTATGTGTGTAAGCTCAGATAGGTTACATTACTGGTTACCTGACCAAGACCTTCTCCTAAGTGATACTTCCCCTCTACCTAGAGGAATTGAACATATACCTGTATCCAACTAACACATTCCCACGACAGTCAGCTATTCACAAAATATGCATTACACATAATACATCTCCATTGTTAAAATATTAATTCAATAACCATCCATTTCATATATATGCATTTCATATCATTTAAATGAAACTACATTCATTCAAAGTGCATTGATAACAAAGTGCAAGCACAATTTATTCACCAATAGAATACAAATTATATTCACATTTATCCAACATAGCAATAGTAATTAGTAATTACACAATTGGGGTGTAACAAGATTGAAGGTAAGAATTGATGAGCTGGCATATAAGACAATACAGTTAATGAGGTGTAAACCTCTTGCCAGAGTATATGCTCTATTTTTATAAGAAAAAGTTCTATGTTTTCAGTTCAGTCAAATAATCATTGATCTCCATGTTGTCATGAATTCAAGATCAATTTTGTGAATTCTATTTGCACAATTTTGTTCTTTCATATGATACTGCATAGAACCCACTTATATTTATGGAAGATCTTCATATCAGGGCCTTGTCTTGCTACATTAGGAATGAACATCAAAGGGGGTAGTTGCTATAGGATTATCATGAGAGAGAGATCAATCCCTCTGTAGTTAAGAGAAGAGGCAGTAGACCCAAATGCGGTAGTAGACCAATGGTTGGAACTTATACAACATGGGAGAGTTAAAGAAAAGATTTTGGATTGTAGAGAAAATGATTATAGGAGAATGAAGGGACTAGCAGTGAGAAAAATCAGGGAAGCATTTGAATTTTTCCAAGATAGATGGAAATAATTAACTCCAAAACTTAAAAGGAAGGAGCCTCATTATGTTTATAATTATGCGACAAAAATCAGAAGATCAAATGAGTACATTAAAACTGCCATGAAAATAGAGTTGCTTGGGTTCCATTGTGTTTTCATCCTCCTCTCCTATTCGCCATACCACACTAGATAGGGAGGAATCGAGAGGAAGAAGTTGTAACAGTTTGAGAGCAGGAGATGGGAAAAGAGCTCATATCAACATGGGTTCTATTTGAAACAGGGTAAAGGTGTGGACTATGTTGTGGACTTCAAATAAATGGCCTTGCAGTATAACCTTCAACCTTAAAGTTTCTTGAGGAAAAGAAATACCTTTAGTTGGGGGTAATGATGGGCTCAATCAGTGGCTAGTTTCCCTTTTATTGTTTTATACTTTGATCATTTCTTCTACTAAGTTTTAAGCTATTACTAAAACCTTTGATACCTTTTATTTACTTTTAAGCATTTTTTAAGTATGTGGAAATGAAAACATGTTATGTTGATATGTGTATACATGAATTCATGAATTCCTATGAAATTTAGTAGGTTTTTATGTTTTATTTATGATTATTAATGATGAGGATTCCTTAAGAATAAGACTAACACTTGCAACAAGAAGGATTGTCAACCCACAACAATAGGTTTCTCAGCCCAAAGCATAAGGACTACAGATTGTTGTAGAGAAGAAGTCAAACGAACAAGGAACGACACTTTTAGAAGGAAATGAAGGTGATCATTTATTGATCAATCATGAGTCACCACATAACACTCTTACTTGCCTAATAAGATAGCGAAAAGACTGATTTATGATAGGATTGTTTTGTGAACACGTCTTTGTTATGAGCAGTTAAATTGTTAGGCATAGAATCCGAATTTGATTTTTCTACTCCTTCTTCATATAGTTATTGTTGATGATGATGTTACGCGCAACAATAGGGAAAATAAATTCTTCACAGACAAACCGTGAAGAGCCTATCCTTCTTGAAAGACTTAACCAAATGAAACCCTAGGGGATCTGTATGATAGGACAAAGGTTGACTTAGTTCAATCCCAAGTCTCTGGTACTCAAGTCTTGATAGTACTAGGTTCACTTCAGGGTATGATGTGATATTGTTGTTAATCTCAAAGGAAATATGTTTGTTTGAAATCATATGTATTAGACACTGGATTTTCAGTTAGGTCATAAAATAATATCATGAAATCGAAAGATATGAAATAATATTTCATGAATATCAACAATATTTCTATCACTTAAGTAGATTTAGCTTTAAGGATTCAACAATTTCATAGGAAACAAAATATTTTCAATAAATTTCCATTCATTCATCTATTTTCTGAAATATTTTCTAGAATTTAAACATCTATTCTAAAATAAAGCATAAAATATTGAAGATTAAAATTCCTCCCAGTTATTCTCCATGCATGCCCCAAAGAATTAACCAAATCAAAGCAAACTGCTTTATACTTCACTAGATTGTTTCACAACTACATATAAAATGATACAAAATTTTAAAGAGAGTGTTAGGAATTGTATGCAGAAGATATCAATTAAATGCAAATAAAGATTAAACAGATAAATGAAAAACATAGAAATAATAACAAGAGACAATATTTAATGTGGTTCACCCAAACTTGGGCTACGTCCACTAACAGAGAGTCCAATATTATTATCCAGTAAATTGAACTGATTACAACTAGTAATCCTTGCAACTCAATACCACTGCAAATGCTACAATACAATGTCAATAGAGACCCAAACCCTTAGCCTTTTATCAAGACTTATGTTGGTTACAAAATAGTGTTTTTTATGTCGGCCAATAGAAAAAATAACACCTGATTCCTTTATAAAACAATAAAAAACCGTGAGAGGTTTCGAGGGCATTGCCCCTTGACCCTGCCCTGTATCAAGATAGGGAGCGCGCCAGGGGCGCTACCCCTTGACCCCACAAGGGGCGCTGTGCCTTGACCTCGTCTTGGGGGTGTTGCCCCCAAACCCCTGTTAAATAAATTGGGGGGAAACTGTGCCAATAAAAGTGAGGAAAATTTAACCTCTGAGTCTGATTAGGCTCCATATACCAACAAAGAGGGGTTTTAGTTTGGACACCGAGTAGGTTCTGCATGCATCCTTAAACGACGCAACACACAGTCTTGTTCAGATGAACTAACAAAACTAGCTACAAAGATTCATGAGATAGGTAGCTATCAAATTGGGTTCAATATTGATTAATATCTACGTGCATACAAGTTTTTAGACCGGAATGATTCAAAAAATAGGAAAAAAGATCAAAACCTAGAGAAGTTTTGGCTCTTCCGATATCCACAAATTCTGAACTTAAACTAAAAAGAAGTATCCTTTGGACTTTTATAGAGGTAAGGCACAAATAGGATAAGACAAATACATGAAAGGAAATCCAAGGGACGAACCACATCAAGGCATGTGGAATGTAGTAACTAGTAAGAGAATTGCAAGCGAAGTTAGTGAAGGTCAACTCCAATCGCACGTTGAAGCACTTCAGGCTTTAATCCTTTTATTTTTTCCAAGAAAATAAATTTAATTAGGACAGTGTGTAGGAAATTTCCCATATATTCATAACGATTATTTTATCACCCTGCTCTGCTCTAGGATTTCTACTCTCGAGAATGGGCTTCCCCGAAGATCAACATTTGTCTCCACCACATGTGCAATACCGGGATCTCCAACATTCCGGTGGACTCAAAGCCCTTTGCCTTATAACCTCCCATAGTATACAACCTGATCTAGATATAATTATATCCGTGATTCAAATTTTCCTGACCGTCCATACCTAAACTTTGCATCTCCTGCAATCACAAATTCCACTCATTAAATCCCTTTAAAAAAAACATTTATAAACATCTCATGTTAATAAAACCATCATCCAATTTTTATCACATAAATTTCTCATAAATAACATGCTTTCTAGCATATTACAAATCCTTGCATGATTATCTTCCATATATCGGGTTATCGAACTATCAGACTCATTGGATAACCTTATGATTTTAAAACTTCACTTTACATCTTTACCTGGTACCTGATACCCGATACCCAGTATTCAGCTTTACCCATGAATTTTCCTCGGACTTCAGTTTTACCGAAACTTCCATCTTACTAGACCTCAACTACTAAACTGAAACATTCTGCTCACATTCGTGTTACCTTTTTTCCTTTTTCAAACATTCTTGATTCCCGGTATCTGGTACCCGAAACACTACATTAGGAAGTACTCTTTTATTAAAGATTTCTCTTTGCTCTTCACTTCCGATGATCTTTTCAACTAGCTAGCTCCTGCCATAAGAGTTAGTTTTCTCACTTGGGTCCCCAAGTCTTATAGTCTTGGGGTGTGTTGTGAGACCACACAACAAATTGCAACCAATAAAACCAAATTTAAACCAAAACTTGGGATTAAATCACCAACTGCAAATTATAATTTATTCATATTTTAAAACAATAACTTTTACCCTTACCTAGATTCTGGCATAAAAAAGTAAAACTCCCCTAGAAACATCTGTGTGTGCTCTGATTAATTCTAGTTTTCAGAATTCAGTGAAAATAATTAGTTCATTGACATTGAACTACATAATATGGTAATCCTCCAAAGCCAACCAGGGATAGAGCCTTGCTGCCAGTCAAGTATCCATAGCCCCAACAAGGTTATCTCTGTAACTCCCCCCAAACATAGCTCTACTGCCAACTAGATGTCTCTAGCCTCGGTCGAGATATTTGGATAGCCTAAAGGGTTGATTTTTTTTTTAGATATTGCAATGATAGCTCATTTTCTCTTTTGATATTTCAATAATAGCTCATTTTCAACTTGCAAGCAATGAAACCCGCTATTAGGTTGGGAATTACAGTGGTAGTGAAGGTTACCTTTTGATTTTTCATTCAATGCAAATCCCTTCATCAATTCACTACTTCCCAAAAATTAATTTAATAATTCCCTATTGGTGCGTATTTCTGGCTAAATTTTACCACTTTATGCCAAATACTAGCTAACAACAACTCGCTATATGTTAGAAAATATGCATAAATTAAAATTTAACAACAAACAATTTAATCACCAAATTTAAATCTAAATTTAGAACCATTAGTCACCACCCTTCTGATAAAATTTTATGGCAACCACTAAATACTCGGCTAGCACTTTCGATTTGACGGCGCTACACCACATTAATGAATCAGGAATGTCATGATGACATTGAAACATGATCACTTTATTTTGTATTAAATTTTCATGCCTTAAGTTGCATGTATTGCTTCTTTCAAATTACTCGGGTGATGATGTGTGCTACCTTACCAACTTCATTTTCATTTTTACTTCGCACACACAAGCACCTCCATAATTAATATGACTTAAGAAAAATACATGAAATGATCACTATTAACTTCAAAATATTAACTTGCTTGATTCACAATCTTCGTACTGATCAAATTTGAAGCAATTTATCACCAACTTTGTGTAAAGAATTAATTTGATTTAACATTCCGCTTTGAAGACAATTATCCAGTTGCCACCTTGCTTATGATCTCCAAGACTTCACTCGAGGCAACTATGTACCACAACTTCCTCATGACTTTCTATAAATCCCACACTTCTTCTCAAATTCTTCACGCTTTTACTTAGCTTTCTTGTTATTCTGCATTTCTTGCTCAGCTAGTTCTTGCTTGCTTCTAGGTTATGGATACTCCAATTCACCTGATCTGCTCTCATTGCCAAAATGTTTTCCTAGGAAGTATCACACCACAAAGGCTTGAAAAGGTTTTATTCATTTGGTCTTCCAGTTTCATTGTACCAAATTTGTGCTTAGTTCTTGGGGAAAAGTATGTAGAATCCAGCTGCTACTTCCGCTTCTATTCCGACATGGCTTCTCATTTTGTAGCATCATTTCTAGATATTGGAATTCCTATTGAAGATGTTCACTCAGCTGCCAATTTGATAATAAGGCCTGAATATTTGGAGAATCTAGATACTATTTTATTTGTTGCACACCCGACCATTAGAATCCCTTCCATGGATGATATTCCTCGATTCCTAGAACACGAGGAAGTGGTTCCACTCCAGCCTTTCCTCACTGATCTCCATATTTGTGACTTTGAAGTTAACCGAGAACTCGCCTACATAGGGTTTTTGGCCCTGATAGATGAGGCATCCCATATCAACTGAATGGCTACTCCTATCTGTAGCTTGACTTACTCTTTTTTGGTTTTTGATCTTTTGAAGCAAGAATTTTGATACTCCATGTATATATGTGATATACACACATAGATATAGCTTTGTAGTACATCTTAAAGTGTGTATTTACTATGATGGTTTTATCATTTTCATTTCATAGCATAATTTTACAAAGGTTTGGATTAACTCTCATGTGTAAGATAAGTTAAGCAAAATTTGCTAATGTAGAGGCCAAACGAAAAGAAAAGAAAAAGGAATGAAAGAAAAGTGACAACAAAGAAAAGAAAAACAAAACAAAACAAACCCTACGAAAATAAAACTAACCCTAACTAACCCAACTTCTAATTTAATAAATGATTAACCCTAAAAAAAACTTATTTTAATTTCAATGACTATTTCCATTGTTGTTTTGGTACGAATTACAACAGGTTTATCCTTAAATTCATTAAAAAAAAATTCAACAATTCTACTATAACAATGAATTCTTCTAAATTTTCTACATTTAATAATCGTAAATTCAAAGGTGTACTTACCAATAACTTGGCTTATATGTATGAAAATGACCTCATTAAAGGTCGATTGCACACACTTCGTCTGATGCGACCATACTCTACCTTTTTTCATCCCTAGTTCATGATTTGTCTCTTTACTTTGTTCATTTCCATGAATGACTATGTTCATTTCTTAGCTTTCTTCTCCTCCAATTTTTTTTTGTGTCTTTGGTCCTATCTTCACTTTGCACTTTGTTAGACCAAGATATACCACAATTTATATTGTTATCAGAGAGATAAAAAGTTAAAGTTTGATAATTTGTATCTTGCATAAAATTAGGAAAATTTCCTTTCTTAACTTGTGAATTTTCAACTTGGAGCAAAATACACGTGTCTCTAGCTCGATTTTCCCGCTTCTTTTCTTCATTTGTGTTTTCCACGTATAAGGAGAATGATGACTCATCAATACCATTTCCTTGTTTATGACGCGATGTCTTTGAATCTCGGCATTCTCGCCTATTTTCCTACAAAAGGTTAGGATTTTCTTTATAATAATTGCAGTTATCAAACTGTTTTGATGTACTGGCTAATTTTTTAATATTTCCAATTCCACTAGGGTTGAACACATTTCTCATTAATGATTCTTGTCTTCTAGCAATTAGAACTTCTTCTGTTAACGAAATCACTTTACACATGGCCAAACTTACCCTAGTTAAGAAAATTTCACAATCAAGTTCACTGTGATTAGTTGTATCATGAATTCTACACTTGGTGACTCTACCAAAGGTGAATAAACTCAAAGGATGTAATCTTTGGTTAATTTTTTTCCAAAGTTTCTCAACTTCCATATTGAAATACCCGCTTGCACTAAATATTCACTTTACAAGCTTTCTCCTTGAAATCAGGACTAATACAAATTTCAAAATAGGCCCTCCTTCTAGCGCTAGTTCATGTTGATGACAATGTTACTCGCAACAACAAGGCGAATAAATTCTTCACAGACAAACTGCAAAGATCCTATCCTTCTTGAAAGACTTAACCAAAGGCAACCCTAGGGGATCCGTATGATAGGACAAACGTTGACTCAGTTCAACCCCAAGTCTCCGTTAGTCAGGTCTTGACAGTACTAGGTTCACTTTAGGGTATGATGTGATATTGATGTTAATCTCAAAGGGAATATTTTTTGTTTGAAATCATATGTAATAGACATTGGATTTTCAGTTAGGTCATAAAATAATATCATGAAATTGAAAGATCTGAAATAATATTTCATGAATATCAACAATTTTGCTATCACTTAAGTAGATTTAGCTTTAAGCATTCAACAATTTCATAGGAAACGGAAGATTTTCAATAAATTTTGATTCATTCATCTATTTTTTGAAACATTTTCCAGAATTTAAACATCTATTCTAAAATAAAGCATAAAAATACTAAAAATTAAATTTCTCTTGGTTATTCTCCACACATGCCCCAAATAATTAACCAAATCAAAGAAAACCGCTTTATACTTCACCAGATTGTTTCACAACTACATATAAAATGGTGCGAGCTTTTAAATAGAGGGGTTTTAGTTTGGACACCGAGTAGGTTTTGCATGCACCCTTAAATGGCGCAACACACAGTCTTGTTTGGCTAAACTAACAAAACCAACTACAAAGATTCATGAGATAGGTAGCTATCAAACTGGATTCAATATTGATTAATATCTACATGCATACAAGTTTTTAGACCAGAATGATTCAGAAAACAAGAAAAAAGATCAAAACCTAGAGAAGTTTTGGCTCTTCGATATCCATAAATTCTGAACTTAACTTAAAAAGAAGTATCCTCTGGCCTTTTATAGAGGTAAGGCACAAATAGGATAAGACAAATACATGAGAGGAAATCCAAGGGATGAACCATATCAAGGTACGTGGAATGTAGTGACTAGTAAGAGAATTGCAAGCGAAGTCAATGAAGGTCAACTCCAATCACACGTTGAAGCACTTTGGGCTTTAATCCTTTTATTTTCACCAAGAAAATAACTTGAATTAGGATAGTGTGTAGGAACTTTCCCATATATTCAGAATGATTATTTTATTACCCTGTTCCCACACTCTGCTCTGCTCTAGGATTTCTACTCTCGGGAATGGGCTTCCCCAAAGATTGACATTTGTCTCCACCACATGTGCAATACGGGGATCTCCAAAATTCTAGTGAATTGAAATCCCTCTGCCTTATAACCTCTCAGAGTATACAACCCGATTTGGATATAATTCTATCAGTGATTCAAATTTTCCTAACTGTCCATACTCGAACTCTGCATCTCCTACAATTACAAATTCCACTCATTAAATCCCTTTTTAAAAAAACATTTATAAACATCTCATGTTAATAAAGCCATCATTCAATTGTGATCACATAAATTTCTCATAAATAACACGCTTTCTAGCATATTACAAATCCTTGCATGATTATCTTTCATATACCAGGTTACTGGACTATTAGACTCATTGGATAACCTTATGATTTTAAAACTTCACTTTACATCTCTACCTGGTACCTGGTACCTAGTATTCAGCTTTACCCATGAATTTTCCCCAGAATTCAGTTTTACCAGAACTTCTATCTTACTGGACTTCAACTACCGGACTAGAACATTCTAATCACATTTACATTACCTTTTTTCCTTTTTCAAACATTCTTGGTTCCTGATATCTGGTACCTGGAACACTACATTACAAAGTACTCTTTTATTAAAGATTTCTATTTGCTCTTCACTTCTGGTGATCTTTTCAACTAGATAGCTCCTGCCATAAGAGTTAGTTTTTTCACTTGGATCCCCAAGTCTTACAATCTTGGAGTGTGTTGTGAGACCACACAACAGTTACTATTTTCTATTTCAAAACTATTTCCTCTTCCTATCTTTGAGGGATATTTTATAGTTGGTTCATAAGTTTGTTTTTAGACTAAAAATAATGAAACTCCTCGCAGACTGTATATAGTGGGATCTTCTATTGAGGAGAAAATCTAGTTAGCTAGTTATCTATTTACTATTATTACTAAGTAGTTGTAGCAATAGAATATGTGTTACATTACAAAGATCTTTAACAATTTCCTGTTAGATTTCATGTAAGAGTTCAATGTTACAATGTAATAAAGAGAATTGGTTTTGACATCATGATTTTCTAAGTAAGTGAGTGTGTGATAAATCATGTGGAAGCAACAAATAAAGCAAGGGCCACTTGAGGTACTGTTGAATCACTTTAGTTTCTATTGTTAGATTAGATAATGCATTGTTGAATTCAGTTAGTAGTTTTTAGTTATAGGTTTATGAGGACATGTGTTGTAATTTATGAATTGGATCGTGTAGATTAATGTTTAGTTTCATATTATGGAGGATTAGATAGGTTGGGACATGTAGAGGAGGGGGACCAAATGCTCAGGACCCTAGGTCATGGAAGGATCTAGAATGATCAACTACCATGATCTACCTCATGCTAAGGATTGTTTTTGGTAAGTTTAATATTGTAGGAGGGTGAAGAGGATAGGCTATTGATCTATCATTGTCCTTCTATCAACTCAAGAGGTTTAGGGAACCAGATGAGATAATTATCAAGTCAAAATTGAGACCCCAGTGTAGAAGACGAACGACAGCGTGACGTACTGGCATCTCGGTCAGGCGTTGGCGTCCATATGGGTAGAGAGTACAAAATATAGTTAAGACTTAACAAAGAACTAAATACAATTTGATAAATAGATATTTATATAACAGAAAGCGTAAAGGAGCTAAAATACTGGGAAAGCAAGAAGAATATTTTAAATTAAGAAGAGAAGTTGATAAGAATAAAAAGGTGATAGAAATACAACTTACGAATGGTCCAGCCTCCTCCAAGCTACACACAACAAACACGAAAAACCTACACACAACAAAATGGGGAAAAATGTTGGGGTTGTTTCGGGACTTATCATAGTCGAACCCCCATTTCGATGTTCCCACCTCTGCGGACAACCAGAATAGCCACAAGATAGAAAATATGATAGAGAAAGTATAGAAAGAAAGCAATGCCATGCAATGCTAACAACTATATGCTACATAAACCAAATGACAATGCTAAAATGAAGTGTATATCACCTCCCAAATAGTATGCCCTCAAGCACGTGAAGGGAGATGAGGGCTCGCAAGCTTGTAGTTGCTACCATTGCCACAATGAGTGAAATCCACCAGAGCCTCATCTTAGAGCTTCAACAATGGATAATGCTATGGAAAATGGAGTGTGTAGTAGCAAGTGTGATAGAGAAATTGTGTAGAAGTGAGAAGAAGTGTGTAGCCATTCAAATGAATGAAGAATGAGATCTTTTGAGATGAATAGCATCCCAAAAGATCCGTTTGAGGTCATTCAAGGTCGCAAGGGCGTTACTCTTCATCACCAATGGAGAAATGTAATGCCTCTACAGATTCCAAAGGCATGAATATTGTCAGGATGACAACGCGCCACACAGACATCCATGGGCCGCGCTAGCGTCCCCAACAAAATTCCCCCACCAACACTACAGATAGTCGCCAAGTTGGTGGAAGCGGGATGGATGAAGTTTAAAAGCATTGTTGAGTTTAATTTTTCTAAGGTGATGGGATGCAAATGGGGAATTTTCAAGGGGTGAAAATTCACTCCATTACATTTTTCCCCCACTTTAGCAAGCATATGTGCTACCAGATGCAAGGTAAAGTAGATTGAAAGAGTTTAGAAATGTATACCTGAACCATCAAGGAAGTAGACCACAATCTAACCACCCAAAAGTAAAAGAAGAGATGGCTCCATAGGTCCTCAAACCCAAGGAGGGTTGAAAAAAATGCATCGTAGACCCGTAGATCTATAAAAGGTAAACAAAAGGCTTTGTAGGTCCTTGGAGCTACAAAGTTGAAGAAAGAGATCTCGTAGGATGTAAGTGCTTCTCAAGTCCTCAGAATTGCAAAGGAGGTGCTCCCAAGTGCTTGGTCCTAAAGGAAGCTAGATGTAAGACGTCCCACAAAGTCTGATTGAAAAGTCACTTCATAGACACACCTATAAAGCAACATGTTAATCTGTAGATAAAACATGTTAGATGTTAGAAAGATGCCATGCAGGAATACAAGCAAATAGTTAACAATTGAAGGAAAATATTTCAAAGGGATCCCTCAAGAACCCTTTAAAATAAAAAGGGTCCAATCAAGAGACACTTTGTTGAAAAGCGATTACATTTTTTGAAAAGAAATAGAATTTTTTTCCAATGACTCTAACATCAAGGATTCCTTCTAAAAGATTCATTTCATCAAGGAATTCAAAAGAATAATGTTCCCTCACAAGGGAAAGTATGGATTCTATCTTACGAATCTGAGATGAAAGAAAAATTCACCTAGAGATCCATGTTGAAGAATGCATTTTTTGAAAAATAGATTTTTTCAAGAAGGGATTCATTGGCCACTGAATACACCTTTTGAAAACCAAATCAGTGTGATATCCCCCCCTTAGGATGGTGCATGTTGAACATAAAGGCACATGAAATCCTAAGGAGAGAAAAGCAAGAATGACAACGATGTTGTGGCTCATGAAACATGACGAGATGTAACTGTTGTAATCTTTTCGCACACACAAGGGACAACACTTAAGCATCACAACATCACAAAGCAAGAAAATAAGAGAGAAAGATAAAATGAAAGGAGAAATCATGATATAACAAATAGGAGACAAGGGAATATGCTATTTTAGGGTTAGAGTAGCTCATAAATATAGATAGATAAGTATAATAATAAATAAATTAACCGTCATCAACCCCCTACTATATCAAACCATGTGAAAAAAGACACGTGAAAACAATGAAAATAAAAAAATAGGTCAACATGGAAGGGAGGCCTAAATTCCCCCAACACTTTGCATCATCCCTAATTGTTGAAAATCAAAGGTATGACAAAGAGAAGAATGATGTGACAAATAGAAAAAAAAATATGACACAAAAACAGTCCTATATCCAAGCACCTACGAGGGTGACAAGGGTCATCTAGTAACATATAAAACAAGCACAAGGGAACATAACACACACACACAATCTATCTACGGGTAAAGAAGAGGCACCCCCTAATCCTCGTCAACCAAGAGGTCATTCTCCCAATCTAGATCATCATAAGGGGAGGATAAACGAGCCTGTAAGGGAATAATATCAAGAGGGGTACCCTCTGACTCTTGTATGACAAGGGCCAAGGAAGAAGGCCCTTCAAGGTCTTCTCCACTTAGTTCTTGTGAGGTGAACGTCAGCGATACCACAAAGATCGCCAATAGAGTTGGGACATTGTCTATGGAGTTGAACATGCACTTTATATGGGTACCACGTGTCAACTCAACGAGTGATGGAGGAGGTACTCAAGATCCATTGCTAGCCTCACCAAAAGATTCAGGAGTAGTGACAAACTCCAGGGACGTCAGGGCTGCCTCCATCACTAGGATGACACAAGCCAATGCAGAAGCAACCTTCAAAGAAAGTAAACCCTTCTTCTGACCCCCATTGCTAGCAGGGTTGTCCTCCAAATTTTGCTCCATCGAGGGATGTGAAATCCCAACAAATGAAGAAGGTGAGGAGGAAGAGGAGAAAACCATAGTAGACACCATTGAGGTGTTCAACATATCCAAAATTTTGGGAAAGGGTGATATGTTCAGAAGGGACATCAAAAGGGGAAGCTCAACTGAAGGAGTAATGAATAATTGTACTCTCTTGAGGTGAGGATCATTCACGCTCACAGGGGATCTAAAAGAAAGACCAAGGTGGAGGGAACTGAAGTAGAAATGACAAAAAGGGAGGACATAGTAGAAGATGTTGAAGCAAGAGCTACTGGTTCCCCTTCCTTCTTCTACAAGGTGGCCTTCTCAACAATCAGATCCTTCCTTCGACACTTGCGCTCACGTGCAAGGGAGTTTCTATGACTCTAGGAGCTAGAGGCTGCAACCTAAGAAGGGATAGAAGACTCGTGTTCAACCATCAAAGTATCCATCACAACCATTTATGACAGAGGGAGGGACTCATGGACGGGAAAAAGAGGAACAAATGGAGAGGTAGATGCAAAAATAGAAGGGGGAGTAGACTTGAGTGCCTCAATGGTGGGCCTCTTCCCATTCACTACCCTAGAGGTAGGAGTAGTAGTAGGCAGCAGAGGTCAAGACATAGAAGATGCTCCATGGGGACCCTTCCCCTTACCATACAGAATGGGGCAAGGTATCATGGGTAAGACAAGAAGTTCAAACACCTGACACTTGGTCTTCTTCCAAGTGGGCACCATCAGACTTCCTACGAGATGCATAGGGGTGGAAGTCGATGATTCCACGATAGGGTGAGAGGAAGCAACATGTAGGACAATAGAAGAAGAAGAAGGTCCCTAAGCATGGGTTGGCTTCCCCTTCCCCTTCTGGGAGGAAGAGGCAGCTTATCACTGCACCACAAGGTAAGTCATTTTTCATTGTGCCTTGCCCCCAGTCTTATACTTAACTTAATTCCAATAAAGTAGATCCATTCTGGGAGGAAGCAGACCAACCAAGGTGGGCCAAAAATGATCCAAAGAATAACCTCCATGAGATACAAATGGCTTGTACCCAATGTCATGCATGACATGCACGACACCTTCATGAGAGAATTTTAGACATTTATGAATAACAAAAGTGAGACCGTTCATGGAAGCTAGCCAAGGGATGCCTAGCTTCACCCTAAAGAGATCATATTTCAGGACGACATCAAAAATAGTATCCACAACTCTAGGTCCCACTAGGATGAAAAAAGTTATAGAACCATACGGGGAAAGAGAGAGACTGTCATGAGTACGTATAGTAGTTCTTGTCTTCTCATATTCCTCCCTTTGCAATGAATTTAGCCACAAAGTGTCCTCTGTAACAATATTCACTCAACTCACGGGGTTGACTAGGACTCCTGTCACAATGTTTCCATTGAGGCAAGCAAGAATATATAGGGGAGAGGCTTTGTTATTCATGGGTAAGTCCTATGATGTAAAAGTTACATCTGGCGAACCAGTCGTAGGTTGAGGGGAATGATTAAGAGTAAATGAGACCACATTTACATATGTTGAGGCCTTGTGAGATGCATCAGAAGGATCAATAATTAAGTTTGTAGAGTGAGACAGAAACAGGTCGATATAAATTTTTAACTCACTATGCTCCTTAGCCACCAACTTATTCATAGTTTGCTTCTTACCATTGAGATGGATGGTACCATTGTCGATGTGATCTTATATCTCATGATTTAGCAATATACAACTTTTAGTATCATTCCTGTGGACATGATGGTACTGGCATAATGCAATTCCATCATACCAGTCGAGATAAGGCTCTCTTAGAGGTCAAGGATCTTCTAATGTTATAATCTTATCCTTCAATAGCTACTGCAAAATAGAAGAATAAGATTCATATAGTTTAGTAAACTGTTTGTTTCTCTTTAGGCCTCTGTCATTAGATGCGACAAATACATTTGCAGCAGATTTTCCTTTCCTTGAAATCGATACTATGGACCTTCCATTGGGATGGGAGTGTGAGGAGGATCCCTCAAACTAAACAATCATCTATTGGTACTCCTGCAATGCAACACACTGATTTGCAAAAGAAGGATATTTCATCAAGGAAATTTTATCCTGCTAAGCTCGCTACAGGTTTCCTATGAACATCTTCTGTACATCTGAGTCACATAGCGAGTAAGAGATTTGTGAAAAGAGCGCTTGGTATGATGCAATGAAATCAATGATCTTCTTGTGCTCTCCTTGCTTACATCAGACAAGATCTGAGAAGGTCATCTTCGAAATGATTCTATCCTAGAACTGTCGAAGAAACTAATTCACAAGCTGGTCGAATGAAAATATAGAATTGTCAAGAAAGGAACAATACCACTCAAGTGTTATTTCCTTGAGAGACTGAGGAAAGAGTTTGGTTATTAAAGCATTGTGGTGAAATAAATATGTACACATCACATTAAAAGATGATATGTGTGTTTGAGGGTCTCCTTTACCACCATACTTCTCAAACTTAGGAAGTCCCATCCCTTGAGGGAAGGGAGTGTTCAAAATTGTCACCAACAAAGGGCTATGCTAGAAGAAGGGTTGAGCAGAGGCTTGAGATAGATTTTCCAACTGGTTTTGCATTTGACCCATATTCTATAGGAGAGCATTGAAAATAGGGTCAAAAGATGATAAAGGATAAGTGGAACCTCCACTAGAACCATCTCTAGAACCACCTCCAGAGCCACCATTGTAACCACCACCAAGGCCACCACCGTGGCCCCCATTGGAGCCACCACCATGACCACAACTAGAGCCACTTCCAAACATACCAGAATCACTATCCCCCATTCTTCTAGAGATTCTACTTCCAAAAAAAAGGTTGCCCCCAGGAGGAAGAAACTCAAATCCTAAAGGTATCTTGCTTGCTTTAATAGTAGGGGTGGATTAGGAGTAGAGATGTTAATGGAAGGGCCCATTTTAGCCATGCATACTGACTTCACGGGAATCAATACACTAATATGTCTTTCATAGGTGTCGTGCTCATGACCTTGAGTAATGCTTGACCAAGGATTATAAGAGGGGACATATGTTTGCACCAAATTGATAAGGCCACAAAGAAACTCTATGCTTGATCAATCTTTGCCTAACATGTATATGATTTTTTTAGCAACCCTAGTGGGCCTAGCCATGCTTTGATCTTTCTCTGAGTGATTTGTAAGATCCAACAATCTCATATCTAGAGCCATGAGATGCTCTATAGGAATAGGGATGGCTTCGTCCTCATCCAAAGGCAGAGGCAAAGGGAAAGAAAGAGGTGTAGGGGTACAAGTGGTTTCATCAAAGTAACTCATCTCTGCTACCAACACCATCTCCTAAGAGGCAAGAGCTAAAGAGACCCTTGTAAATTCCATCTCTACGTGTCGCATGCTCCTTCTAACTATGTGCTTGGAGGTAGTGGATTGGGTTGTGAATCTCATAAAGCGTCACAATACACAAGCCCATGACCTACACAAATATGGGAGAGAGTTTTAACATAAAGAAATGGGTATTACAAGATTCGCATCAGGTTCACCAAAATGTAGTGGAGGGGAACCAAACGCTCAAGACCCCAGGTCACGAGAGGGTCTAGAACGATCAGCTACCCTGATCTACTTCATGATAAGGATTGTTTATAGTAAGTTTAATATTGTAAGAGGGTAAAAATGAAGGGTTATTGATCTACCATTGTCCTTCTATCAAATTAAGAGGTTTAGGGAACTAGATGAGCTAATTCTTGAGTCAAAACTGAGACCCCAACACCTCTTTGTCGAAGGACCCCGGTGTAGAAGATAGACGACAGTGTGGTGCGCTGGCATCCTAGTTAGGTGCTAGCATCCATACGGGTAGAGAGTACATAATACAATTAAGACTTAATAGATAACTAGCTATAATATGATAAATAGATATTTATATAATGAAAAAAAAGCATAAAAGAGCTAAAATACTAGGAAAGTAAGAAGAATATTTTAACTTAAGAAGAGAAGTTGACAATAATAAAAATGTGATAAAAATACAACTTATGAATGGTCCAACCTCCCACAAGCTCCACACAAACGTGAACACCTACACATAGTAGAACGGGGAAAAATGTTGGGGTTGTTTCGGGGCCTTCCATAGTCAAACCCTCGTTTCGGTGTTCCCACCTCCATGGATAGCTAGAATAGCCATGAGATAGAAAGTGTGATAAAGAAAATATGGAAAGAAAGCAATTCCACGCAATGCTAACAACTATATGCTATGTAAACCAAATGACAATGCTAAAATGAAGTAGATATCACCTCCCAAATAGTATGCCCTCAAGCATGTGAAGGGAGATGCAATCTCACAAGCTTGTAGGTGTTACCATTGCTGCAACAACGTGAGTGAAATCTAGTAGAGCCTCATCTTGGAGCTTCAACAATGGAGAATGTTGTGAAAAATGGAGTGTGTAGTAGCAAGTTTGATAGAGAAAATGTGTAGAAGTGAGAAGAAGTGTAGTCATTTGAATGAATGAAGAATGAGATCTTTTGAGATGATTAGTAGCCCAAAAGAGCCGTTTGAGGTTGGTCAAGGGTGCATGGGTGTTACTCTTCATCGCCAATGGAGAAGTGTTATGCCTCTACAAATTCAAGAGGCGAGAATCTTGTTAGGATGGTAGCACGTTGCATAAACATCCACATGCTGTGCTTGCGTCCCAGAAAAAAATTCCCCAAATAACACTACAGACAACCGCCAAGTGAGTGGAAGCGGGATGGATGAAGTGGAAAAGCATCATTGGGTTTAATTTTTCTAAGGTGAGGGGATGCAAATGGGGAATTTTCAAGGGGTACAAATTCACTCCATTACAATAAATTACAGTTTTAAATGGTTAACGGTTATAGTATTGAGCATTAGGTACCCCTAGCATAAGGTAACAATTTACATTCATTTCCCCTATTTTGTGAATTAACAATTTATTCCTATTTCCAACTTTCATTATATTTGTACATGTGTATTTTTCTATACTCTATTGATGTAGGATGTGTCTAGAATTTGTGAATGCATATATTTTTCCACCACTATCTAAAGTTTTATGACTCCCTAGTTGATAATTTAATGTAGCCTCCTATGAAAGATGAATTGTTTAGTTAGGGATTCTTAGGTCCTTTGAGTTGTGTGTATACCTAGTATCACCACACTAATTAGACATTAGAGTGGCTCCATAATGATTGCCAAAATTCTATCTATATGGTGTTAACTATCATTTTATGAATATATAATTAATCAATTTATCCTTTTTATGAATCAAACCATTATTTTCTTTATATGATTGAGTCCAGGGTATAAACTACAACACTCATAAAGTACTTGGGGCTCATAACTTTAGTCTGTGTTTCCCCAGTTTTCTTTCTAATTTTGGTTTTGTTGTCAGGACCCTAGTTAGGTGATATAAAGGATAATAATACTCAATATTTTAAATTTCAATCAAACACAAGAAAATATAAGAAGATATAGAAACCTACAGAACTATCCTCTTGGTGCTTACCTTGTGAGACAAGGTTAGGTGCCAAGGGGATGAAGAATAGAAAGGGGAAGAGATTCTGAAAGGGATCCTCAAAGAGATGTGACCAATAATAAAAGATATCAAATAACTATGATGGGAAATGATAAAAAGACTATTGTAATTCCAAATCAATCACACCCATGGAAAAAGGAGATAATAAAAACACAAGAGAGGTTAGAGAACAAATTAAATTAGAGAGAAAAGTGAACATGGAAAGCCCAAATGGAGAAGAGAGAAGATAAAACCAAATTATTAAGAGAGAAGAAAGACACTACAAAAGAATGGAAATTGTGGAGAGGATGAGAAGTGAGCTTGCAAATGAGGGTGTTGTTCAATGTGCCAAAGTGGGTGTTTCCAAGGGAAAGATAAAAGAGAATAGAGAAGAAGAATGGAAGATCCTAGAGAAATTATAATTATGTTGGGAAAAAGTAGGACAACTTATAACTAGTTTAAAGAGTAGCATTGATGACTATGGAGAATCTAGAAGATTACTATTGGGAACCTACAAAAATATAGAGACTCCACTACCACCACAACCCCCTAAAATTTCAACAGTCATACCAAATCTATCAAACCTAAACATTAACTTGGATGATATATTTATTGAATTTTTGAAAACTTTGGAGAAGGCTCTATCTATTCAAGCATAATATTTAGAAGAATTATTCAATAAAAGTATAAGGAAATTGAAGGAAGAAAAAATAAGGAAAATCAAAGAGAACATATTTAATTTGGGTAAAAAATTATGTTCACAAATAAATAAAATGTCACTAACAAATAAGAAAGTGAAAAGGTATCTTGAAGAGTCACAACCCCCTGACCAAGACCCATCTCCTAAGCCATATAAGAGTAGAATAATTTTGAAAGAAGAGATACCACAGAGTAAAGAAACAAGAGAGAAAGAGTTAAAATAATTAAAGTGAGACAAGATACTTGGGAAGGAATACTTTGATAGAAAATTAGTAAGAGATAAGGATAGAGAGTATAAACCCTACATTATTAGGAAAATAAAGAAAGAAAAGGAATAAAGGCATAGTTCACGAATTCAAAACCCCAAGAGCAATATGGAATCCTCAATCAAGATCCCAATGTTTGGAAGAGATACAACAAAAGCTGTGAAACATATGTTCCTATTAGAATCTCTATGGGAAAGATAAGACATTGATAAGGACAAAACAAAGTTATTAGACTTTGTATCATCACTAAGGAAATAAGTACTAGACTTTTTATAATTGTGAAAAACATGATCCACAAGATCAAACAATGAACAAAGACACCTTCCATGCAAGAGTTTTGAAAATAATATATGCAATATTCCTCAACAAGAAAAATCTACAGAATGAACCTCAAGAATCTTCAAGAAAAACAAAAGTCTTCAAAGGTTAAGAGTTCTATCAAAGGCATAATAATATAATGATGGTTGAGTGCTATATAGGACCAACCCTAAATGGTAAAGTGATTAGATCATGACAAGTGTCAACATCTCATGCAATGAGATGAAATGATCTAATAATAGCTCTCTAGTTAATATAGTAAATCACTCCTAAGTTTAGGTTAAGTGCATGACAATAAATTAGACTAATGATCAATAAAAGATTAATTAATCATTAGCTAATACATGATTATTCTAACACCCCCCCTTAAGTTGAACTTAGGGAGTAGCTAAAAACCCTAAAAAGAGAATGCATGATGGATCCCGACAAACAAGGCCTAGTGAGGTACCCATGTACAAACAAAAGATCTCTCAAAATTGGAGAAAAAGGAGAAAACCACATGGGAAAAACTCCTCTCCAAAAGATAGAAATATAAGTGAAGGACTAAAGAATCCTCCAACCAAAACAATGCCCCAAAAAAGAGGAACACATGGAACATCACTGAAGCACAGAGAAGTTGTCGATTGTTGTCAAATGATGACTGATATAGTGCTAAAATGAAGAACCTTCAGAAACAAGAATGCAAGAGTGTCCATATGGTAAATACTCCATCTCACCAAAATGCATGGGTAACCGACCGCTAATGTAAACGTTGCATCTGACTAGTACATAGGAACAAGAACTAGATACATAGATCACTCCAAAACATGAAACCAAAGAAGCATTAACACTGATAGTAAAACACCCCATAATGTTGAAAAAAGGGAAATCCAAGACAGGTACACTGAAAATATGTGAAACCAAGAAGTGTATGTAGGAGAAACAACTTGCAAATAAAAGGGTGTGCAAACTAAGGCATACATGTATGAGACAAGAATCACTAGGATTCACTATTATCGTGGAAGGGACACTCACTTGATAGAGATGTGATGATAAACCAAACAAAAACATCAACCCCCCATGGCACTTTATATCATAGTGCAAGTACAAAAGGCACAACAAGATGTGCAAATCCCCAAAAAGTATACATCAAAATGGCACTTTATCTCAGTGCATCTATAAAAGAGAATGTGCGTTAAAAAAATGTCTACAATGACCAAATAGGATAAAACACTAGAAATACATGTAGAACAACCAAAAATGAGTCATCCCAAACAAACAACAAGTTCCCAGGAGCTAAAAATCCAAGTAATTCACCAGAGTGCGAAAAAACCAAAAACTAAATAAAATGTACCTGAAGAGCAATCTAGAAAAATGGCATGGATGGTTGTAAAGAGCTCTGAAAGACCGTCCAAATGCCACTACAATCACAAAAAATGAAGAAACATGTGAATATTTATGAGCTCAGGATTAAAAATAATACCTTTGACTTCAAAAAGTTGTAGAATGCACCAATAGCAAAAAAAAGTGATGATACCCACACCATTGGAAAGCTGGTAGAACCATCTTTCTGATGATATCTTGTTTGCCAAAAAATGACATCGTATGTCCAAGTTATGGCCAAATGAAAAAAAAACCTCCTTTAGGGCATAAAGAGGGGACTTGGGGACCCTTGCTAGCATCTGTATTGTTGATGTTAGTGGAATATTCCCTTTTACTAAATAAAAATCTACCCCCCAGAAAATGAAAATCATCAGAATATTCTAGTACCTTGCCAGAACATACAAAAAGATGTTGTCGAGAAAAAAATTGCGGTGTCAAAAAAGGCCAAATGTTGACAAAAAAATAATTCAAACGCCTGGAAAAATAGACAATGAACGAAAAAATTAAAAACGTCCAAAAAAATGTGTTGTCTCCAGTATGAAGCAACAATCGTCGAGTGGCATATAAGACTCGTTGTCAACAGGTCTGGTTGCCACTGAGCGGCTAAAAAGCTGTCGAAAAACAATACACACCGAGCGACGAGGTATAGGAGGGGCTTGCCAATACCTGTGGGTAACCCAATGAAAAATGCACCCCTTCCATAAATATGCCGCCTTGCTTTTAGAAAGAAATCTAAAACTTTTTTTTTCAATTTCTAATAAAATATATTTTTTAAAAATATAACGCCGACTCTTTTTAATTTTCGGCTTTCATTTTCAATCCACGTGTAGACAACCGTATAGGGGTCATATAGTCCGTGTACAAATTTTTTTTGCCTCAAAAGCTCTGGATGGAAAAATAGGTTGAATTTATAGTCAAAATCTGTGGAATCAACATCCTGAACGCAATCATGAGGTTCTTTTTGGTCCAAAATACTCTGAAATTGCAGCTACCCTTCGGTTCTGGAAAAAAAAGAAACTACTTCAAACACTTACAGATCTGACCTCAAAAATCCAAATCAGGCCAAATGAAAGGAAAATCTGACTTTCTCGACAACTTTGAATCCAACGAAAGACTCTATTTTGATCCTAGATGCAAAAAAATTTCCCACCTCGAAAATTTACAAAAAAGCAAAGGGGATTCTAGATCTGAAGCTTGTAACCCTTGTTGAAGAAAAAAATCTCATAAATCGAGAAGGGGTTCGATGAATCCACACTCTAATACCATGTTAGAATAGTGAAAAACACAAGCCACAATATCAAACAACAAACAAAGACACCTTCCACACAAGAGATCTGCAAACAATATATGTAATATTCCTCAACAAGAAAAAGCTAAAGAATGAATCTCAAAAATTAGTAAAGAGATTAGATCATGACAAGTGTAAAAATCTCATACATTGAGACAAAATGATCTAACAATAGCTCTCTAGTTAACATAGTAAATCACTCCTAATTTTAGCTTAAGTGCATGAGAATAAATTAGACTAATAATTGATTAAAGATTAATTAATTATTTGCTAATGCATGATTACTCTAATAGACTGGTAGAAAAGACTTACTTAAAACATGGAAAAACTGGAATGAAGTAAAACAAGACTTCATGGAAAATTTTGACACTCTGGATATCCATATAGAGAGTGTTAGCAAAATGAGGAACCTAATACAAGGAGAGGAAGAATCAATGAAGGCATATGACAAAATATTAAGGAAGTTTACCACAAATTGGAGGAACCTCTAACTAAGCGATAAAAGATTGAATGGTTCATCTCCAAACTACAAACGGATATAAGAGCAATATTGGATGGAAGGATATTCAATACTTATATAGACTTGATCACAATGGAATACCACATAGAAGACCAAACATGGCATAAACCTCAAAAAGATAATATCAAAGAGAACCTTGAGAAATTGCAATTAGTGGTAGAACAACTAACCATACAAAATGGAATTTTGGCAAGAGGAGAAGTAAAGAGAAGTAAATAGATTTGGCACACACATTTTTCAATGGAATAACACCTTTGGAATGATTTCCCTAAAGCCTAAGGAGAAAGAACTACAACAACACTACATGTAGAATTGAAAATAGTATCGACCAAAATAAATACACTATATTGCAAAACTTTCCAAGAATGGGATAGTCACCTCATTGAGAATTGCTATGCAAACCAATTTCAAATATTGAAGTCAAGAAGTCATCCCAATCCAAGGTGCCCTATGAACTACTACTATGACATAAACATAGATAGAAAAATAGTGTATGTTAAAGGACTTGTGGAAGGCCCTTTATATGATGCAAATTATAGACAACCACCCTAGAGAGATAACAGAAGTGCTTATGCATTATACTATAATCCAACACAAGATTACATGGGAGACAACAAGCAATCAAAATACAAAGGAGGAAGAGGGCGTGGTAGAAATAACCGCCAAAGAAATGATGCTACATGCTATAACTGAGGAAAGATAGACCATTATGCTACAAAGTTTTGGGTAGAAAATAAAAAGGAATATCAATTTTGTGGAGATGATTCTCATGATATATTTGGTTGTGATAAAGCACAACAATATTATCAAAATACAACACAATCTAGAAGTGATGGCTTGCAATACCATAAAGGATCCATAGTAATTAGAAAGATACCACTGCAAGGAGTTAAAAATTGTCAAAGAATGGATAATTGGTCATTTGATACATCAAATTAAGACTATTCCATTTAAAAACAAGTGCAAAGTAAGAAAAAGAAGAAATTTGAAACAAAGAAAAAAAAGGTTACAATGTTGACTAGACAAGGAACTAATACCAACAAGAATAGACAAAGGGAAATTGAAAAAGTTAGTGAAGAATCGAATTTGGAAGAAGAGGAATATGATTACTTTCGATTAAGCAAATAAAAACATGATAAGATAGTAGTTAGATCAAAATAAAAAATTATACAACAAAGGAATGACATAGCCTATTTTTCAGAGGAAGAAGTTATGATGCTAAAGAATTTAGCCTCTCTAGCCCAACAAAAGGACCTCCTAGTAAAATTAAAATAACAAGGAAAATATTAGAACAAATAGAAACAAAAATAAGTCCATCAACTCATAGAAGACCGTATATAGAAAAATGGATCTCTTTTAATCATCGCCCACCTAAATAACACTAAGGTCAAACATGTGATGGTAGATCTAGGTGCAGACCTAAACATTATTTTGGCAACCACTTGGGAGAGGTTGGGAAAACCCAAGCTAATCAAAACACCAATTAACATTAGTTTGATAGATGGCTCTTGCATGGAAACTTTAGGGACATGGGAAAATGTGGAAATAAACATCAAAGGAATAAAACAAATTGTTGATTTTGAGGTAGTTGAGATGAAGGAACCATTTAACACATTTAGAGCACTACTAGGTGTGATATAAGAGGTATTCACAACACACAGGTCCTTTGTTCTCAAGAGATCACCAGGGAATGAACTGCACTTATACACCTCAGCATAAGCAAGTTAACGAAGCTGTAGAGAATTATACCCAAGTTATGTTTCAGAGAAAGCTATTTCATATCCCGAGAGAGTGAAACCCAAAGATTTCTACCTCAAATGAGTGAGCTCTCGGCCAAAAGACAACAACGTGGTTTCAGGATGCCAGTGCAGTGCATTGTCGTCTAAAAGACGCTCTGGTGTCCTAAGCAATAAAGGGCTCAAGAGCTCAGGTGGGTAGAACTAATTTTCACTTCTAGTCTCAAATGTAGGGTGTTCTGAATGAAATTACCAAATGAGAAGCCAAAAAAAAATACAAGGGGACTTGGAGAGAGCTTACCTTTTGTTGGATGTTAGGGTCTTCACTACAATCTCCACTTTGCTACCTACACACAAAAGAACAAGGGGAAAAGGTTGGGGATGTATAGGGGTCTACCTTAGTCAGACCCTCATTTTGGTGTTCCCACCTCCACGGACAACCAAGTCAGAAAGGAGTACAAACAAAGTAAACAAAGCGTGTGGTGAAATCAAAACCTGCTTCAAGAGTAGAACCCGTGCCGTGA
Organism: Sequoia sempervirens; assembly: GCA_007258455.2. Lineage (NCBI taxonomy): Eukaryota > Viridiplantae > Streptophyta > Pinopsida > Cupressales > Cupressaceae > Sequoia > Sequoia sempervirens. Next base: position 298,836,659 of record VDFB02105785.1, read on the forward strand.
GATAGTAAATAAACAAGTAGGAAAGGAAAGTGAGTGAGAGAGAGTGTTACCCACAGGGCTAGACTCTCTCTGAAGCACATGAATGCACTGTTGAGTGCTTGCTTGAGAACTGTTACTACTGGAAGGACCTCAGTCAGGCATGGATTCGCTTGTGAGAGTGTTGCTATCAAAGATGAAGAGAACTCAAAGATGGAGAAAAATGGTAAGAGAGCTTGAATGACTTACCACCCCAAATGAGAACAAGAAAGGAGTTTTTAATGCATGTGAGGGTGGAAAAGAGCCGTTACGTCTGAAATATGACTACTAGGACACGTGTCGAGAGAGTCAAGATTCCAAATTCCCTGTTTCAAACTTAGAAAACCGCTAGGATGCTAGTGTGCCGCGCAGGCATCCAAAGTCTATATTTTTTGGAAACGTGTCATCAGGATTTTGTTGCTTTGCCACAAGTTCGCATTGTTGGGAATAAGGTGTTTCAACCTTAGAGTCTTGACATTGAATTATTTAATGTATTATTGTATTTATTTGTTTTAATTAATTTCCAACAATGTCATGTCATTAAGTGGGACCCATTGGCTAGGTGGCATCCCTGTTGGAGGTGACTGTATGAAAAATATTCATTACATGTGGAGGTAGGCTTCCCATCTTAGAATCATGGACCTAAGACAAGTGGTGTCATCTTATGACATATTCTATGATGCATCATAAGGTATATTTTGAATGGAGAAAGTGTGGTGCCTTAGTGGGGTATGACAAAAGTGTGAAAGAATAAGTGTGATAGTCATGTTTGAATTATTCTTTGTTTGTTGAATGTGTTGTAAGTGTGACAAACTTTAATGGCACATGTTATATGACATTTGTAAGGAATTCTTCACAACACACTATAAGCATGAACTAGGCGCCCAAGCTTGGAGAGAGAGGTTTTGCATGTTATGACAACTGTAAGAGTTGTAAGAGAATGTTGTACAAATGTCCAAATCATGCCTATGGTGTGAGATATTATAGCCACATGGGTTTGGATGCCTAAACTCTTCTAGAAGCCTCTTAAAGCTTGTATCTCCTATAAATAGGATGCTTTGCATTGTAGAATGCATAGTTTGATTGCAGGTATTGAAGTGTTGTTGGATTTCCTCCAGAAGAGCAAGATGTAGTCTCCATGTAAAGGTTGTGAGCTTGCAAGTGTATTGTAACCTCATTGTTGTAGATTAATACATTGGTTCGATGCTTTGGAGTGTTGGGTTTTTTAACCAAAAGGGTTTTCGCCACGTATATCGTGTTTTCTTCTCTTTTGTCTATCTCTCTTCTATTCTTTGTGTTTCTCATTCTTGAAATGTTAATTTACATGCCGTTATGCTTTTGAAATTTTTCTTAGATCTGAAAATACATCAACTTTCCTAGAAGGGTTAATGCATGAGAAATTAAACTATGTTTGTTTCCACTTTAAGGCATAGTAGTATGTGCTTGTATCAAGATGATTAAAATATGATTTATTTTAAGAAGCATAAGATACTGAAGGTGCATACTAGATCTTGGAAGGCTTTCTGAGTTCATCATTCCCTTTCATTTGGTATTAGAGCTCAATTTTGAACTTGCATGTCACTTGCATATGCTCACATGGTAATGCATGTGGTGTTTGGGGTTCTAGGTGTTTCTTCTGTTGTGATTTCTTAGCTTGGAAAGCTTGAGGGAATTTTTTTTGAAGGAATTGGATGATTATTAATCCTTGACTGAGTGGAAATTTTGTAGTTGATCTTGTTTTCTGGAAACAACAGGCATGTGAAGAATGGAAAAGATAGAGCTTTTATGGAGTTGGTCATGTGGTTACATTTGATATGTTATTGATCTGGAGCTCCTAATTTGACAGTTGAATAACCCTCATGCATGGTGGTTATTTTTTCATTATGTGGTTATGTGCATTAGAGTTTTCATATTGGATGTCTGAGATGGACTCTCTGGTCATATGAAGAGACTCGTGTTGTTATTACTTCAGTTTGGTGTGCCTATGTTTGGTGTTTGTTTTTAATTCCTCACATTGGAAGGCATTGCTTTAATAACCTCGAATGCATGTAGGCTATGAAGTCGATCATTAGATGATTTGGAAGCTTCTGGAATAGCCTAGTTCTCTCTCGGATGCATGTACATGTTGGTGGTGGAGTTGGCTTGCAAATGGGCCTAGAAGTTCCTGGACCTCTCTTTCCTAATGGATGTTTGTACTTGCATGGCTCAAATTCATGTTCCTTGGATTTGAGGGTTTTATGGATTTTCTGTTTAAAAATCTATGATTATACATATTCATGATATTCCATTCTTTTGGTTTAACTATTATGGTTGTATACAGACTTGAGGGTCTTCTAGATGGTAAGTGGATATGTATTTGCATGTGTGTTACAAAATATGGTGGGTTTACAGGTTTACATGGTAAATCAAAACTTACGGTTTTGCAGATTTGTAGATGAACTATTTTTTTCTTCAGATTATGTTTCCCTTGCGGTATTTCTGGATGTAAGATAGTTACAGGTTTGCGAGTATGCTTTGTGCATGTTTTGAAGAGTTTTGTAGCTTTCTCATTGAATAAATGGTATATGTTTTACCATTGGTGATTTGTGGGTTGAGAAGTTGGGATAATTTATATTTTATAAGCTTCTAGACAACCTATTTCCTATAAAGGTTTTACAGTTTTCCCATGTTCTAAAAACTGTGGGTTTGTGTAGATCTGGAGTATTCACTTGTTCAGATGAAATATGTGTGATCTATTATTTTGGATGTTTAAGTGGTCTTAGATTTACATGGAGATGATTTTTTACAGGTTTTTTCATGTTAACCAAAAATCTGCGATTTGTAGATCTATGGAAAATATTGTGTTCAAACTCTTGGAGTTTTCTGGATGAAAACAATTCTAGATTTGAAGGAATGCTTGTTTAGTTCCTTAACTATGGTACTTGAATGTGGACATGTTTGGAAAATCAGATCAGAGGTTGATTTGGTGTTTGAGTCATTTGGTCTATATGGTTATTCTCTTAGATATCTCAATTTACAATTTACTGATGTGATGATGAGTTTGCATGTTTCAGTGATTAGATCTACAAGTCATACAGGTTGTGGATTAGCTACCCGTTTACTTGTAGTGGGATGAATTGGTTGTGGATTATCTTTATTCACCAGGTTTGATGCATTGTTGTTGCAGACTTTTGATTGTTGGCCTTGTTCTTGGTCATTTGTACATTGGTATGTGTGCTTAGAGATGAGGGGATGGATGTTTCTTATAGTACCTAAAAATTTATTTTTGGGACTTGTAGCATGTGGTTTATCATGATGTCATGGAAAGCTTGGTTACACTTTTCAGTGGAGATTTTGACAATGATGGTTTTGGCAATGATGTGGATTCACCATTTGATGTTGGATGGTCTTCTACAGTGATTTTTGGTGTTATGGATGGACTCTTGGTTTCTACTTTTATGCAATGATGGTTCATTGGCATCTTTGGTTTCATTAACAAGGGATGGTTTTATTCATATTGATTACATATGTTGATTCTTGGTTAAGGGTGTTATTGTATTATGTCATGGTTTACTCTTGATCATGTGTTAGAGTTTTGACATGGTACTTGTTCTCTTGAGACCAAGATGTATGCATTGTTGTATGAGATCTCCTAGTAGGAGATGGTTAGATCATGTTGTCATGTTTATGTTCCCGATTCATGATTGGAGCTTTGACAATTATCTTGTGTGGTTCTCTTGGTATTGGGTACTGTTACCAATTTTTCGCCACAGCTGAATTGGTGGAGCTGGTAGAACATTGTTATATCTTAAAGTGAAATTACAGATTATGTTTAAGTGTTGCTTGCATCATGTTCATTGCTTTCAAGTGACAATTGTGCATTAAAAAGATGAAACTGAATTATAGAAGTGCTATTCAATGATTCAAGATTAAATGAAGTAACAAATTGATCATATAAAAAATAGAGCATTTCAAATGCTTTCTTTATTTCATGAAGTGATTCATATTTACATAGCTTCATTTGACTGCAAGAATCCAAATGATAATATAACATTGCATTGGAATGCATTTTATTTTCGAAATGAAAAGCATAAAATGAAATCAAATATCCACACAAGCCATGGATGTGACTGTCACAATGCATAATTAATAGCACACTACACTATGGAAGATGCAAAAGAAGAAATCACATAAGTAACGACATAATCATCATTGCCTGATTGGACAATGGTCGACGTTAAAGTGGTGCATCTTTGTCTTCTCGAGCTCCATTGACCTGTAAGAGAAAAGAGGGGGATGTCAAAGGCTCAAATTATGAAGATACCTATATGAATCACCAACAATAATGTAGTCTGTTGTTAATCATACACTAAAACAATCAAGAAAAGTGCAAAGAAATGAGTTGAAGGAGAAACATCAGTATGATCATTATATCTTGTTTTAATTCTAACATTGTTTGTTTCCTTGTGCAGGTATAGGGAAAGTCACGATGCTGTTTATTATTCGAAGACCAAGCATGTGGAGAAAAACGGGCTCCCACAAGGGTAGAGCTCGACATGCTGCCCTTACTCATTACAAGTGGGCTGATAAAGAGATAGTAATTACATCATCATATTCATCAAGAAAAAAAATGATATACAACTGAAAGAGTCAAACAAAATTATCTATCAAGCTATTAAACCAACTGTGCATTCATAACGATCAAGTAAATGCTTTCTGAAAGCCACAGGTGAACAGTGAGTTTAATCCGCTCAATTAATTCAACTGAGTACATTTATATCAGACATTGCTGTATGGTTCACATTCTTTTGCTACAATGTTATTTGTTCATCATGATCAGATGTCATGCAAGGTTCAGTTCATCAGTGTTCTTTCTCACAACCAAGGATAGTGAACATGCATACATTTTTCCTTAATGAATAGATTTGTTTTAATTTTCATCTCAAAGGAATATAATTGTTTCAGATCCATGGAACAACTTTGTTAGAAATGAAGCATAAAAATGCATGAAGAGTGCCAGATATAAGTAGTTCAGTCGTTCATATGGTGGAAAAATCAAGACTCAATCTTTTGGCTGACAGTGAAATGTAATAATCCGGGGTAAACTGTTTCTTAAGTTTTGTTTCATTATTTATCATGTGTTCAAGTGGAGATATGGCAGGAGTATGAAAGAACAAACGATGCATTCAGATGATAAATCAAACAATCAGTTCCAGTTTGGCTGAGGGTGCAAATACAACATTAAGAATTACAATGTGAAATGATTGTTCCAGAAGGAAACAACATGGAGGACAGTAAGAGGTACAGAGATGTGAAGATAACTCTACAAAATGCAACAAATGCAGATTTATGAAGAGGTCTGAGAGTAGAATTGAAGGTCTGGTGCAATTTTAAATGCATGGTTTTAAAGATAAATGCGGTTGTGTTTATAGCTGTCAGCATACCCCAAAAGTGTGTTCTCATAATATTGTGTATCCAGGTGGGGTTTTAATAAAGAAACAAAGTTCACACAGTGTTCTCACAATTGGAGTTGAAGTACAAAAGAAATATCATCAAGATACAATTTACCCATGAGAGGATTTGAGCTAAAGTACAATTTTTTTTCCATATACCCACATCGTGTTGCTACAGGAAAAAAATGAAATGCAGAAATACCGTGTGAATTAGGTCCAAATTCTTGCACATACAGTTTTATTGTTTTTTTTCATATACCCACGATTGATTTCAGATTTACATATGGAGATCACAATTTTCAGAAAATACATGGACCTCTAAATAAATTAAGTGTTTCTTCATTACTGTCGGCATACCCACTTTGGGGCTTCAAGTCAAGTGCATAGATTTTCATCATTTCCAATCTACTCATATGGGTATTTTTTCTTGGAACAACAGGTTAAATGTTTTATCATATGGGAGTTTTCAGACAAATGATCAGTTTTTCTTATAAATATCAAGTACTCATATGGAGGAAATTAAAGTTTCAGAATAACAAAAGAAAATCCAGATTTTGCTTGACTACACAAAGTCTTTTCTAGAAAGCCACATTGGAGTTTTGAAACACAATTCTGAATATTCCAATTTTCAGTTTACCCATGAAGGGTTTGATAGGGTTTTCAACAGAATGACAAAGAAAAGCACCAACCATGATGGGTCGAGCTTCAAAAATAGAGAATGCTAGTTTTCATTCATTTTTCATGACACCCATGAAGGGATTTGTCCTCAAATATACAAAAATGTGAGATCCCTATTTTGGGTTGAACCCAAAGGATTTAAAAATGTATTTCCTGAGATACATATGGTGTGGCCTGTGTAATGGCTAGAAATTTACAAATAAAAGATGAGCTTTCATAAGATTTTTGTTTTGCATAAGGATTTCAACAACAACAAGAAACAAGACTTACCATTGTTGCTCGTGGGAGATAAGATGGCCGCGGCCAGAACGTTCACATAAGACTCCAAATTTTAAAAGCTTTCACCATGGCAGCTGGAGGAAGAAACCAAGAGCCCAAGCTCAAGGCTCGAGCTCTCTTAAGTGAGCACAAAAAATAAAAAAATGCATTAGAGGCTACCTTAGCCGCGGCCACAAGACCAAGAAGCTCGATAGGTAAAGTCTCAAAATCTAGAAACAAGAAGCTCATCTTGTGCACAGTCAAAAATAATAACCCTTGAGCAAGCTCTCTCATAGAGCTTTCAGATAAAAGGCCCGAACTCATACAGGTCGACCAAGAAGAGGTAGTCACAAGAAAATGTAAAAGAGAATCAGAGACAAACATGAACAAGCCCCGGCCTTAATGGTTTTCTTGTTCTTTCAATGAAGTAAAAATCTACAATAACAAACATATCAAGCGTACCCAGTTGAAGATTCAACTATCTGAAGAAGAAGATGAATACTTTTGAGCGCATGAGCTTTAGTCTGAGCTCAATCATGGTGGTGTGCTCTTTCAGGCAAAGCTCCATGCTTTCGAAATGATGAATGCAAAATGAAATCATTTTAGGGTTTGGTTTCTTTTGTTCATGCCCTAATTTGAGCCGACATTATGATTATCCAGAATATTCACAATTGTCAATAGCACATGGGAAATTCGAATTAGGGTTGTTTTGCATTGTGATTTATTCAAATTCTGAAGCTAATGTTTGAAAGGCCAAAAATTTATATGCTTAGGTCGATATGTTAAGTCTTTAGGGGGCTTGTATTTTTATTGACACCCTTATGTCTTAGAAAATTTGGAGACTTGAATATCTTAATGTTATTGTTTTTGAGGGAAAACAATGAGAGTATGAATGTTGAATATCTTATGACCTAGGGGTGAATATTTGATCACTTAGGATTTTTGTTTTCTCAAGAGAAATCAATTATCTACTTTGTTTTTGAATTGATTTAAAAAAAATCAATTAGGGATATGGATGAGTAGAGTTGTGCATTGATATTTTTATGATTTTTTTAAAGAAAAATCAAAGCATTGTATTGGTGAGATAAGATGTAATTCTTTTGCAAAAGATTTTCCAATCTTTTAATTGCAAAATAGACAAATTATAAAATCTGCAATCATGTAAAGCAAAATCATAAGGCAATCTTTTATAAATTGTTTTATGATTTCTTGCTATTTTTAGCAGATTGATATTGACTGTTTCCTCTTGGTTGAGTTTAAGCTTTATATTGGAGAGATAAGGTGTTTTTCTGGCTTTTAAAGCAGATTCAGCCTATTTTTAGAGGCTTTACAGTTTGATCATAAAAGCAGTGTGCTTTTTTCTGCTTTTATGCAGTTTTTGAGACAGTTTGAAGCTTTTTTCCTTGAGCTTCTTTGTGAGTTTGGATTAGGGTTTCTTGAGAGATATATTTTTGAAAAGACTTAGTCTTTCTCTCTTCTGCTGGAGTTCAGATTTCAGTTTCTTGCTCATACACATCTTTGAGCTTGTAAACCTTTTTTTGTACTCAGTTTCAGATTATGGTACACTCCTTCAGTTGAATAAAGCAACACTCCTATTCCTCAATTCTGTTTCTTTTACAGTTTTAGTTCGATGTTATATTGTGATTTCTGTTTTGCAGAATCCTTATTATGTCCTAGAATTGAAATTTTAGTACAAAAAGTTCATAAAGTACAGATTGCATGTTGTATTTAAGTTTGAATCTTCATGCAAATTATTCATGTGTTTAGTGTTCTTGAGGAGTTGTGAAATACTGTTGTTTTTTGAAAGCTGTTTGTGGGAAAATCAGAGTCATCATCGAGTTGTTATCAAGTCCTGAAAATCATTTTAAGTAATAGTTTTCATTTTAGTAATCTTTCTTTATCCCTTTTCTCAGAAAAATCTTTAGAATAATATTCATCATTTAGAGAACCAGCTCACTCTGGAGATTCCTTCTTCGTTCAGATCACCCACATCTGAAGAAGGTTTCCATGTTTCAGTAGATTGCTGAATCTTGCATTCAGTTGGGTGCAAATCTAATTGACAACAGTTTTTGGCACACCCGGTGGTACCCTGAAAGCTATTTTCAGAGAATTTTTAATATTTTTAGTTTGCTATTTGGTGTATGCAGTAGATTTTCCAGCCTTTTGGAGGCCATTACAATATACCTGGTGACTCCGGTTTTTTTTTTTGCATGCTAGTGCAGCCTGCGCATGAGAAAGATACAGACAAGGTCAAGTTCTGCACTTTTCAAGTATTGAGAGTTGTCCCCATCATGAAGAAGAGGCAGAACAACAAGGAGGATTTTTGAAGTACCCATGAGATCGAAGTCAACACCTCCTGTTTTCAGTTCCTTGGTGTTATCACCAGTAGTTCCAGTTCCAATCTCACAATTACCACCAATGGTAGCACCCTTTTGTACCTTTCAATGGAGGCAGTCCGTTAGATATTGCTCAATATAATGACATCCCAGTTGCAGCCCTTCGAAGTCTTCTGTACTTCATCGAGGAGGATTTCACCACACTAGTCGAACACATCCGTGACGTAGCCACGTTATGCTCGGTGCATAATATTATGCAGGAGAATGTCGCGCTAAGGCTGTTGGCTGTGTCATTCAAAGGAAAAGCATTACAATGGTTCAGAGGTCGCGCAACCAATTCAATCGTGACATGGGATGCGTTAGGTAATGGTTTATATCAACATTTTGCTGATAAATCTAACAACTTGTCTTTATTAGAGCAGCTGAGCACCATTCAGAGGGCGCCACATGAGCACTTGGCTGACTTCAATTACCGATTTCAGAGAACTTGAGACAGGATTCCTGCAACGGTAAAACCTTTACCAGCACATGCTTTTTTGTTTTACTTAAAATCTCTGAATAGTAAAATTGTCATCATGACTCAATTTATGGGTGGGCTTACACTTCATAACGCCTACAATATAGCCATTAACGCTGAAAACTATCTCATCCAAGCTAGAGACATAGCTCCTAGACCTCCCATGCCTTTGTTTCTAGACAAACAACCACCTATCCCTACTGTTGTACCTCCTTTGGCTGTTGTCCCTCTTGTTCCAGTGATAGGATATCATAACACAATCCAAGAGGTTTTTGTCCCAGCCCCAAATCAAGAGATGCAGGAGATTAAAAGCCTATTAAAGACCTTCGGGAATGATCTTGTGACTATTAAAAAGCATGTTGACCAAGAACATAAGCCTTATCAAGCTCCTTATCAGCAAAACTAGCAAAATAGACCAACTTTTCAAAATGATTATCAAGCCCAAAGAAGGAATCTTAACCCCAGGCCATTCCAACCATACAATCTAAACGTAGCCAGTTCGTCAAAGGAACTTGTGCCGCAAAATAATGTTGCTCAGGATTGCTATTGGTGCTATCTGTGCAATCAGCCCCATAACCAATCAGCGTGCACTAATGGAATGAGGAATCGGGCTTTAATGGTTCAAAATAGCTATGCTGGTTCATAAAATGTTGCAGATCAGAATCAAGAATAAGATAACGTGGAAGTTTCCTTGCTGAACTGGCAGAGCTCTGAATTCTATAGTGTGAATGGCCAAAGTCAGCAAAATTCTCCTATTTCGGCTAATACCAGGTCAAAAAAAAGAGCTATCGATCCAGGAAAGCAAGCTAGAAGTTCACAGCAGTAGCCTATAATTAGTAAGCAGCCTGTGTTATCAGATGTTAACACTGTCGTGCAACCTAAAATGCAGATTCTGTAAAGAGGACAAGAGATACCTAGCAAGGAACAGTCAAAAACGCATTCTCAGCCTTTGTAGAGGCAAAACGATGTTGCTGTCACAAAAAACCAGCAGAAGGTAAATTCTTCATCATTCAATATTATTGAGCATCTCAAGAAAGCCACTGTTAGTCTGTTAGTATTAGATGCTTTACAAATTCTAGGGCAGAAAGGTTTACTGCAGAGTGCGTTGACTAAGTTGTCTATTTCTGACAATGCTAATCAAGGAGTTGCGAAGATCGTGCTTGCTAATGCTCTGGAGGATAAAAATGAACAGAAAAGGAAAGAGGTAAAGCCCCTTCTGTTCTATTTAAGTCTAATTATTGGCAATAAAATTGTTCATAATTGTATGGTTGATTATGGTGCCAGTAGTTCAATCATGCCTAAGAGTTTAGCTGATAAGTTAGGTCTTGTTTACGAGCCTAATCCTCATAAAGGCGTAGTGCAATTAGATGGGTCTGCTGTTAAAACTGCTGGTATTATCAAAAATTTGGCTCTTACCTTGTACGCATCCCCAAGTTTTGCTATTCATTAGGACATACATGTCATTGACTTACTGCCACACTTTACCATTTGTCTTTCGAGGGATTTTACAGCCAAGTTGGGTGGGTTTTTGTCTTCTAATTGGTCTCATTTGTTTTTTAGAGCAAGGTATGGTACAAAAGTGACCATAAAGTCCGAGCCTCTTGCCAAAGACCATATCAAACCATACTCACCAAATCCTATAAACGCTAACCTCTGCACTGGAGGAGCAAACCATGACCTCAGACTGTAGCACCCATGTAGACAATATCAATCTAGATAATGGGAAGCCGAAGATCATGAGCTTGATCCGTTTCAACACACAGATGAGATAGGATTAGGAGTCTATATGATTCGAGAGCCTGGTTGCAATATGCCTAATCTTTGTAAAGAGGAAGAACCATCTGCAAAAACAGGGAGCTTTGGAAGCTTTATTTCGATGGTTCGAGAAGCAGTGTTGGTGCCAGAGGTGGGTCTATGTTGATATCACCCGAAGGAGATAAATACTTTTCATCTTGCAGGTTTGTTTTCAGCTGTTCGAATAATACAACCGAGTATGAAGCATTGGTGCATGGCCTAGAATGGGCCCACAAACGAGGTATTAATGCTTGCAAGTTTATGGTGATTCAAAATTGATTGTAAATCAGGTCAGAAATTTAAATGCTGCCAAGAATGATTTGCTCAATAAATATAAACATTGTGTATGGGATTTAATAGAGGATTTTGATGCTTTTAATATCATGTCAATTCTTCATAATCAAAATAAGCATGTTGACAGGCTCGCTGCCATAGGAGCCCAGTTTGATATTCCTAAGGAGATTCATAAAGTAGAGGCACATCAATACGTGAAAATAGTGGTTAGACCTTCAGTACCTGACAATAATGTGAGCTGGCAGGTTTTTGACAGCGATGAGCAAATCGTAAATTTCTTGATTGCTGAAATTGAGTTTGCAGATGGAAACAACCAAAAATGGCAGCAATAATATGATGACCAGATTGTGCAGTTGAAGACCAACAAGCTGCCAAAAGGATTGGTGACCTTGGAATCTGTGTTCAACTTAGATGACCAAGTGCGTAAAGACAAATGCAGCTTGACGGTTAAAGAAGAACATTATGCAGCCATTGAAATATTCAAAGGCAAGCTTCTCAAGCTGGGAAATATGTAGTCAAGACAAACAACAAGCATTTATTCTGTTATGTCAGAAATTTAGTGATGTTTTTGCTTGGGAGTACAAGGATTTGAGAGGTTTTAACCCCAAACTAGCCCAACATACCATTGAGCTTGAACCCGATGTAAAACCAGTAAGGCAGAAATAGAGACCGCTTAACCCCAAATTAGAACACCTTATGAAGGCTGAACTGAATAAGCTAGTTGAGAGTGGTATTATTTTTCCTATCAAACACACCTCTTGGGTGTCAAATTTAGTATCGATTAGGAAGAAAAGTGGGGAAATCAGATTATGTGTTGATTTTCGAAATTTTAATAAAGCATCATTGAAGGACCATTACCAACTCCCTTCCATGGAGCAAATCTTATAAGTAGTTTATGGTTCTAACAGATTTTCCTTGCTAGATGGTTACTCAGGTTACAACCAGATTCTGGTTAAGAAAGAAGATCAGTTCAAAACATCGTTTACAACTAAGTGGGGCATGATGGCCTACAAGAAGATGCCTTTTGGCTTATCCAACACTAGAGAAAATTTTCAGCATGCAATGGATATGGCCTTTCACGGCCTCATGAACAAGTTCGTTCTGGTATACTTAGATGATATTATTGTTTTGTCCAGAAATGCTAACGAACACCTTGATCATTTGGAGCAGATTTTTCAAAGATGTAGAGAGTTCAGAGTGTCTCTCAATCCGAAGAAGTGTATATTTTCAGTGCACGAAGGAAAATTGCTTGGGCACATTGTTTCAAAGTAAGGTATTTCTATAGATTCTAAAAGAGTTTCCGCAATTCTTGAATTGCCATTACCAGCTCACAAGAAAGGCTTGCAAAGATTTCTTGGAAGGATAAATTTCGTGAGGAGGTTCATACCGAATATTGCAGCTTTGCTGCAGCGTCTCACTTATATGCTTAAAAAGAATATGCCATTCAGTTGGACCAAGGAAGGAAAGAGGAGCTTTGAGCAGATTAAGGAAGCTCTCGCAGCCACTCCTACTCTCACTAATCCAAACTTTGACAAAGATTTTATTTTGTATGCTTTTGGAGGAGTAGATACAGTTTCAGCCATGTTATGCCAACAAAACAAGGAAGGCTTGGAGCAGCCTGTTGCATTTTTCAGCTAGGTGTTACACGATTATGAGGTAAAATATTCTTTTGTTGAGAAGCATGTTTTTACTGTCGTAAGAAGTTTAAAGAAGTTCAGGCATTTGCTGTCCAACAACAAGATTCATTTGTTGGTGGCTCATTCAACTGTTAAGGATTTTCTGCTTAACAAAGACATTAATGACAAGCGTGCTGGTTGGATTACCAAGGTAATGGAGTTTGATGTTGATATAAAAGTAACCAAGCTCGTTAGAGGGAAAGGTTTGTGTGAACAGATTGCTGGTAATGTGGACATCAACTTAAAAGAAGTTGAAAATACAGAAACAGTACTAAATAATGAGGTTGCAGGTGTTGTTCCAGCATCTCCTGCTACTTGGTTGCAGCAGATGATACATTATTTCCAAACTGGTGAGTGCCCCAAAGGCTTAGATAGAGAAAAACGAAGGTATTACAGATTACAAGCCATTCCTTATGCAATCATTGATGGCATTATTTATAGGAGAGATTTCCAAGGTATCTTATTACGTTGTATTTAGCCTGATCAAGTGGAAAATATTTTAGCAGAGTTTCATGATGGACCTTCAGGAGATCATTTTGCTGCAAGAACAACAACTCTGAAAATTATGCGAGTTGGTTATTACTAGCCAGATTTATTCAAGGATGCTATTGCTTAGGTCAGAAAATGTGAGAAATGTGCTTTATTTGCTGGTAAACAGAGGCTTGCACCGCTGCCCCTGCATCTGATTCAGGTAGAACAACCCTTTTCCAAATGGGGCTTAGATTTTATTGGTCCTATTAATCCGCCTTCAAGCACGGGTCATAAGTGGATTCTTACTACCACAGATTATTTTACAAAGTGGACTGAAGTTTAAAGGAAGCAAACAAGTCTTCAGTGCTTAATTTCTATCAAGATCTCGTATCGAGATTTGGTGTTCCATATTCAATCATTTCTGACAATGGTTTGGATTTTATTGGTTTGAGGATTTCTGATTGGTCAGTTAGAAATAACATTTATTTGAACACGTCTTCCAATTATTATCTGCATGGAAATGGTCAGGTGAAATCTACAAATAAGAATCTGATTTAGATAATCAAGAAGACTGTCAAGGATAATCAAAGGACATGGCATGAAAAGCTAAAGTTAGCTCTATGGGCTGATAGAATAACCCCTAAAAGGGCCACTGGTTGTTCACCTTTTGTTTTAACTTATGGTAAAGAATCTAAGTTACCTGTTTCAATTGAGTTGCCAACTTTAAGTTATGTTAAAGAACTGGAGTTGCTGAATGAAAAACCTCTTGAGGTGAGGTTTTCACAGCTGGTAGAGCTCGAAGAAACCAGAAGGGAAGCTCTCAGATAGCTGGAGATACTTCAAGCTCAAATGAAGAATTATTTTGATAAGAGGGCAAGATAGCGTGAGTTCATTGTTGGGGATCTAGTTTTGCAAGGAACACAACGCGTTCCAACTTACCAAGTTGACTGGCGAGGTGCTGTCTATCCCAGTTAATGGGATCCACCTCAAGCATTGCCTCTGAGATAGGTTCTATCTTGTGGTCAAGTAGAGTAGTATTGCAAATAAGTGTGTTCTGCACATTTACTTTCAGTAGTTTTGCTTTCCCTAAGCACTATTGCGCATGTTCTATTGGCCATCAAGGCCTGTTAGTTTGCTTTCAGTTCAGTTTTGTTTTCTTTTGTTGCTATTTGGAGTGTTGCTGTTCAAGTTTCTGAGTTTCAAGAAGGGGCAGATTTGACTCCGCACCCAATGGAGTGTTTTAAGGCCATTGATCTATGCTTAGCTGGCAAGCATTTAGCGGAAATCACCAAAATGTTACCAATTTTTTGCCACAGCTCAATTGGTGGAGCTGGCTGAATATTGTTATATCTTAAGGTGAAATTATAGATTATGTTTAAGTGTTGCTTGCATCATGTTAATTGCTGTCAAGTGACAGTTGTGCATTAAAAAGACAAAACTGAATTTCAGAAGTGCTATTCAATGATTCAAGATTAAATGAAGTACATAATTGATCATATAAACAACAGAGCATTTCAAATGCTTTCTTTATTTCATGAAGTGATTCATATTTACATAGCTTCATTTGACTGCAAGAATCCAAATGATAATATAACATTGCATTGGAATGCATTTTATTTTCGAAATGAAAAGCATAAAATGAAATCAAATATCCACACAAGTCATGGATGTGATTGTCACAGTGCATAACTAATAGCACACTACACTATGGAAGATGCAAAAGAAGAAATCACATAAGTAACGACATAATCATCATTGCTTGATTGGCCGATGGTCGTTGCTGAAGTGGTGCATCTTTGTCTTCTCGAGCTCCATTGACCTATAAGAGAAAAGAGGGGGATGTCAGAGGCTCCGATTATGAAGATACCTATATGAATCACCAACAATAATGTAGTCTGCTGTTAATCATACACTGAAACAATCAAGAAAAGTGCAAAGAAATGAGCTGAAGGAGAAACATCAATATGATCATTATATCTTTTTTTTATTCTAACATTGTTTGTTTCCTTGTGTAGGTATAGGGAAAGTCACGATGCTATTTATTATTCGAAGACCAAGCATGTGGAGAAAAACGGGCTCCCACAAGGGTAGAGCTCGACATGCTGCCCTTACTCATTACAAGTGGGCTGATAAAGAGATAGTAATTACATCATCATATTCATCAAGAAAAGAAATGATATACAACTGAAAGAGTCAAATAGAATTATCTATCAAGCTATTAAACCAACTATGCATTCATAACGATTAGGTAAATGCTTTTTGAAAGCCACAGGTGAACAGTGAGTTTAATCCGTTGAAGTAATTCAACTGAGTACATTTATATCAGACATTGCTGTATGGTTCACATTCTTTTGCTATAGTGTTATTTTTTCATCATGATTAGATGTCATGCAAGGTTCAGTTCATCAGTGTTCTTTCTCACAACCAAGGATAGTGAACAGGCATACATTTTTCCTTAATGAAGAGATTTGTTTTAATTTTCATCTTAGAGGAATATAACTGTTTCAGATCCATGGAACAACTTTGTTAGAAATGAAGCATAAAAATGCATGAAGAGTGCCAGATATAAGCAGTTTAGTTGTTCATATGGTGGAAAAATCAAGACTCAATCTTTTGGCTGACAGTGAAATGTAATAATCTGGGGTACACTATTTCTTAAGTTTTGTTTCATTATTTATCATGTGTTCAAGTGGAGATATGGTAGGAGTATGAAAGAACAAACGATGCATTCAGATGATAAATCAAACAGTCAGTTCCAGTTTGGTTGAGGGTGCAAATACAACATTAAGAATTACAGTGTGAAATGATTGTTCCAAAAGGAAACAACATGGAGGACAGTAAAATAATAGAAACAAAAGATACATTTCCAAAATTCATGTATCTGTGGAGGATGTTCAACAGAAAAGCATTCAGAGGTACAGATATGTGAAGATAACTCTACAAAATGCAACAAATGAAGATTTATGAAGAGGTCTGAGAGCAGAATTGAAGGTCTGGTGCATTTTTAAATGCATGGTTTTAAAGATAACTGCGGTTGTCTTTATAGTTGTCAGCATACCCCAAAAGTGTGTTCTCATAATATTGTGTATCCAAGTGGGGTTTTAATAAAGCAACAAAGTTCACACAGTGTTCTCACGATTGGAGTTGAAGTACAAATAAATCTCATCAAGATACAGTTTACCCATGAGAGGGTTTGACCTAAAGTACAATTTTTTTTCCATATACCCACATCGTGTTGCTACAGGAAAAAAATGAAATGCAGAAATACTGTGTGAATCAGGTCCAGATTCTTGCACATATAGTTTTATTGTTTTTTTTCATATACCCACGATTGATTTCAGATTTACATATGGAGATCACAATTTTTAGAAAATACGTGGACCTCTAAATAAATTCAGTGTTTCTTCATTACTGTCGGCATACCCACTTTGGGGTTTCAAGTCAAGTGCACAGATTTTCATCATTTCCAATCTACTCATATGGGTATTTTTTCTCGGAACAACAGGTTAAATGTTTTATCATATGGGAGTTTTCAGACAAATGATTAGTTTTTCTTCTAGATATCAAGTACTCATATGGATGAGATTAAAGTTTCAAAATAACAAAAGAAAAGCTAGATTTTGCTTGACTACACAAAGTCTTTTCCAGAAAGCCATATTGGGGTTTTGAAACACAATTCTGAATAATCCAATTTTTAGTTTACCCATGAAGGGTTTGATAGGGTTTTCAACAGAATGACAAAGAAAAGCACCAGCCATGATGGGTCGAGCTTTAGAAATTGAGAATGCTAGTTTTCATTCATTTTTCATGACACCCATGAAGGGATTTGTCCTCAAATATACAAAAATGTGAGATCCTTGATTTGGGTCAAACCCAAAGGATTTAAAAATGTATTTCCTTAGATACATATGGTGCGGCCTGTGTAATGGCCAGAAATTTACAAATAAAAAATGAGCTTTCATAAGCTTTTTGTTTTGCATAAGGATGTCAACAACAACAAGAAACAAGACTTACCATTGTTGCTCGTGGGAGATAAGATGGTCGCGGCCAGAATGTTCATAGAAGACTCCAAATTTTAAAAGCTTTCACCATGGTGGTTGGAGGAAGACACCAAGAGCCCAAGCTCAAGGCTTGAGCTCTCTTAAGTGAGCACAAAAAAGAAACAAATGCATTAGAGGCTACCTTAGCCGTGACCACAAGACCAAGAAGCTCGAGAGGTAAAGTCTCAAAAGCTACAAACAAGAAGCTCACCTTGTGCACAGTAAAAAACAATAACCCTCGAGCAAGCTCTCTCATAGAGCTTTCAGATAAAAGGCCCGAACTCATACAGGTCGACCAAACAAAGGTAGTCACAAGAAAATGTAAAAGAGAATCAGAGACAAACATGAACAGGCCGCGGCCTTAATGGCTTTCTTATTCTTTCAATGAAGTAAAAAGCTACAATAACAAATAGATCAAGCTTACCCAGTCAAAGATTCAACTATCTGAAGAAGAAGATGAAGATTCTCGAGCGCACGAGCTTCAGTCTGAGCCCAATCATGGTGGTGTGCTCTCTCAGGTAGAGCTCCATGCTTTCGAAATGATGAATGCAAAATGAAATCATTTTAGGGTTTGGTTTCTTTTGTTAATGCCCTAATTTGAGCTGACATTATGATTATCTAGAATATTCACAATTGTCAATAGCACATGGGAAATTCAAATTAGGGTTGTTTTGCATTGTGATTTATTCAAATTTTGAAGCTAATGTTTGAAAGGCCAAAAATTTATATGCTTAGGTCGATATGTTAAGTCTTTAGGGGGCTTGTATTTTTATTGACACCCTTATGTCTTAGAAAATTTGGAGACTTGAATATCTTAATGTTATTGTTTTTGAGGGAAAACAATGAGAGTATGAATGTTGAATATCTTATGACCTAGGGGTGAATATTTGATCACTTAGGCTTTTTGTTTTCTCAAGAGAAATCAATTATCTACTTTGTTTTTGAATTGATTTAAAAAAAATCAATTAAGGATATGGATGATTAGAGTTGTGCATTGATATTTTTATGATTTTTTTAAAGAAAAATCAAAGCATTGTATTGGTGAGATAAGATGTAATTCTTTTGCAAAAGATTTTCCAATCTTTTAATTGCAAAATAGACAAATTATAAAATCTGCAATCATGTAAAGCAGAATCATAAGGCAATCTTTTATAAACTGTTTTATGATTTCTTGCTATTTTTAGCAGATTGATATTGACTTTTTCCTCTTGGTCGAGTTTAAGCTTTATATTGGAGAGATAAGGTGTTTTTCTGGCTTTTAAAGCAGATTCAACCTATTTTTAGAGGCTTTACAGTTTGATCATAAAAGCAGTGTGCTTTTTTCTACTTTTATGCAGTTTTTGAGATAGTTTGAAGCTTTTTTCCTTGAGCTTCTTTGTGAGTTTGGATTAGGGTTTCTTGAGAGATATATTTTTGAAAAGACTTAGTCTTTCTCTCTTCTGCTGGAGTTTAGATTTCAGTTTCTTGCTTATACACATCTTTGAGCTTGTAAACCTTTTTTTGTACTCAGTTTCAGATTATGGTACACTCCTTCAGTTGAATAAAGCAGCACTCCTATTCCTCAATTATGTTTCTTTTATAGTTTTAGTTCGATGTTATATTGTGATTTCTATTTTGCAGAATCCTTATTGTATGTGCATAAAATTGGTCACGTCTAATTAATCCTGACATTTATATAAATATTTATTATTTAATTAATTTCTTTAAAGTCTTCTACATGTAATTAAATTTAATTAATTTAATTATATTGTTCATTCAATTTATTCTCCCACCATAATTGAATAAATTTATTTTATTTAATTATTTCACATGTCTACTTGATTAATTAAATAAATACATTTTATTTATTTAAATTAATTATCATCTTTTGAATTTAATTAAATCTTTTGTTTTAATTAAATTTAAATATTTCTTTTCTTCTATTTAAAACTTTCCTCTAATTAATTAAATACTTTATTTAATTAATTTCATACACATGTCATTTCTTCAAATTTAATTAAATATTGTATTTAATTAAAAATCTTCTATTTTCTTCAAATCATAATTAAATATTTCATTTAATTATAAAATCTTCTGATTTCCTCAAAATCTTAATTAAATATTTATTTAATTAAGAAAAATCTATATGCACCCATAAATAAATAATTGAATTTGATAATTCATTATTTATCTTCTCAATATCTTTCCATTATCTTCTAAAAAAAGATGATTTTGTTAATCATCTCATCTTATCTCTTCCATGAAAATAGAAAAATCCTGCTTTATTCGTTTTCTTTTATTTTTCTCTCTAGTCTCATCCATCTTTGACTGTTCAATCTGTCAGGAATTATTACAGTCGTTGATCAACTCAGCCAACCAAAATCCTCGAAAAACTCTATAAATACATCTGAAAATCCAAGCATTGGTTACACACAGACACGCAGATAGAGACACATATACATACACGCAATTACGCTTATGCATTTGCATCTTTAGCATTCTAGCAATAATCATATCTTAGCAATAATCTGATCATAGCATAGCTTAATCTTGCATCTTAGTATAGTATGCATTTTAGTTTAAATCTCATTCTCTAGTAGTCCATTTCGTTGAGCTTGGCATACTAAATCTGAGAGCAACTTGAATCAACGAAACGCTGGAGATAGAGAGCAATAAAATGACTTTGAAGAAGCTGCACAAAGAGTTTGTTTATTTTTCTTTAAGCTTCTTTGATATAAGGTTTTATTGATTGTGTTTTGAATTCATTATGATAGGCATATTTTCATACACACATAAAATGGCACCCACCGTGGGGCCTATGCCCCGATTTTGAAATTTTCTTGTAGAGCATTCTGACAGGTTTCCGCATTCTGGAGTTCGACTTTCAAAAAAATTTGGCGTTTTAGCGCATCCGATACTTTCTGCAGCGCATTTGGGAATTTAATGCTTTTGTTTTTGCAGATATTTCAGCATATCTGGGGACTGTTTCGGCGCTTCTGAGAGTTAATTTAGCGCATTCGAAAGATAGAATAGTGCATATAGTCTCATTACATTTAGATTTAAATCTGCACTTAACTAAAGTAGCGCATTTAAGAACTGTTTTAGCGCATATAGGAGTTAAGTTAGTGCATTTAAGATAGATTTTAGAGCATCAATGCTGCAGTATTTACATATTTAAATTTGCATTTAATTAAAGTGGCGCATCTAGGGACTGTTTTAGCGCATTTAGGATTTTCTGTAGCGCATTCAGGGTCTATTTCTATGCATCTGGAATCTGTTTCAGCGCATATGTTGTCTGTTTCGGCGCATCTGGGTTGTAACACAAAAATAGGATTCTGAGTCTGACGCATTCCACCAACACAATATTTTTCTAGTTTAAAATGAATCAATCTAGGATAGTCACCACACTTTGATCATGCAATTAAAACAAACCCCATGTCGGTTGTGAAGCAATATCTTCACTTAGCTTAAATCATTGTGATTTGGTGCATTAAAATGAATCTGTTTACTCTGCTTGATTGTGCTTGAAAGTGGTAGGTGACTATGCTCTCACCTCGTGCAAACTAGGTGATCAAAAAGCTAGACCCACTTTATCCTTGTGTAACCCTGATGCAATAACTGAAGTATCCTCTCCTCTTGCACAGTAATGCAATCCTAGGTGTAAGAGAAATTATTATTGTCTCTAGAAATTGGGCCTACCTGGGGATTTCATCACCCCAACATGACTCAAACCGGCAATGGAGCTAAAGCCAAGCTACCCCCGACTGGTATACAAATGTGAATCTTAAGGGAAAACCTAAGATTACGAGTGCGGATGTGTCATACAGACAGATTAGTACTCCCATAAACCCTGTTGAGCTTAACCTCTTTAGGCTGGAGTGCCACCTAATTGGTGATTAATCTCTTGCCCCATGTATGGCCACTTGAACGGGGGTCCCAAATTAAACACCATTGTTTAGTAAACCAAAAACCTTCTATTTGCTAGCGCAACACCGATCGGTGTGAAGGCATCCACACTTTCACAGTCTGTAGTAGAGGTGATCAATCTACCATGGGAGTTTCATGGGGGTTGGAAGCTTGGTTGGCCTGAGAAGAGAGTGCATTATAAGGGGGAGCCCGTGCAGCCAAGCTTCTGAATTCACACACTACCAATATGCGGTTGGGGAAACCTGTGTGGAATCTAGCAAATATTGTCCTGGCTTTACCATAGGATGTGCTTGCTTTATCTGTGTTTGGTTACATTCCATTAAATTCAAAGTGTTTACTGTGCTTTCATTCACATTAATTTAGATAAAAGATCATCTGAAATGAACATGAAAAACAACTGAAATCATCCACACACTGCACTTTTTGACATCTTTGGTCCAGTAACATTCTGATATCTCTCCCATGCTTAGAGGGTGGAAATCAACAAAATTTGTCAAGAAATCAGTTTCCAATAGGATCAGGAAACCCAAAAAACATTTAGGGTACAAGAAAACATTGCAAAAAGGAATTTTTTTTTACAAAAGTCAACACGTCTTGCTTCATTACCACAGATTTCTTCATAGATACCAAGACTTTGTTAGGGGATTCACTGACGAGTACGCTGTAGAGCCTTTGGATTCTTGAGCTTATTATCAGAGATTAGCTCTATCTCAACGACATAATCTTAACCAACCTCTTGATTTTGATAATATACCACAACCTTCTATTGAATATCCATCACATCCCAGTCAAATCCTTCAGTGATTTTAAAACCTTTCTTCCAAAACAAAGATCAAATCTTAAGAGTGCACCCTTCAAAACAAACTCCTGATTATTGATTCAACTTCCCCAACAGGATTCTGACATCCTTCATTAGTGGAAGCTACAATAAAAAATTAGGAACATCTTTGATCATATCATAGGATTCTCGTCTTATTAGATCAAGATATCACCATTGTCACACTTATCGGAACTATGATATAAGTTTAGAAGAACTCTTCAAAATCATATGCCTATTTCTACAAGATCTCGGTACAATAAATTGAAGGAAAAAATCTAACAAGAAGATCATACCCAAAACACTCAAGAAGAAGGTGAAAGAAGTAATCCTCTTTACAGTATAAGTCATAATCCACTTTTCAACAACAACATGGATAACAGAGAAGAAAATCCATTCCACAACTACAGAGACATGAGCAAAACCCATATAGATAGTGATGATGAATGAGACGAAGAATGTCTTAGAGAGGCTGAGCAAGATCCCAAATTTCACAAAGCCATAGAAAAGATCTTGCAACGCGATAAAGAAAAATATTTCCTCTATCTAGCTGACCAAGGAGCTAAATTGCCTCATGACTTTGATACCGAGAATTTGAAGAACAAACCTGAAGAAATACCCCTATTTGATCTTAATGCTTTGACTCAAAAAAATAAGGCACTTCAAGGACAAATTAAAGAATTACAAGGGGGAGCCACAACAAAGAAATATACTCTTGAGGACATTTGTCCTTATCCTTTCGATCGAAGTCTCAACATGATTCCATTTCCCAAACATTGCGAAATTCCAAAATTTGATCATTATAATGGGAAAGCAGATCCAATCGATCATGTTAGAGACTTCTGAAACATGACTTTAGAGTTCGCTCATGAAGACACTTACTTGATGTGTTTGTTTCCTAGGAGTCTTGGAGCTCACTCTATGGAATGGCTATCAAAAATCACACCTCCTGTCAAGACATTTGAGGAATTAATCAATATGTTTATATTACAATATTCCTACAACATTCAACACCAAATCACTATGATAGATCTCTACAAAGTTGCACAAAAACCTGGTGAACCTTTTATTACTTTTCTTCAGAGATGGAGATAAATGTTCGCTAGATATCCACGTCCTATTCCTGAAAAGGAAAAGATGGTCACCTTCATTAACAACTTGAATTCAGAAATGAGCTATCGTTTGAATTTACATTGTCCTCCCTCTTTTGAGAAATTGATTGAAGATGCTATAACCATTGAAAGTGCTTTGGTCAAAAGAGGAATAATAAAACTTGACAAGGATAGTCCTAGCTTATCCAATCATCATAACAATCAGGACAAGTCTAAATTTTGGACTCGCAACAAGAATGTGGTGAATGATGGTGTTGTTGATGCAAATCATGTCTCGACAAAGCCATTTGTCCTTAGTACTCCAAGTGCTCCTCACAACAACAATTATAACAATGTCAACTCGGTCACAAATCAAGGAAACAATCTTCCTCCTCCGAGAAACAATGTGAATCAACATTCTACTCCCAATCAAGGGACTGCAAACAATCAAGGATTCTGAGGAACCAATCACAATAACAACTCCTTAGGGAATACCTCAAATACGAATCCACAATGATTTTCATTCTTCTCTAGTAGAAGAACTTACACTCCACTGGGTCAATCTTTGGAATCTGCATTCAAAGAGTTGATGGCTAAAAATTTCATTACCTTGCCACCTCAATGTAACTATGAACCCAATGTGAAGCTTCCATCATGGAATGAAGCATACTATTGTGACTATCATTGGTGCAAAGGTCATTGCACAAATAACTGTCAAGCCTTGAAGAATACCATTCAAGACTTAGTAAAAAATGGCACCATCACAATAGAAGGACATCAACAATCAAATGAAGACCACCAAGCATTTCACAACCCTTTGCCCAACTATCAAAAAGGTGAGTATTCAGGAAAAAGTGTGAATCATATTGATGATCTGATAATCAATCATATCTACACTGACGACGAGCAGGTCAATGTTATAAAAGTCAAGGAAAAAATGGAATATAGGGAGGTCAACACAACGTCAAGGGCACAAGCTAAAGTTGTCTTAAAGGGTGCCTCTTCAAAATCCACTAGGCCTCCACCTCAACATCAATATGACTTAGTCAATCAACTTCGAAAAACTCCTACTCAGATTTCTATCTTAGAACTCTTGAAGATTTCCCTAGCACACAAGGAAATTCTTGAAAAGGCCCTCCTTGAAACCACTGTATCCACTGATTTGGATGTGGACCAATTTCAAGCCATGGTAGGACACTTGTTCTCACCCACATTCCTTTCATTTTTTGAAAAGGATGACGTTTCCATAACTCATCCTCATAATTCATCATTATACCTAGAAGTCATGGTTCACAAGTTTTGTGTCAGACGGGTTCTAATAGATGGAGGTGCTGGTTTGAACATATGTACCATGAAGTTAGTTCAGGCTGTAGGATTTTCTAAGGACTCCATTGATCCCAGAAGAAATATTACTATTAAAGCCTATGATGATGAGGAAAGAGCGTCCAAGGGTTTAATCATGCTACCAATCAGAGTGGGACTTGTTGTCAAAAATACTTTCTGTCAAGTATTAGACCGTGATCTTGCATACAACATCTTGTTGGGTCATCCTTGGATCCACAAAATGCAAGCTGTCCCATCCACATATCATCAATGTCTTAAGTTTCCTTATGATGGGCAGGAAATCATGATACCAGCCGATAAATCAAATATCCAAACTTGTGCCAACATCAAAGCTAGTCAAGATACTTTGGTTCCTAACAATCAAGAAGCTCGTGCTAGTACTTCTCTCAAGATTGATACACAAATCAGTTAGTTAACCAATAGTCTTGACAAGAAATTGAAATTCAAGGACCATGGAGTCGGGGAGTACTCTCTCTGTTTGGCTAATTTACCTACATCACCTCGGTCACATGGACAACCTTCTATCACACAACATCAAATATCAGCAGCATCAACATCAACGCAACCACCAACAGAACCAAGCACAAAGTTTAATGGACGATTCATCAAAGAAAAATTCCCCATGGAAGATCCTGAGGATAGAGAAATTCTAAACTGGCTCTATAAAGATGAAGATGAAGTAGTTTTTAATGTCAAATTACCAAAAGATATATATGGAAAAGGGTATTCAATCATGCAGAAGATGGGCTATGATAAGGGTCCTATCAAAAAAAGAAGAGGAGTAGTTGAGCCTATTCACCTTCGAGGACTTGCTGCGAAAGAGAAAACCGGATTAGGCTATGATACTAACTCAAAAGAAGGAACATCCAAACAACTACATGGAATTGTCTTCACATTGCAAGAAGGTTCAGATTTAAGAGAAGCATGTTTGGCAACAATTCATAATTTCATGGATAGTCACTCTAACACAGACTCTGCTGAATATGAATGGGACACCATTTACAATGATGAGTTCTAGAGGGACAAAGAGGTTGATGTAATACACCAGTATACCCCAAATCTATTCAAAGGTGAAGGTTCAGGGACCCAAACCCAAGAATCTGAACTACAAGGTGACTATGATTCTAGTGATACTGAGTCAGATTTAAACGAACAAGATTATCATGATAACAGTATCATCATTAATCCACCTCATACCTCAGATCCTATGGTCAACTCCGTTATGACCATAACCATATCTGATTTCACGCAACCCGACGACCCACTATCTTTGATCCATCCCGATCTCATTGATTGGGATTCATCCAAACCTATTGACATACCTATGTTTCCAAGCGATGAATCCATCGTCAACTTCCTTTCCACGGATGACACAAATGATTGTTCCACCAGTGATTTTTGGCATAGAGTCTTTAATCAGGAGAGTGTCAATTCTCCTAGCTGCAAAAATAAAAATAAAAAATAAAGATCTAATGGTGAAAACCAGAATCTAGCAGTGTTAGATCAAACAAAAGATAAAATAAAGAGCGTATCAGATGGTGAAAACCTTTTTAAGGAACCGGATGATGGGAATCTTGACACTCTCCTGGAGCACTACCATGAGCGATCGCCTATCTTGATTGAGCCTACACAAGCCGTCAATCTGGAAACTCTAGAAAAACCAAGGATTTTACAATTAGCTGCATCAATGACAGAGAAAGAAGTACTAGAGTTCGTAGAGTTTCTAAGAGCAAATCAAGTCAAATTTGCTTGGTCTTATGCGGATATGCCAGGTCTTGATCCTGATCTTATCATGCATCACTTGTCTATCAAACCAGGGGTTAAACTTGTGAAACAAAAACTCAGAAAGATGCACCCCCATGTTGCATTATTGGTTAAGGAAGAACTGAGAAAAATCCTTGATGTGGGCTTCATAAGATCAATTGACTACGCCGAATGGATCTCCAACATTGTTCCTATATCCAAGCTAGATAAAAGTGTCAGAGTGTGCATAGATTTCAGAGATCTTAATAAAGCATGTCCTAAGGATGATTTCCCACTTCCAAACATTGACACTATAGTTGATCTGACAACTGGCCATACCATGTATTCATTGATGGATGGTTTTTCTGGTTACAACCAAATCAAGATTTCACCCAAAGACCAGGAGAAAACAACTTTCACATGTCCATGGGGAACTTACTGTTGGAACGTCATGCCTTTCGGTCTAAAGAATGCTGGGGCTACTTACCAAAGAGCCATGACTACAATCTTTCATGAAACGATGCATACATTCATGGAAGATTATGTAGACAACATATTGGAAAAGTCATACACCAGAGAAGGACATCTGGAAATATTGTCCAAAATATTTGCAAGATTGGAGAAATTCAAAGTTCGCCGCAATCCCAAGAAATGTGTTTTTGGGGTCACATCTGGAAAACTCTTAGGATACATAGTATCAGGAAAAGGAATTGAGGTAGATCCTGCCAAGGTACATGCAATCATGGAAATGCCTCCCCCAAGGTACATCAGTCAATTGAGATCATTACAGGGATGACTTCAATCTATACGAAGGTTCATTGCATAATTGGCTGACAAAATTCTACCTTTCACACATCTATTGCATAAAAATGTTCCTTTCAAGTGGGATGACAAGTGTGAATTGGATTTTCAACAAATCAAACAGTACTTAATGACTCCACCAGTTCTAGTACCACCAAATCCAGACAAACCATTGATCTTGTATATTGCCGCAACAGAGACATCCTTGGGTGCTTTGCTAGCGCAAGAAGACCATACAGGAAAAGAACGTGCAATTTATTACATCGGAAGAACACTAACGAGTCATGAGCTCAACTACACTACCATCGAGAAGGCTTTTCTAGCGGTAGTCTTTGCTTCACAAAAATTTTGGCATTACATGTTAACTCATACAATCAATCTTGTTTCAAAAATTGACCCACTCAAGTATCTGTTGAGCAAAGCGTCATTGACAGGAAGATTAGCAAAATGGGTAATGATTCTGAGTGAGTTTGACATCCATTATGTTGATCGCAAGGCAATCAAAGGACAAGTTATCGTTGATCAACTAGCTAAAGCACCCCTACAAGCAGACCATCCCCTGCACATTGAATTTCCAGATGCTGATGTCTTTACTGTAGAATCCAAACAACCATGGTCCTTATATTTCGATGGTTCTTTCACTCAACATGGATCGGGGGCAGGCATACTTTTCATCACCCCCCAAGGACACACCATTCCTCGATCATATAGGCTGATGTTTCCATGCACGAACAACATAGCCGAATATGAAGCATTAATCACTGGGCTCAAAATAGCATTGGAATGGAGGATTACAAAATTACAAGTGTATGGCGACTCACAGTTAGTCATTAATCAGATCAATGATGATTATCAGACCAAAGATGACAAAATTTTGCCATATAAAAAGATGGTTGACGACTTCAAGAAGTAATTTGTGGACATCAAATTCACACAAATCCCAAGGCTTGATAACAAAGCAGCCAATGCCATGGCTACGATCGCATCATTGTTACAACTCCCAGAAAATTAGGCTCGCTATGAATTTTTGGTGGAACAATCATTAGCACCTGCCTATGAAACACCTGAAAGACAAATCATTTTCCACTTAATGGGATCCAATTCACCTTGTTATGGCAAGATTTATGCCTACCTAAAAGATAATATCTTACCACTTGATTTATCCCGTAACCAAAAGCAAAATTTTATTCGACAATCCTCTCGCTACACTCTTATCGCCGACACCCTTTATCGCCGTGGTCTTGATGGTACTTTACTTAGATGTCTTGAACATGATGAATTTGACAAGGCTTTACAAGAAGTTCATGGTGGAATTTGTGGTACTCATTCAAGTGGACTGACCTTATCCAAGAAATTGATTAGAATGGGTTACTACTGGCCTACAATGGAGAGGGAATCATTCACTTTTGTAAAAACGTGCTCAACAGATTCATGGGAATCTCATTCACGCTCCTGCACAGGAACTTCAACCATTTACACCAACCTGGCCATTCTCTAAAAGGGGGTTAGATCTAGTTGGCAAGATTCATCCTTCATCATCGAATGGACACAAGTTCATCATCACAACGACAGAGTATTTTACCAAGTGGATTGAGGCGGTACCTCTTAATAAAGTTACTAGAAAACAGATCTCATCGTTCATACTCAACTATATTATTTGTCGGTATGGCATTCCCAACTCCATTATTACATATAATGGATGACCTTTCAAGAATCAGGATGTTGATGAACTTTGTGAGAGATTTCATATTCAACACAGATATTCAACACCTTACTATCCACAAGGGAATGGCCAAGCAGAGGCCTCAAATAAGACTATACTAAAAATTATAAAGAAGACTGTGAATGATTCAGGGAAAGATTGGCATGTTCAACTCAATCCCGCCTTATGGGCCTACAGAACCAGTGTCTACATGCCAACAGGAGCAACGCCATTTGCTTTTGTTTATGGAGCAGAGGCTATACTTCCTCTAGAAGTTGAGATTCCCTCACTTAGAGTCTCACTAAAAGGTCTCACAACAGATGATGACTATAAAGTTTTCTGACTACAAGAGATAGAACTCCTAGATGAAAAGAGACAAAGAGCAGCTGACCATTTGAAAGCATACCAACAGATGATGTCTCGCAGCTATAATCACAAAGTAAAGCCACATACCTTTCAGGTAGGTGATCTAGTTTTGAAAGAAAATCCACGAAATCAGCAGGATAGAGAAAAGAAAGGAAAGTTCGAACCCAATTGGTTAGGTCCTTATGTGGTTATCGCAATCTATGGTTCAGGAGCCTACAAGCTATCGACGCCAGAAGGGGACCTGTTTGACGAACCCATCAACAACATGCACCTGAAGAAATATTATGTTTAAGTCAGCTATCATCATCCATAAAGGTCCTGAAGAAATACAAAAAAATTAGAAAATGTCCTGAAGAAATACAAAAAAATCAAAAAATGTCCTGAAAAAATACAAAAAAAATCAAAAAATGACCTAAAAAAAAAATCAAAAACAAATCGTCATAGGGTGAAAACCTGGCAACAGGCAGTCTATTGACAAGAAAAATGCAATAAAAACAAATAGTGAAAATCTAGCAAACAAACGCTATTTGTAGCTCTTCGTCTATTAGTTCATGTTCTGCACTTGGCTTCTCAGCCTTCATTTCATGCATCTCTCCATCATCTTAGGTCCATACCGACATCATGCTGCCATCATTTTCCTAGAACGATAACGTCTTACCATGGCTTGATTATTGTACATATTCATTTCAGCGAGTTATGTTAATACTGGGGGAAAATGCTGACATACTAGGGGCAATCAACTTTCAGGTTTTACCGAGATAGCTAGACAATGACATCAAATCCAATCATGTGAACAAACAATCAAATCCTATGAACAACTATCCAATCATTGATCCAAAGAACAACAGTTTTCAGCTAAGTACCATATCATGACTCATATCTGGATGATCTAAAATCTGAATAATGTTTGGCATAGCAGTACTAAATTTTGAACAATGGTTGTTTAACTTTCAATATCATCTCTTTGGAGCACACTTGATGATGTACTGAACTAGAGTGGTGAGGAAAGAGGATGATTTTTCTTTGTCTACTGTCTTGAGGTTAACTATCCATCTGTAGCAAATATGTCGCGAGACATGATTTCCCTAGTTTATCATTGATGACAGTTCCACATTTGCATCAGAAAGTGGTTAGTCTTTGTCTGTTTATGCAAGAAATGCTCAGGTCATCTCAGTTCAATTATACCTCGATGCTTGTGTTTGTTTGCTATATCAAAAATCATGAAAGTTGTACTCAGGTCATCATTGGTGCTAATTTCCCCTCTGATGCTTGTACATACTTCCAACATTTTAAAATGCTCTATGATGATTCAAGAAAGCTAACAAAAGGCTCAACAAATGGTTGGCTTCATTTAGTTGCATTTCATCTTGCTCATTGTACATATCTGCATAGTGGATTCACATCAGAGTTTTGAAGGGCTAACAAAAATATCAACGGCTGTCATATCTCTTTGGACTATTTGTGGAGGACATTTGGACAAATTCTTCATCATTTCATTATCATTCATTTCATTATCATTCATTTCATTATCATTCATTTCATTATCATTCATTTCATTATCATTTCATCTAGGTCCTATCATTTATCATTTATCAATCATTTATCATTTCATATCATTCATCTCTTAGGTATATCATATCACTTTCATATTATCATTTCATTCATGTCATTATCATATCACTTTCATTTTCACATTATCGCTCATTTCATTAATCATTTCATATTATTCAAATTCCTCACCATTTCATTATCATTCATGTCATTATCATATCACTTTCATTTTCACATTATCGTTCATTTCATTAATCATTTCATATTATTCAAATTCCTCATCATTTCATTATCATTCATGTCATTATCATATCACTTTCATTTTCACATTATCATTCATTTCATTAATCATTTCATATTATTCAAATTCCTCATCATTTCATTATCGTTCATGTCATTATCATATCACTTTCATTTTCACATTATCATTCATTTCATTAATCATTTCATATTATTCAAATTCCCCATCATTTCATTATCATTCATGTCATTATCATATCACTTTCATTTTCACATTATCGTTCATTTCATTAATCATTTCATATTATTCAAATTCCTCATCATTTCATTATCATATCATTTATCATCTCATTATCATTCATTTCATTATCATATCATTTATCATCTCATTATCGTTCATTTCATTATCATTTCATTTCATCTATCATTTCATTTCAATTTTATCATCTTTTCATTCTATCATTCTCATTTTTTGTATCATCATTTACAATCATTTTATCATTACAACATTATCATTTATCATTTATTGTCTTTTTATCATATCATTTATCATCTCATTATCATTCATATCGTTATTCATATCATTTATCATCTCATTATCATTCATTTCATTATCATATCATTTATCATCTCATTATCATTCATTTCATTATCATTTCATTTCATCTATCATTTCATTTCAATTTTATCCTCTATCATATTCATATCATTAACATCTCACTTATCATTTTCATATTCATTTCATTTTCATTTTGGACATTTGCATCCCATTTATCACTTTATTTCATTTTACTTATCGCTTATCATTTCATTTCTTCATCATTACAAATCATTACATTTCATCACATATCATATATCATCTTATCATACATCTCATTATTATTAATCATTTCACTTCATATCATTATTCATATCATTTATCATTTTTCACATTACATTCATATCATACCTTTAATCACCCTATCATTTTTTATATCAGTTCATATTACAAATTCATGATGCATATCATAAACACAACATTCATTTTTCCATCATATTATCATTATTTACTTGCATTTGAAAATCCAAAAAAACAAACATTCCATACATGCATTTTCATATCATTTTCCAAACAACATTTTTCATAAAACATATCAAATATCCCATGACATATTCTCATAATCACATCATAGGTCATCCACCTGCATGACATCATTAGTACACATCATCAATTATTTTTCATCATCATAAACACATCATATCAAAGCATCCTGCATATCATGTTAGTCATCAAATCATTCAAATGTATACCAAAATCCATAACATATAGAAATAAATTCATATCACATAATCATCTCATAAATGCACATCACATCATCAAAAATCATTGCCACTACATATCATCACTCATCATAAATGATACAAATGTCCAATGTCCAATGAAACTGAAAATTCCAAAGAGGGATACATGGGATATGATCAAAATCAGTATACATGCTCCAAAAATGATATACATGTGTGAAATACATCACAACATCATAAACTAGCTGGTCGATGCCCCTGATGGAGCTGGTCCGGAAGGAGGTGGCCTGCCACTAGTACATGTGTCTGGATCCCGCCAAGGCCCAGTAACCCCCATGCTCTATGTGGCTATCCGCGACCTACTCCTGGTCTTACTACGAGACCGTGGGAATGGCTCCCTACACTCGGGAGGACACAACTCCTCATATATGACATGGTAGTACTCTGCCTCCCTCGCCATCTCCATGCCCTTTGTAATAGCCTCTCGCAAAGATGCACTCTCTATAGTGCCCATAAGCCTCTGCGTAATGCCCTCGACCTCCACTGCCCTCCGTCTCAACGCATCCCTCTCTGTCATCAACTGGGCTATCTGTGGGTCTGGGGTAGGCTGAGATACATGTGCATGTGCCTGAGCCTGCGACTGTGCCAACTATGCCTATAGCTGTGCAACCAATCCCTGTGCCTGCACCAACTGACTCTGCAACTGCACCTGTTGTCCCTGCAATATCTGCACCTGGGTCTGAAAGGTATCTATCTGTCCCTGCTGTGACGAGGAACCAACCCTGATCACTGTCCTCCACCCAATCCCTGTCCTCGGCCTTTGCATGATTTGGACACCCCTCAGAATATTTGGCCTCGACCTCACTGGCACCTGCCCCTCATCCCTGCGTCATCCCCATCATCCCCATCAGAGCTATCCTGCTCCTCTTCCCTCTCCTCCTCACCTCCCCCAACCACTGCCTGCTTCCCACCTGCCACATCCTCCTGCCTCCCTTCCCCTGGCTGAGGTACCATCAAAATGGGTGTTGGCTCATCAGGACTGGTAAACCGTGGAAAGGGATGTGTGTGATAATATACTGAGTACTCATCGGACATACCAGCATCAATAATATCTCGCCTATCATCCCATGCCTTGGGCGCTAGAGCCGTATACTCTGTATAAGCTATCTGGTATGAAATACCAGGTCCCCATCTTGCCTCATCCTTGCTCCGCGCATAATGAGCAACTCCCTGAGGCATACCCTGAGTGAATCCAAACTGTCGCTATACTCGCATGACTAGAAACCTCTCAATGATGAAAGGGGTCCTCCCTATCAAAAATCGCGGAATACCTACAAATGGCATCTCCACGTGATCTGTATCCCACGACTCACAATCTAGGTATGGTTGCCATATCACTGCATCCAGATCATCCAGGCACCGTCTCCAGTAATCCACCTTTCCCAGCTTGGTCTGGACAAGGAACATAGCATAAGCATACACATAAGGTCTCCCTGGTGGCCTCACTCTGGGACAAGCCGGTCTCGTCACCGCCATATGCTCCCACACCTAGATCTGAAGCAATGTCACGCCACACGATAAACTAGATGCACCCTTGTATACCACATGATGAAGGTCATGATATAAGTGAGCCAACATGTAGCTCCCCCAGGCATATCTCTGAGGCTATCCAAGCATCTGCTCCAAGATCCGCCCCCATCCCACTGATAGCCCCTTTGACTGGCGATCCGGACAAACGATCCCTCCAATAATCGCACCCAAGACTGCCGGCAAGGCTGGGTATCCTCTAAAGTCAGCCCATGGTACCCAGTACCTTGCTATCTGTGCATCCCCAAACACTCTCCTCAGCGCATCTATACCGCCGAGCTCCTTGTGATCATAGAACACAAGGGCGCCAACCACTGGAATACCTAATATCCTGTACACGTCCTCTGGAGTCACAGTCACCTCACCAGTTGGAAAATGAAAGGTGTTGTGCTCCGAATGCCACCTCTTTGCCAGTGTAGTCAACAGTCCCCTATTGATCCAAATCAGCGGCATAGCCAACAAGGGTCTCAATCCACAGGTCTCTATCAACACTACATCAACGGGTGTCAGCTCGGGTATCCTATCCCACCCTACTGAGTGCCGCTCCCTAATCTGGAGGTTTTTGAAAACCTCCTATTTTTGGTTATCACACCAACAATCAATCAACATCATATCAATGATTCAATCCCAATCAAACAAAATCAATCAGATTCATGTCTATCTATCAAGTGACCCATATTAGTGAACCATATCAAGTGACCCATATCAGTGACCCATATCAGTGAACCATATCAAGTGACCCATATCAGTGACCCATATCAGTGAACCATATCAAGTGACCCATATCAGTGACCCATATCAGTGAACCATATCAAGTGACCCATATCAAGTGAACCATATCAAGT
This sequence comes from Sequoia sempervirens, assembly GCA_007258455.2. NCBI lineage: Eukaryota > Viridiplantae > Streptophyta > Pinopsida > Cupressales > Cupressaceae > Sequoia > Sequoia sempervirens. The sequence continues at coordinate 298,871,444 of VDFB02105785.1, forward strand.
GCTCTATCTAAGTGACTCATATCATGAACTCAATGCTAAGTCGATCTATCTGAATATCAAATCAAGCTACTCTATCATCATCTTACTATTTGTTTTCTTTTTCAGGAAAGCAAATTTATCAACGATCAAATCATTTTCTTATTTGTACTTCAGTCATGAATACAAAATGTTTGAATCACATTATTTACTATTTACTTTCTATTACAGAAAACAAATTTATCAGAAGTCATATCAAACATCTACTCTTTGTTTTCTAAAAGCAAAGTTATCAGAAAATCCATCAATCATTCTACTCTTTGTTTTTTATTCAAGGAAGACAAAGTTATCAGCTATCTACTCTTTGATTTCTATTTTGGGAAACAAAGTTATCAATTCTTCTATCAGATCAATATGATGACAAGACAATTTTTCTATCTATTGACTCAGGAAGCAATATACATCATCATTTTCCTATCACTTGCATCAAAACACACATTCAGTTTTTTCCCAGATGCGCTAATCTGTGGTCCCTATGCGCTACTATTTTTCTTGGATGTGCTAAAACCCAAATGTGTCATTCTTTGCCCTGGATGCGCTCAAACAATTACCATATGCACACTTTCCCTCTAAGCGCTACAACTCTACCCCTAAGCGCCACTTCATTTCTTGGATGCGCGACAACCCTATATGCGCTACTGTTTTTCCTAGATGCGTCGAAACCCTAATTTTTCTATGGCATCCTATATGCACTCCTTTTTTTATCGAATGCGCTACACTGGTTTCTACACTAGACATGCTAAATCTATCCTGTATGCGCTACTATTTTCATCAAAAGCACTCCAACATTTATCGAAAGCACTCTAACATTTCTAAAAGTGCTAAAATAGAAATTAAAAACCTAAAATTCGTGGCAAACAGGAAAAAATTACTTCAAACAGAAAAATTTGAATGCACAAGTGGTTAGATCGACTCACAGATGGTCCATACGCAGCTGGCCTCTGGTATCGGTGAGATCACTCGAATCTGTGACGATGTTACCAAATCTCCATGTCGCTAGGTCACTGTTAGAGCTACAGGATTCAAAAAGTCAAAAAGTGCAAATGACTTGTCTTTTTTTACCTTTTTACCTTTTAAAGGTCAACCCAAGGTAAGTTTTTTGACATTTTTTATCTTTTTATCCAAATTTGACTTTCATTTCAGCAGGGGCATCTTTATACATCAATTATCGGGAGCTAAATCACTACATCCCTCTCATCATTCGTATTTCATCATCAACTCAACATTTTTTTTTTATCATCATCTGTGATTTACCTCCCGAGGGGGCATCATCAACATCAGCATCAAAAACATATCAGGGGCAAAAATTTTGTTTTCTTTAAAGCAATGTGTTTTACACATCACTTCAAAGAGGGGAAAAATGTATGTGCATAAAATTGGTCATGTCTAATTAATCCTGAAATTTAATTAAATATTTATTATTTAATTAATTTCTCTAAAGTCTTCTACATGTAATTAAATTTAATTAATTTAATTATATTGTTCATTCAATTTATTCTCCCACCATAATTGAATAAATTTATTTTATTTAATTATTTCACATGTCTACTTGATTAATTAAATAAATACATTTTATTTATTTAAATTAATTATCATCTTTTGAATTTAATTAAATCTTTTGTTTTAATTAAATTTAAATATTTCTTTTCTTCTATTTAAAACTTTCCTCTAATTAATTAAATACTTTATTTAATTAATTTCATACACATGTCATTTCTTCAAATTTAATTAAATATTTTATTTAATTAAAAATCTTCTATTTTCTTCAAATCATAATTAAATATTTAATTTAATTATAAAATCTTCTGATTTCCTCAAAATCTTAATTAAATATTTATTTAATTAAGAAAAATCTACATGCATCCATAATAAATAATTGAATTTGATAATTCATTATTTATCTTCTCAATATCTTTCCATTATCTTCTAAAAAAAGATGATTTTGTTAATCATCTCATCTTATCTCTTCCACAAAAATAGAAAAATCCTGCTTTATTCGTTTTCTTCTATTTTTCTCTCCAGTCTCATCCATTTTCAACCGTTCGATCTATCAGGAATTATTACAGCCATTGATCAACTCAGCCAATCAAAATCCTCGAAAAACTCTATAAATACATGTGCAAATCCAAGCATTGGTTACACACAGACACGCAGACAGAGACATAGATACATACATGCAATTACGCTTATGCATTTGCATCTTTAGCATTCTAGCAATAATCATATCTTAGCAATAATCTGATCATAGCATAGCTTAATCTTGCATCTTAGTATAGTATGCATTTTAGTTTAAATCTCATTCTCTAGTAGTCCATTTCGTTGAGCTTGGCATACTAAATCTGAGAGCAACTTGAATCAACGAAACGCTGGAGATAGAGAGCAATAAAATGACTTTGAAGAAGCTGCACAGAGAGTTTGTTTATTTTTCTTTAAGCTTCTTTGATATAAAGTTTTATTGATTGTGTTTTGAATTCATTATGATAGGCATATTTTCATACACACACTTATTATGTCCTAGAATTGAAATTTTGGTACAAAAAGTTCATAAAGTACAGGTTGCATGTTGTATTTAAGTTTGAATCTTCATGCAAATTATTCATGTGTTTAGTGTTCATGAGGAGTTGTGGAATAATGTTGTTTTCTGAAAGCTGTTTGTGGGAAAATCAGAGTCATCATCAAGTTGTTATCAAGTCCTGAAAATCATTTTAAGTAATAGTTTTCATTTCAGTCATCTTTCTTTATCCCTTTTCTCAGAAAAATCTTTAGAATAATATTCATCATTCGGAGAACCAGCTCACTTTGGAGATTCCTTCTTTGTTCAGATCACCCACATATGAAGAAGGTTTCCATGTTTCAGTAGATTGCTGAATCTTGCATTCAGCTGGGTGCAAATCTAATTGACAACAGGTACATCTATCATTTTCTTGATTACTTCATGATTATGCTATGTTGCATTTGGAGTTTGGCATGGATTGGTTGGTTACAGGTACTTATGGATACTTGAAGACATAGTGAGGCTAGAGTTCTCTTGTGATTAGAGACATGTTTTGAGATGGTCACTCTTGATGAGATTTCAACAGGAAGTCCGAAGAGCCTACACCTTGGTTGGACGTGAGTTCAATATGGACCTATGAGGAGAGTGTTCTTGGATGAGTCATGATGACTTAGATATCTTGGAGGAACATTCTCATTCCCCACTCTTGGTCTACTCGACAGTCTACTTGAGAGGTATCACCCATTGTTCCTTTTAGGTGTATTATGTTATTTTTTGTCCTCTCATGCATATGGATCTTAAGCTAAGGATATATGGTTTTGGAGGATTCATTTGAGGAGTGTTGGAATGTTTATCTCCTTATGCATTATGAGAAAATTCATTGATGTTGAGTTTAGGAGATGTATTGGGCTTATTTCTTGATATGGGAATGGATATTTAGTTTGATCTTCTTTGACTTGAGAAGCTTACATCCATGTTGATTACATGATACATATGTTATGTTTTATCTTGGTGATTGAACGGTTGGGTGTTTTTATGGATTTTATTTTGGGGTGTTATGGAGGAGATCATACTTGACATGGTTGACATTTAGAGGTGTATGTAGAAGGATTTTCCACAGGTATATGATGTGCAGTGTTTCTCTCTTTGGTCTTGGTTATCCTCTTGGATGTTTGGTTTCACATTACATTAGTTTTGAGGTTTGGATGGAAACTATTGGAAAGGTTAAGCATAAAAATTTGGTAGCTTTACTTGGATAATGTGTTTTCACTTATGTTCTTGGGTGATGACATGGAGGTTTCTTTATCTCTTTCCTTTGTTGAGTGTGGAGAACATGGGAGAGCTTTGGAGACTTGTGGTGAGAGTTACTCTTACTGGTTACTCATTTACAGGTTTTGCATATCATTGTGGATGTTTCTTGGTACTACATGATATTGTCTACACTTTCTATATGATATTATTGGTAGACTTGGTATGCCTTGATCTTTTTCAGATTTTACATTACCCATGCAATGAGAGTTCCTGGATGTGTGTGTTCTTAGTGATGGTTTTGACACATGGATCCTTTGATTGCACTCTATGGGTTGGATATGTTGTTGGCATAAGTTCTATTGTTATTTTGGATACCTTTGAGGTATGGCAGATTGGATGGATCAAGATTTGTTGTGGGTGCTATTTTCGATCTCATGGGTTTATCAGTTAGATGAGGGCAACCTGGTTTGGTTATTGGTCTAGCTGATGGTTTATCTTGTTCTCTGGAGGATTCTTTTTCTTCAAAATTATGTTATGAATCTATGGGCCTTAGGGCCCTGATCCATTGATATAATTTGACTCTTGGAAGGTCTTTAACAAGTGGGAGAATGCTGAGAATAAGGTGTTTCAACCTTAGAGTTCTGACATTGAATTATTTAATGTATTATTATATATATATTTTTTAATTAATTGCCTACAATATCATGTCATTAAGTGGGATCCACTGGCTAGGTGGCATCCCCGTTGGAGGTGACTGTATCACACCTATTCATTACATGTGGAGGTAGGTGTCCCATCTTGGAATCATGGACCTAGGACAAGTGTTGTCATCTTATGACATTCTATGATGCGTCATAAGGTATATTTTGAATGGAGAAAGTGTGGTGCCTTAGTGGGGTATGACAAAAGTGTGAAAGAATAAGTGTGATAGTCATGTTTGACTTATTCTTTGTTTGTTGAATGTGTTGTAAGTGTGACAAACTTTCATGGCACATGTTATATGACATTTGTAAGGATTTTTTCATAACACACTATAAGCATGAACTAGGCGCCCAAGCTTGGAGAGAGAGGTTTTGCATGTTATGACAACTGTAAGAGTTGTAAGAGAATGTTGTACAAATGTCCAAATAATGCCTATGGTGTGAGATATTATAGCCACATGGGTTTGGACGCCTAAACTCTTCTAGAAGCCTCTCAAAGCTTGTATCTCCTATAAATAGGATGCTTTGCATTGTAGAATGCATAGTTTGATTGCAGGTATTGAAGTGTTGTTGGATTTCCTCCAAAAGAGCAAGATGTAGTAAACCATTTGTTAAGGCTGTGAGCCTGCAAGTGTATTGTAACCTTATTGTTGTAGATTAATACATTGGTTCGATGCTTTGGAGTGTAGGGTTTTTTACCTGAAAGGGTTTTCCCCACGTATATCGTGTTTTCTTCTCTTCTGTCTATCTCTCTTCTATTCTTTGTGTTTCTCATTCTTGAAATGTTAATTTACATGTCGTTATGTTGCTGAAATTTTTCTTAGATCTAAAACTACATCAACTTTCCTAGAAGGGTTAATGCATGGGAAATTAAACTGTCTATTTCCACTTTAAGTCATAGTAGTATGTGCTTGTATCAAGATGATTAAAATATGATTTATTTTAAGAAGCATACGATACTGAAGGTGCATACTAGATCTTGGAAGGCTTTCTGAGTTCGTCATTCCTTTTCACACATGGAGTCATAATCATGAAATTACGACTCATGGGATATTTGTCATTAATGCTCTAAGGTGTCATAAATGCTAGGAAAAAATACAAAAATGTGGAATTGCCCCTAGGTGCAATTCTATGACATTACATTTTGCCCCAACTTTAGTGGGCTTGATTTTGGAAAAAAAATAGCCTCATTAAAGTAGAGAGGAAAAAATTTCACTTGAATTTGAATTTTACAGATTTATGTGCCAAGAAGAAAGGGCCTTAGAGGCCACTGAAGTCGATCGAGCTAACCAGTACTGAAGGTGCCCCCAACAACCGAGATCAACAAACAACGACAAAACGGTCATGAAAAATTGTTTAAGACTTTAACCTGCAAAACTCAAATTTTGGGTTAGCTTAAAAAATCAAAAGAAGCTACAACGACGAGAGGAATGATCAAGAAAAAGTCATTGATTCAAAAGAAAAATATGATCAAGAGGTGACTATATGCCGCCTCCTAAGTTTTCCCCCAATTTTCTGGGTAAATTTAGGAGAAACCGAGGAGCCACAAGCTCCAGGAAAAATGGGCCCCGGGGGGCCCATATATACCTAGGTGGGCCCCTAGAAGGGTCATTTTCACTATTCATTGTGAGAAAATTGTTGACTTTTGTTATAGAAAAGTTAGAAAAATGTCGAGCAGGAGGGGGTACGAGGTGTTGATATTGGAGCAGCTACGTGACGACATTACTGAGGGTCGCGAGGTGGACCAGGTAGGCTTCTAGACCTCGTTTTCATGAATTAAAGCTTGTTTTTAGCATTTTTTTATTCGACAAGGTGCACAGGCATCCATTTTGGGCACTCATGTCCAAAATGTGCGCTACTGTCCTGAATGTGTGTCGGGGTCCCAAATCTACGTCGTGTGTCCATGGCGGATAGGGACGCATGCACAACACGCATATGTCTTAATTTTTTTTTGTCTTCATATTGAAATCCAATGTTTTGACTTAAAATTTCTTTCATTTTTGCAGGAGTATCTAGAGATTCGTGAGCATTCAGAGGGAAATATTTTTGACTCATTTGCAAGCAGAGGGACCGTCTTACAGATGATATGGTCATGCACCTGGAGCGAGTCGGTCTCTGGTAGGTGTTCACCATGCTAGAGATGCGTTATCATGTGCAGATGCTTACAACATTGATGGAGTAGTGGGACACCACCATGCCATCTTTCCAGCTACCTTGTGGGGAGATGAATATCTCACTCAAGGATGTCTATCAGATCCTTGGACTACCCATCCACAGACAATGGGTGGTCCTAAATGATACCCGATCGACACGGGAGTCAACGAAAGGAGTCCTCTACTGCTCAGGGTGGATAGACGGTGATGGGATTGTTGTAATCCTCATCATTTAACTTATCAATCCAAGGTGGTTTCCATGGCTGTATGCAAAAGAGAATGGAGAAAACTTGCTTGACAGTCCATTCTACAATCAAACTTACAAAAATAAAACCTATTATGGAGCACACTTGCATAAAATGAAAGCTGCATGAATTGAAACTAAGATAAGACATACTTGCATGAATTGAATTTTTTTAAATTACTTCATACTTTTTTGAAAATGAAAAGCTTGCTTGAATTCAAATTTACTCTAGAAAGTTGGAAATACATTGCTAGAAATTAAACTAAAACTATCCTATTTCCTCAGGCCAAAACAAGTCTTTCTAATCCCCTCCCTTTTATCAACTTATTACATTGTATTTATAGAATTCATATTTCATAACTAACCAACCAATCCACTAAGAATGTAGATCCAATATCCTATTTTGGAGAGGGGTCGTTCATTAAACTTGGAACATTCTGGAGCAGTTGCCTTTAATCTTGCCACCTTTATTTTAGTCATCTTCTGTCACATAATGCTCCTTCCTTGATGAAAATCACACAAAATTCTCAAAAGGGTTTTTAGCCCTTCCAATCTACTTTCCAAAACATTTTGAATTTTTAAATTTCATTGAAAAACGAGGGAGATATCGCTATTTTACTTAGATTGCATTTTTGACAATTTTTGGGCGCCTAATTTTTAGCTCTGGAAATTCCGGAGCATGGAAGAAAATTTCTGGAACATCGAACTGGTGAATTTTTCTCTCAAACCATGAACTAGGTTTTTGAGAAATTTAATGGGTTTTTCCATCCTTTTGTCTCCTAATTTTTTCCAAAAATCTCAAGAACCCAGATCATAATTTTCAAGTTATGATGAAATCTTTGACTACTGCAATTGGAAATCTTTTACTTTCCTCATCATACTCAATCTTGATAAACTTCATAATTAACCAAAATACATGTTTTTATTTGGCTAATAGATGATACATTTTTTTGTCTCATCATTGCCCCCACAACTAAAATGTTGCAAGTCCCTTTGCAACTCATAATGAACTTTTAAAATTCATTTTTTTAGTAACTTTCTCCATGTTGCATGCAAATAATTTCAACTTTTGAGAGCTGCAACTTGATCCTTCGCATTGAATAACAATTCAAATTTCTCCATTATTATTTTTTCTTCCATACTATTGAAGTTATAGTGCTGAAACTAGATCCCAAAGTTGCAATAATCAGTCATCCATAATGCCAAAATATTTGCAACAAATTTTGAGAGTAGCAACTTAAGTGCATGTTTACAGCCTTTGAGAAGAGGAAATAGCTTGTGTAGAACACTTATTTGCAGAAAAAGAAAACCTATCCTAGTCTATTTAATGATGTAGAGGGGTTATACAAAACCATTAACTGGTTGTGAAAAGTATCTTCCCCTTCTCAAAATATTTTCCTATGCATTAAAATTCTTGAGAGAAGAGAATGAAAAGAAGATGACAAAATTTTTGAAACTCAATGCTTCACCTTAATTTAAAGTGGAAACCTTCTCCATGATTTCTGATTCTAGCAAATACATGGGCTGATTGGAGAGATCTTGCAATCCTTCCTTATAATTTGTTGCATACATGACTGGAAACAACTCCTTGTTCTTCAAATCTCTAATTGGGCAACCCTTCTTCGACTTCAAAAATCTGATTGGGCAGCCATTCTTGGACATTGAAGGTCTCCAATTAAGTCTTTTTTTTGCAAGCTTTGGTAATGAAGATAAGATCTTTTCATTGTATTCTTCACCTCTTGCAAGCAATAATCCATCAATTCTTTCCTTAAAGAAATATCCTTTGCTAGGACTTGGAGTGATGGTCCTCCAACTAAGGATATCTTGAAATAGATAGGGGGTTTCTCTTTAGAGCTGGTATTTTGGGGGGGTTTTGAGAGACAAATCTTTCTTAAGGAACTTCTAAATCTAAAAGGCTTCCAAACTAGTTTTCCTTATTCCCTAATGACATATCCTCGACAATGGTGCCAAAAATGATGGGGTCATTGTAATCCTCATCATTTAACTTATCAATCCAAGGTGGTGTCTATGAATGTATGCAAACGAGAATAGAGAAAACCTGCTTGACAATCCATTCTATAATCAAACTTGCAGAAATAAAAGCTATTTTGGAGCACACTTGCATAAAAAGAAAGTTGCATGAATGGAAACTAAGGTAAGACACATTTGAATAAATTGAAAAATGTTAAATTACTTCACACTTTGCTGGAAATGAAAAGCTTGCTTGAATTCAAATTTACTCTAGAAAGTTGGAAATACACTGCTAGAAATTAAACTAAAACTATCCTATTTCCTCAGGCCAAAACAAGCCTTTCTAATCCCTCCCTTTTGATCAACTTATTACATTGTATATATAGAATTCATATTCCATAACTATCTAATCAATCCACTGAGAATGTGGATCCAATATCCTATTTTGGAAGGGTCGTTCATTAAACTTGGAACATTCCAAAGCAATTGCCTTTAATCTCGCCACCTTTATTTCAGTTATCTTTTGTCACGTACTGCTCCTTCCTTGATGTAAATCACACCAAATTCTCAAAAGGGTTTTTAGCCCTTCCAATCTACTTTCTAGAAAATTTTAAAATTTTAAATTTCATTGAAAAACAAGGGAGATATCACTATTTTACTGAGATTGCATTTTTGACAATTTCTGGGCGCTTGATTTTTAACTCTAGAAATTCTAGAGCATGGAAGCAGATTTCTGGAGCATCAGACTGGTGAAGTTTTCTCTCAAACCACAAACTGGGTTTTTGTGAAATTTAATGGGTTTTTTCTGTCCTTTTGTCTCCTAATTTGTGTCCAAAATTTTTAAGAACCTAGATCGTAATTTTCAAGTTATGATGAAATCTTTGACTGCTGCAATTGAAAATCTCTTACTTTCCTTATCATAATTAGTCTTGATAAACTTCATAATTAACCAAAATACATGTTTTTATTTCTCTAATAGATGAGACATTTTTTTCTCTCATTAGACGGTGGTGACGAAATGTGCCACATATACACACAATAGTATGACTAGGCAAGGACGACATTACCATTGTTGCACCAGGTGATGGTCGTGACCATTGCTTTCTGGATCATGATAGACGAACAAGGCTTGCACCTGCATGGGGGCCTCGTCCACACGCTTAGAGAGATGGTGGAGTGCATGACATTTTTTGCTTGGGGGCGTAGCATGTTAGCGCACCTCTACTAGGAGGTAGGCTGGTACATCCACTACAAGTACCGTAGCCTTACTACATGCACACTTTTGTAGGTGTGGGCCTTTGCCCACATCATGTGCACTAAGCTGGTTAGTTTTCCCCAATGAAGACCATATCGCATCCCCATGGGCCATTGATACACATGATAGACTAGTGGAGATTCGACAATTTACAATTTTGGTGGCTACAGTTTGACACTCTTACTACAGATGGGATCTGATGGAGACTCTACCAATTTTTTAGATGGGTGGATGACAACAGGAACCTGAGGAACCTGCAGTGGGACCATTTTTTGGTAGGTCACCACAACTATATTATAGTACCTTACTACTAGATTCGGGTCATGCAACAGCATGGCCGCCCATAGACGATTCCACCAGATGTTCCCACATATACTAGGGCCTACAGGAGCACACCGAGATCCATGGATTGCCCCCGCCCCACCATCACCAATTTTGTTCCTTTTGATGATGATGAGATCGACCACGATTTTCCACCCATAGTGGCGACAGATAATGTCAGGGTTGCTGTAGATTTTTCTCGGTGGTGGGAGAGGCACCATCCTGATCCTGTGTTCAGCAAGGGTGACCCTAGAGGGGATCTTGGTCTACAAGGGGACTTGCCACCCCAACCTCCACAAGATAGAAGGAGAGGGCACCGAAAGGACGACAAGGAGGAGGAGAGGATGTAGGAGGAGGCAACACCTCAAAGACCGAGGCCGCAGAGGAGATTAGACCCCCCAACGGCTACCCCTATCTTGTCAGCACCACCAACTCCTACTGGTATAGTGACGACAGCCTTGGCATCGCCGAGAGCAACTACCAATGCTAGTGGCATGGGTCCTAGCACTGCTCCTCACCCTGACCCCACATGGCAGCCAGGGGACCTAGGTATACAGATTACATTATTTATGTTTCTGTACTTCTAGTTTCTTTTGTTTATGATTATATACATATGCCATGTGATACTGATTTCTATTTTTTCCTCTGTGGTTGCAGAGGATGCACAGGGATGGACTGGGATGATAGCTCAATGTATTTCAAAGGTAGCCCCTGATGTGTAGATCCAGGGGACGGTCCTCGAGGCTTTTTGACCAGTGTCTGCGGGACGACATGCCCCCACTTTTGAGTCGGTAGAATGCCTAAGTATAGCCTATGAGGAGCGGGGCACATATATCATCTAGCTGACTGCGGAGCTCACTATTGTTCAGGGACAACGTGACCAACTATTGGGGGAGCTGTAGACGACACTCAATGAGTGAGATGTGGCAGTGACAAGGGATGATGCCGTTGAGTAGACGTGTGACGCCCTCCAAAGCTGTCTCAATGACCTCAACAGACAGTCAGAAACTGTGATCTCGACAAATGTTTAGCAACTATGGGAGGAGCTGAGATAGGTGGAGATGACCATATGCTCTATGCAAGGGGGGATTAGAGGGATGTAGGTAGCTTTGTCGACATCATGAACACACCAATCCCATTCCATGACCACCATGTAGCCTCTCCCGAGAGTACAGGAGTAGCAGCTAGAGCCGGAGGGCTCCAAGAGCCATGCGCCATAGTCATAGGGGCTTATGATTTTGTACATCATTTTTGTAGTGAGGGATACATACATACATATATATTTGTAGATCTTTTGTATAGACATATATTTAGCAGCCACTCATTTTTTCCCGATACATGTGCATAACATTCGAAACATAAATGCATATATATATGGAAATATCAGTTCTGACATCATGGAATTGTTTATTTGGATGTGTATGTCTTTTATTTTCATTTATGTTTATGTGATGGATGTTATATGATCATAAAAATGTATATTTACATTAGATGCTAACATGATTTAATAAACACACATGGTCGTATGTTAATTAAACACAATGATGATCTAATTGCCTTAAAAGATGTAATGCGATGCATGGATACATAGCAAGTGAAACAGATGTATGTATATCACAAACACACGCACGGTCATATCATAACACAAAAAAATTCATAATGTGTTAATGAACAATGCTAATATATGTCTGTGCTACTACGCTTTCGTAGAGAGAACACCACACAAATGACACATGGAACACTACACATAGTATTGATGAAGATGCATCACATTAACAGGCTCTTTGAGAGGCATCCCATCAATAGATGATAATTCTTGGGACCCAAACCATACAAAAAGATCACAATGTAAGGGCCTAACTAGTTAGGATTAAATTTCCCTCTCTAATTAGGTGACACATTTACATTTCTCTAGTTTTCATAGAGAACTAGGTCTCCCAGTTTAAAGGTCCTAGGAAGCACACTCTCATTATATTGTCTCGATAATGACCATTGATAAGCTTTAAGATGATCGAGGGTCTGTAATCGGTGCTCGTCGAGCATCTCTAGTTGATGCAAACTATTGACCCGGTAGGTTTCATCATAAATTAACCCTTTAAGGGAAACCCGTAAAGACAAAATTTCCAACTCTAAAGGCATGATAGCTTTGGCACAATACACGAGATTGTAAGGAGTTGTTCCCGTTGTCGTACAGACACTCGTGTGATAGGCCCACAAAGCGTACGTTAATTGAATATGCCAATCCTTACTGTGCTTATTAACTATTTTATGAAGAATGAGTTCAAGAGTCTAATTAGACGCCTTTGCTTGGCCATTAGATTGTGGATAGTATGGTGTAGAAAACCTATGTTGGATATGAAATTTCTCTAAGAATTGTTTTACTTCCTTGTTCTTGAATGGTGTGCCATTATCAGAAACAAGTGTAGCAGACAATCCAAAATGAGAAATAATGTTCATGAGAAAGCTACATAGAGTTTCAATGTTTGTGGATCAGAGTGGATTAGCTTGGACCCATTTCGTGAAGTAATCCATAGCGGTAATAATAAAGGTATGTCCCTTGAGAGAAGAAGGTGATATTTTTCTGATAATATCCAATCCCCATTTTACGAACGACCAAGGAGAGGTTTGATTTTGTAACTCTTGGGTAGGTGCATGAGTAAGACGACTGTGCTATTGACATTGAAGGAACTTTTTAACAAAATCAAAGGAATCTTGTTCCATCGTTTGCCAATAGTACCCCATGTGTATCAATCTTCTTGTCAGGGATCTACCACCAAAATGTCCACCCCTAGAGCCTAAATGGGATTCCTTAAGGGAAAGGGGTATTTCCGCTTTAGTGAGACACCTGAGAAGTAAGTTGTTATAGGATTTTCGATAAAGAACATTGGATAAAATGACGTAATGTGCTGAAAGCTTTCGTATATGAGTGCAATTGTTTTTGTCACATCATCGGGAAAGTTTCCATTCTTTAGGTAATTATAGATACTAGAGAACCATTCTCCCCAGTCTATGTGAGAACACACAAAAGATTCAGATTAAAGTTGATCGAAAACCATAGGGGTTCGCAGGACCTGAACCACGAAGTGGTATTCTTTTGTATCCTCTTTCAAAGGCACCAAGGAAGCAACGCTTGCCACGGCATCGACGTGTCTATTTTCCCTCCTAGGGACATTGTCTATTGTGAAAGAGGAGAACCGATTAAGCGAGGACAAAGCAAGGTCTCAATACCGAGATAGCTTACTTTGTTTAGCTTGATAGGTTCCCATAATTTGATTCACAATCAATTCAGAATCGCCTAGTATGCAGAGATGTTTGGTTTTAAGTGTTATCATGGCACACAAGCCAACAATGAGAGCTTTGTACTCAACGATGTTATTGGTGCAAGGAAAATCTAATCGAAAGGATAGAGGGACCGGTTTACCTTCGGGGGATATTAAGACCACACCTGCTCTGAATTAGTCTGACACCTCTATACATCAAAATACATTTTCCATTCAAGGTCATAATTAACCATGAAAATATTCTCATCAGGAAACAAATCCGACCCCGAGAAGGAATGAGATGAGGGAGCATCTACCAATTGATCAACAACTGCTTGACCCTTTATCAAATGGAGTAACGAACTTTATATCAAACTTAGAAAGCAACATAACCCATTTCGCTAATCTCCCAGCAAGGTCAGCACTAGAGAACAAATGTTTCAAGAGATCTACTTTTACTATGACATGTATTTTGACATGGAGAAGGTAGTGTCTCAACTTTTGCGTAGCGAAGACAAGAGCGAGACATTGTTTCTCCATGGAGGAATAACGAGTTTAATAATCAACTACAATGTGGCTAATCTAGTAGACTGCTCTCTCTTTCCCTACGTCATCATATTGAGCTAGCAAATTTTCCAAGGCATATGGTGACATAGCGAGGTAAACCAAAAAGGGTCTATCTTTCATAGTCGACATCAATACAGGAGGATTGGCCAAATAAGCTTTGATTGACTCAAAGGCTTTCTGGCACTCCTCATCCCACATGAACCAAACTTCCTTTTTCAATAAATAGGTGAAAGGAAGGGTACGATCAACCAATTGAGATATAAATCTATGAATTGCCTGAATCTCCCCTTGTAAACTTTGTAACTCAGTGATATTCCTTGGTGGAGGCATGTTAACAATGGCGTCAATTTTATTCGTGTCAACTTCAATTCCATGGTGAGAAACTATGAACCCCAAAAGCTTGTCGACATCCATACCGAAGATAAACTTATGGGGATTGAGTCTCATCTTATAGAGTCAAAGCCTTTCAAAGATAAGGTGAAGGTTCTTCACATGATCTTGACAGGTTATTGATTTTGCCAAGATGTCGTCAACGTAGTCTTCTAAGATCTTATGAATAAAATCATGAAATATCAAGGTCATCGCCCATTGGTAAGTCAATCCCGTGTTCTTTAACCCGAAGGGCTTGACCACATAATAGAAAGTACCCCAAGGGGTAGTGAAGGTTGTCTTGTATTGATCCTCCAGGTTAATACAAATTAGATTGTAACCCAAGAAGCCATCCATAAAAGATAACAATGCATGGCCTGTAGTCGAGTCCACAATCATATCTATATTAGGCAATAAAAAATCATCCTTAAGATAAGCCTTATTAAGATCTCAAAAGTCAATACATATACGACTATGAATATCAGGCTTGCTAACAGTGACTATATTCAAAATCCAAGGGGAGTAGTCAATCAGACAGATAAATCCTGCTTTCAACAACTTCTCTATCTCAGTCTTGGCCATCAACACCACCCTGGGATTGATTTTTTGCTTAACTGGCTTGGCATCAGGACATAGAACGATGTTATGAACTACTATAGACTCATCAATACCAGGCATTTCCTCATACGTCCAAGCGAAGATATCAGGATGAGAATGTAAGAGATTGGAATGTTCGTCTACTTCCTCCAAAGAGAGACACTTCCCAATCTTGATTACTTTTTTCAAGGATTTAGGATCCATAGAGACTTCAGAAGTATCTCCTTTAAGGAGAGAACTATGATCTTCGGGATGAGATATCGAAACATCATTACTGATGTTAGATAGAGGGTCTTCTGCATCAATGCTCAAGACTAATTCTCCAAAGTATGCTTATTTATGCAGGCGATATAGGAATCGTCTCTTGTGATGGAAAGAAGGTAACGGGGAATAGGAACCTAGGAATTCCTCCAATGCTTCATCTAAAGAGAAGGAATCTAAAGGTATTTTCTAGGCCTGCTCCCTTTCCTCTATTAACTCGAGATGGACCAAGCTCAATGGCTTGGCTGAAATCATGTTAACACTCCACCAAGGTTTTTTCTTAGACTATTCAATAGAGCATCCCAAACCCAGATAGCACTGTCATGGCTTAAACTGGACAGGGAATTGAATTCCTTGTTCGATACACCCTAGGAATTTTTGCCCATATCCATATCGAGAGGTGAGTTCACATCCAAACCCGTAATAAGTTTGAAAAACTTTAGGGGGTGGAGGCTCTATGTAGAGTGTTTCATTCCACCAATGGATGTCGAATGTCTCTACGGGAGCATCCCCAACTTCTTTACCAGGTTCACAAACGTTAACCTCCTTTGCAAGAGTGGGACTACTCTCCTCAATAGATGAAGGAGTGGTCTCTTGAATAGGGTCACACTTCTCTTCCCCAGTGGGAGTATCATCCATTTTTGTGTCATAAGTACCTGGAAATTCTATGCAAGAGGGACTCACCTTGTATTTCGCGATAAAGAATTCAGAGAATTCCAAGGAGCCCCAATCATCACCAAGGAAAGCATCCAATTGAGAGGAAGAAGGGGAAGATGAGGGAGACTTAGGATCTTCTGCCTTAGGTGGTTCATCTTTACCGACACTCACTCCAGGAACGACTTCCACATAGGGTATCAATGAAGAGCATTCCATAGCATCAACGGTTAAAGATGGGATACAATTCTTGAGAGTGGATATGACTGAAGCATGACTGACAACCGCTAGCTCACAAAGGTGAACAACTTTTGGATCTACTTTAACCATAACCACCCGATTATTTGTGACAAACTTTAAAGAATAGTGTAAAGTAGAAGTCACATCACCCATGGCATGGATCCAAGGTCTCCCCAAGAGAATATTGTATGGTAATGGGCCAAGCATCACATAAACCATCGTAGGAAAGGTAATGAGGCCTAGCTACAAAGGTAGTATTATCGTACCTAGAGCTTAGCAGCCAACGTTATCAAACCTGCAAATATACAAAGAAGAAGTCGCTAAAGAAGATGAATCAACTTTAATCTTAGGTAATAGGTCCATACCGAAAACATTGAGATCCGAACCAGTGTCAATGAGGGTACACCTAATACTGATATTGTTAACATTAATTATAATCATCAAGGGATCCACTTGCTTTTTCACATTCAAAGGTGGGAGTTCATTCAGACGAAATGCAATATTTGATGAATTCACTCGAATATGAGCCAAAAACACATTAACATGCGTAGGCCTAGTGGAGATAGGCAAGAGAATATTTTGTAAAGCTTCCTGAAGCATCTCTTGGAAAACTGGAGCAGTCTGAAGCAAGTCCCAAAGTGAGATCTTAGCTGGAGAAACACGAAGTTGCTCAAAAAGATCATAATCACTTGGTGCTTTGATCACAGGTTTAGGTGTCGAAGGAAGGATTGGTTGAGAAGGTGGTAAAGAAGTAGTGTTGATGGTGGAAACAACACAACAACATTAAAGATAAGATCACTATTCTATTTCTCCTGAAAGAGAAAGACAACATATAGTAATCTAACTCCCAAGGTCCTAGTAGTTGGTTCTCAACTATACTGATATCACTCAATGGTCAATGTAACTGTAATGTGCAAGGGGCCTTTGCTAGTAATGGGGAACAAAACTACATTAGATCAACTAATCTATGTTTGGGGGGTTTAAATAAAGATAAAAAGATAGATCAGAGCCTTGAAACAAAAGAATATGAATAAAACTTCTTAATATCCAGACATGCATGTCAATAATAAGTGTTTTTTTTCTTAATCAAAACTGCAACACAATGTAATCCATAGAATAAAATATACCACTACATACATTCATAGTGATTAATTCAAAATCACAACCATTCATTAAAATTTTACCTCAAGAAATTGAAATAGATCATTCACAGATCAAACAAATATAACAAAATTGCATCCACAGATAACCCAATGAGATAATATTGAATCTGGTTTCCTCTATTGATTCTCATCAAATAGAAAACATTTAGGCACAACAAATCACTAGCATAAAAATTGATTATATATCATTAAATTTATCAAGGAGTTCCAAACTTAACATGTAATTGTATAAAAACTTGTAAAAATGTATCCAAGTTCAACCGAACTTTTAAAGTATCTTACTAACAACTCTCAAACTCTAAGACTATGATCCTATCGCTATTATCAGGTGGCTGATCTTTCTTCAATGAGCTAACCTTTACAAAATAGAGCTAAGAGATACATATAGACATTTCCATGCAAAAATTCCTCTCAATCAAAACTCATATCCACAAATCAAGGAACCAAAATTGAATAAAGAACTGGACTGTTGATCTTTAGTTGCAAGGATGGATTGCTTTGTTGCACAAAATTCTGATGCCCAAAAAATTAGATGAAATTGAAAGATAGAAGTGGAGTCAAGCTTATGTCAAAACCCTGCAAAGAGGTGAGAAGAAGACGTTGTGTTAAGTGAAGAAATCTGCTGCCCACTTATCCTTGCATTGCATGCTCCAGGATGTACTCATCGTAGCTAGAGAACACTTGTTGAAGGGTATCAAAATCAGGCCCATCCAACCAATCATCCTCAAATTTAATCCTCTTTAATTGTATTGCAACCAATTTCTATACCTCCTTCAATTTGATCACTTCTCCTCTAGCAGCCTTTGCTTCATCTCTTATGTCCATAAACCTATCCAATAACAAGCCCTCTTCATCATCTCCCTTTTGCATCACCTCTTCAAACCTACTCCTCCACTTCTCCCTTATCTTATCCAAAGAAAGACCCTCCTTAACCGAGGTATCTAGATTGAACAAAATAGTCACAATTGCTTCTAATTCATCAATTTGTTGATTCAAATCTTTACTCGCCTCTTGGATTTCATTTTTATGCTCATGAAAAAACTTGGATTTGTATCCAATTATCCTCATAGTCTTCTCAATAAAATATGCATTATACTCCTCAAGAATTGACTGCTCAAGTAGGGTTGACTGGGGTACCTTGCTAATTTCCTTAAGATTTTTAATATATACCTTATACTCCTCATCCTGCTTATCTAAACCTTTAGCATGTTGATTCAAATCCCTTGCCAACTCAAGTGTTGTTTCATGAACCTTGAAGCTATCAATTAACACTTCATCCACCTCTTGATTGAGCTTATCAATCCATCTTTCTAGCATTCCCACTTTACTCTTCCTATGCATCAAGTCATTAGCTTCCTTCTTTGTCAATAAGACTGGAGATTCAGGGGAAACAACTTGTTGAGAATAGGAGTTGAAACATCTTTCAAAAACCTATGCAATTGATCCAATTGAGCCTTAAGCTCATCTTTCTTTTGTTTATCTTTGATCATCCTAGACTTGGTAGAGGACACCACAATATCAATTAAGTTCATTTGCTGATTTCTTGTAGGTCTTCCCAAGTTCAATGTACCCAGTTGATAATCAAACATTTGCATATCCTCCCGGTTCTTATCCACTATTTGTATTGCACATTTAGCAATGATCTCTCCTGTGTCTATAAGTTTGGTGGAGTGAAGATCTCAAGCCCTCTTTTTAGGTTTGTCCTTCTCAATTTCCTTCATCATCTCATCCCAATTGAGAGGCTAAGATTGAACTATTTGTTTCTTCTCCAAGTCAAGCTTTAACCATGTAGGAGTTGTAGGAGTAGTAGCTAGTTGTGCTGAAGAAGATGCAACAGTGGTAGAAGATAGAGGATTCAATATAGTATTCTTAAGCCAAGAGTCAACCTCTTGCAAATTTTTTTGCTCTCTTTGTGCCTCTTCTTGTACCCATTTCTCTACCTCTACCTTATCTTCTTTCTCTTTCACCTTTTGGGCTTCCAACTCTTTCTGCAAACGTTCTTCTTCCAACCTTCTTTCCTCTAACATTTGGTCCCTCTTCTTTTTCAACTCCTCCACATAATCCCATCCTTCCTTGGACTTCTTCTCATATTGAGCAAGCTCTACAACCTCCTTCTCTCTCTCCAAGCATTCTTGTTTTTCCTTCTTATGAGCCTCCTCCATAGCCTTAAACTTGGCTTCTAGGGCTTCTTTCTCTCTTCTATGCTTGGCCTTTTCTTCCTAAAGATCATGGATCCTCTGTTGCAAAGCCAATTTATCTCTTTCCTCTTTCATTTTAAGCTCATGCTCTTTTTGTTGTTGTTGTTGCTTAGCCAGTTCATCAATCTTAGCTTGAGCTTCCAATTCCTTTTGTTTAGAATCCAATTGTGCCTTGGTAGCATACTCCTATGTTTTAGCCAATGCCTCAGCTTTTTCCTTGGCATCTGCTTCCCTTTTAGTATCCTCAAAGAGTTTCCATTGATCCTCCTCTGTTAGTGCATGCTCAGTCCCTGCACCATATGTTATATCAAGGGAAGCAATCACATGAGCCTCCTTATTGGATGGAGTAGCCTCCTAATTTGTTGCAATATCATGTATCTCTATTTCAGGCTCCTTTTCTTTCAACAACTTAGCCTCTTTGTGGAGAGTTCCCAAGGGCATTTCCTCACTTGGTTGTTCTGTAACAGGGGGTTGAGTGGATGCTTCTTTTGCAATAGATGTTGAAGCATCCGATCCTATAACAGTCTCCCCTTCTTGTACCTCTGGAAAATCTTGAGAAACAACTTCCTCTTCAACATTAGGAGGGAAGAACTCCAAGGGATCCTTAGGAGCCACCCTTCTCTTCGTCCTCTTATACCCTTGAGTGGTACTTGTAGCTTTTCTCTTCTTTGAAGTCTAAGCCTCTGGCTGTTTAATCCTCAAGCTAACCCATTGCACACTTCTATCCAAGACTAGTCTTACTATTTGCTTGATATCGATAGACTCTTCTACATTCCAATCCACTGGATCAGGATCCTTGGTGCCTATTTTCTCAGCTTCATATTGGGGATCCAAAGTTACCCCATCATTTGATAAAGTCTCTGGGACGTCCTCCTTAATTCCATACTCAACCATGAGTGGGATAGGCAATCTTTCATAATTTCATCTCCTGAGATCATAATCGTCTTGCAAATCCATCCGAAAGTACTCTAATAGATTGAAATGTTTATCAAAAACACTAGGAAACAAGGCTTGCATCTTGTGCTCAGGATCATAATGCTTCCTAAAAGTATATAGACCCAACTTCAAATAAATTAATTCATCACAAACGGCCTTGGCTGACACAATGTGTGGACAACTAAACTCACCCAACTTCATGGGGAACTTGTGACAACCCGTCTTGTGTTTGTTGCCAAATTTGAAATTGACAGCCAGAGCTTGATATATGAACTCCATTAGAACAATTATATTGTTGTAGCACCTAGGGAGCAAGTGGGGATGACCATCAAAACCTCCCAATCTAAAGTAGGTAAAAGTGGGGTACTGAATAAACCAGTGTCCCCATTCACTGATAAAGGCCATTGCCTCCCTACTCAATCTATACCCGACATCTCCTGTAAGCCTATTAATGACAACATAAAGAAATGCATCATTAATTATTTTGTAATGTGACTCAAAGGATTTCAAGGAAAGCTTATCATAATGCTCCCATACCTTTTTCTGTCCCTGGGCTTCTCCCAACGTGCCTACTGCATTCAGTCCTAGAAAGATACCCATTGTAGCAACTGCATAGATCACATAAGAGGTCATAAAGAAACTCTTGGTTTCTCTCACTTAGATCATTTGATTACGTAAGCTCTCTGATACCACCATAGGCTACTCAAATTGTTGTTTTCCATCCAAAATAGCTTGGATAAATGGGAACATCCATTCCTTGAATTGAGAAGCATATCTCTTTCTAAATACCTTGGAGAGCAACATGATTATGTCCCCAATCTCTTTGCTAAAGTCTACCCTTTTAGGCTAGTCAGGAATTTTAGTTAGAGACTTCTTCTGCACCCTCATCTAGTGCTTATTCATGTAGGATCTGCTGGCCTCTTTCTTGTCACTGTAAAGCTTTAACGCTTCTGCTTCATTGAACTTCTTAGGATTTTTGGGAATAGGGGCATTAAACATAAACTTGGTCATTTGGGTTGTTCAATCAATGATAACATTCCCCTGCATATCTACACACTACCTAGTAGCAGGATTATAGGCCCCAGCTGCTGCTAGTATCAACTCCAGGCATTGAATAAATAAAGGAAAAAGTGCATTGTGTGCCAACCCAGACTGAGCAATCCTTTGTGCCCTCGATGTAATAGCTTCATTAAAGGTTTCATCCACCAGCTCCTCATAGTTGAAAGGGCCTAAATTGGTATTAGTAATATCTTCCCAATCAAAATCAATCTTGTTGGCGGTAAGGGTAGCTTCTTTATGTTTACACCTCAAAGAGTAGGGGAGCTATTCTACCTTCATCTTCTTTGGCTTACCCCCTGCCTTGAAGTTTCTGTAGGTTGGATCCTTTGGGAAGCCTCTTTTGATGCTCCAAACATTTCTCACTCTTTGCAATAAACTCCTATATTAGATGATCAAAAAACATAAAAGTCAATACATCAGTTAATACCCACCTCCATCTCCTTGAAACAACGTTTAAACTTAACTAAACTTCAACCTTTTATTGGAGGTGGAGCCATATGAGAATAAGGAACAAGGCATTATTTCAAAAAAAAGCGGAACCGAGACTAGAGTGAAACTGAGACCAGAATTAGAAATGAAACCGAACTTGGTTCTAATTGCTAGTTCCTTATCCGGTTTCCATTCCGATTCCAGCTCCGCTCAAGGAAAAGCTTAAAGACCAACATCACAATGACCGGAAGCAAAACCATTTTAGGAACTAATCCTAATGGAAAACAACCCTGGGATAAGTTTGTTCCTGAGTTTGCTCCTGCCAATTCAATATGCAAAAGGGAGGGTACTTTCAAAAGACACAATCATATGAATTTAAAGATCTGGGTCACATGGGCCTTTGAGGAAAACCAAATAAAGGGTCCTAACCCCACCTTTTAACCATATAAGGACCAAATTTAAAATGTATGGAAAGACATTTTGTAAAGGATGTTGAGCAAACCCTAGTCTACGTGACATGCCGACTTAGAAAATTAGGGCAAGATTTACCCAACGCGACAATCATAGAGTCAACACAAAATTGAAACGAGAAAGGGTTTTCAAACGAATTTCAAAAATTTAAAGCACAAAAAATCCCCACAAACCAAAACCCTAATTAAGAACTAGGGCGTGACAAAAGACACCCGCCACAAAATTGACAACAAACGGAAAAAGATGAACAAAAAACAAACAAACCGAATGGGAAGACAAAGAAGACAAAAAATGAAACAACCAAAACAAGCAACAAGCAAAGAATTCATAGAGGGAAACTTTGTGAACGCGCGAGAACACGACACAATGCAAGGAAATGACAACACAAAAGACACAAAATGGGAAGAAGAAGGAGAAGATCCCTACCTTAAAACGCTCTTTGGGATAAACTAAAATGCTATCAAGATTTGCTTCGCAACTCGCCTCCGTAATCAAATCGATCCTCTCAAATTTTTTCTAGCTCTAGTTCACTTAAACATCATGAACAAGAAAGATAATGATCTAATTAAACATAATTAAGAATTTAAAATCAATTCGCGCGTGCGAAGAGGCTGCAATTAATGCAATTAATACAGTAGGTCGGAGGCAGAGCAAACAACGTAAACAAACAATTAACTCCTGTGAACACGTAAAGTAGGGCAGACGAAAACGTGGGTCCATGACAACATAAATAAATTTGTATCAAGTCCCTTACCCAGCTCCAAACCTGGCTCTGGTCCCGCAACAAAGACAACGACGAAGAAAAGAAAACAAAAGGGGGTAGAATCAGAAACGAAACCAAACATGAAAGTTTAGAAAAGTTCAAAGTTAGGTTCTGATTCTTGTTTCGCTCTTGACCAAGAAACAAGAAATGAAACAAGGAAAAATAAAAAATGAAGGGAAACGAGACCGAAACAAGAACCAAACCCAACCCAAACACCAACAAAAACAAAAATACAAAGAAAATGAGCGGGGCCGGAATCGGCAGGGGAACAAAATCTAGAAATTTTAGAAAGTTCCAAATTCGGTTCCACCTCCGGTTCCGCTTCCACTCGAGAAAAATGAAATGCAAGGAAAACGACAAACAACTCAAGGAAAAAACATACCTGGAGTCAGAAACAAAACTGAACGTGAAACTTTAGAAAAGTTTCAGAGTCCAGATTCGATTTTGGTTCCGGTTCCGACAAAATAGAAGAAAGAAAGACTTAGGAGCAAAATAAAAAACTCCTAAGGCCCAAACAAAAACCAAAGACAAAACAAATACAAGGGAGACTTATTTTGTTCCAAAACAAAATGGGGTGGTTATGCAAGGCATAACAAATAATGGCGACTCAGCTGGGAAAATGGTTTACCCATTTTCAAGACACTGAAGAATTCAGTCACCCAGAACCTCTGGTTTATGAAACATACTAACTTAAGTATGATTTGATATGTTGAGTAAGGTTGAATTGAAACCTCATATGTATATCAACATGAACTACCTTGAGTCTGAGTGTGTGCATATATGGTGCATCTTTCCTTCATAATAACTTTCTCCATCCCTGAACAATTATACCTAAGATCCAAGCTACGTAGGTTGAGTCCTTAAACTGTTGTGCAATAAATTCATGGGCATTGCTCCACTGCCAATCAGGAATCCATAGCCCCGATGGAGATACCTCTAGTTCTCTCAAAGCATTTCTCTATTGCTAGTTAGGCGTCCATAGCCCCGATAGAGATACTTGAATCACCCATTTGATATTGAGTCTACTTTCTTTCAATAGTCCTCTTTTCTCTTTTCTTTTACCAGCTTTTCTTATGGAAATTCTTTTATTGACTTTGCTCAATACTCAGATATTAATAATCTGCAATGTAGGTTGAGAACTACAGTGGACCTTATGACAGTGTTGGGAATCAGATTTTTCACTTGAATTAGAGATACAATCACCCTGAGATGAATGGGAACTTTACACAGGCAGATGATTTATCTATTTTGTGACAGACTTCAAACATAGGTCATGAGATTATTTACAATGTACCTTATTCTTAATAACTTTTCAAACCAATGTTAAAATGACCATAAGACATCAGTTTAGAATGAAATATTTCAACAAATATACCTAAAAATACCTAAATCAATCTCTCTCCTAGTGCCCTTACCATATTTTGAGTAACAACCCCTTCATTCCAAAATGGAAAGAAAAGAAGGTCCCCAAAGAACAAGACAAAACAAAACAAAAAAAACAAAGAAAGAAACAAAGGAAAAGAGGAAACAAACAAAAAACACCCAAAACAATGGAACAAGTAATTACATATAATACAATTGATTCAAAAAATTAGACCCTTATGAGCCAAAGTAATGCTTGAGAAACTATCCATTGATAGGAAATGGAACAGGTTCTCCTATTAGGGTGGTCAATCAAAAAGCGTTTTCACCCAAGATCTCAGCTATTTGATAGGGACCCAACCAAAGTCTATCAAACTTCTGATGGTCACCCTTCTTCTCTTTAGCCTTGCCCCATAGTAACATGAGATCTAATATCCTAAAAGCCTTGATCTTAGCTCTTTTTTCAAACCAACATTTGACAACAACTTGATGTTTGAAGAACTGTTGTAAAGCAACGTCTCTCTGTTCTTCCATATTTAAAAGATTGGTTAGCCTTACCTCAATTTGATCATCTTTTGAATAAAATTCTTACATAAACCTGAGGACAGGTATCTGCAAGTGTATGGGGAAGACTGACTCTTATTCATAGACTAACTTAAAAGGGGAATTTCCTAGAGTGGCTTTAATACGGGTTCGATCTGCCCATATGGAAAATCTCAACTGGGTATGCCAGTCTCTAGGATTCTTTACTAACAATTTCTTTATTACCTCCAACAGGTTCTTATTGGTAGACTCTGCTACACCATTTCCCTATGGGTAGTAATTGGATGAGTATTTTAAAATGATTTTATGCTCATAGGCCCATTGTATAAATTCAGCTGATGAAAAAGCGGGGCCATTATCACATACCAGGGGAAAGGGTACTCCAAACCTAGTAATAATGTTATTAAGAAATCTGATAACCACATCAGTGGTGTTGTTCTTGCATGGATGAGCCTTAGTCCAATGCATGCAGTAGTTTGTAGTTGTTAAAATGAACTTATGCCATGTAGAAGAGTTTGGATTAATTACCCCTACAAAATCCAGTGCCCATTGGGCAAATGGTCTTACCTCATAAATTGGTTGCAACGACATTGCAAGATTACATTATTTTGATGTAGAGGTTTGGAAGACATGGCATGCCCTGACATGTTGATGTGCATCCCTGAACACATGAGGCCAATAGTAGCTTGACCTAAGAATTTGATGAGCCAAGGAATCTACAGATCCATGCCCTATGCCATGTCTACCATGAAATTCAGCAATAACATGTTTGGCTTCTTACTGATCCAAACAGTGCAAGTAAAGTCCTTCATAATTCCTTCTGTATAGTGATCCTTCTTTGAGCATGCAATGAGCACTCTTCATTCTCAATTCTCTCCTTTGAGTAGCGCTCATCCCCTTTGGGCATTTATTATTGAGAAGGAAGAAGATTGCATCATAATACTAGGGATCCTTTGTGAAAGAGTGCATTGTGTACTCCTGGAAAGTAATATTCCAATCCACATCTGCCATAGCCTTTGATAAGCCCTGCCCTCAGAAAAGCTTCATTGGATGGATCTCTAAATCATATTCTTGCAAAATAGCCATCCATTTTCCTATTCTTTCTCCTAGCTCACTCTACATAAGGAGAGACTTGATAGCTGGATCAGGAACTATGGCAACAACCTGACTCCGAAGAATGTAGTGCTTGAATTTCTTCACTACTCACACCAATGCAAAGGCTTGATTCTCAAGGGGCGGATACCTGAATTATGCATTCTTGAATGGGGCGCTCATGAATGCAATTGGCCTTTCATCTCCCTCTCCTCTTCTTTGAGTTAAAATAGCTGCGCAAGAATAGTCAGATGCAAAGGAATAAATATAGAAAGGATTTAAATAATCTGGACTAGTCAAGACCAGTGCCTTAGATATTGATTGTTTAATCTATGAGAAAGAAGATTTAGCCTCGTTGCTCCATTCTATTTTTGCATCTTTCTTCATCATCTCATTAAGTGGCTTCACAATTTCCGCAAATCCTGTTATAAACTTTCTCACAAAATTAATCCTTCCAAAGAAGGATCTCATCTCCTTTTTACTTCCTAGCATTGTCAATTTCAAGATGGCTACAACTCTATCAGGGTCTATGGATATCCCCTTTTCTGAGATCACATGACCTAAAATCTTCCCTTCCAAAACTCCAAACACACATTTCTTGGGATTTAGGGATACTCCATAGCTTATACATCTCTTAAGAACCTTGGCTAAATCAACAGCATGGTGCTTCCTATTCTTAGAGAAAATAGTTAAGTCATCTACATAGATAATGATACACTTACCTATCAGATCCTTGAATGCTACGTCCATTGCACGTTGGAATGTAGCTCCCGCATTGATAAGTCCAAACGACATTCTGTGATAGGAAAATGACCCCCACTTAGTAGTGAAGGAAGTCTTCATTCTGTCCTCATGGTTGACCAACACTTGGTTATACCTAGAATAGCTATCCAAGAATGACATCATTTGAGATCCGTTGATAGTTTGTAATACCTCATCAAGAGAAGGTAGTGGATAGTTATCCTTTTCTAAGGCTTTGTTTAGGTTCCTGAAATCAACACAGTCTGATCTCCCCACTTTTCTTGTGTACTAGAACTAAATTGGCAACCCAAGTGGAGTGTCGTATTGGGAAGATGATCCTTGTTGAAAAAATATTTTGCACCCCCTTCTGTATTAGTGGCTCGATCAAATCATTCATCGGACGCTACCTTTGACGGAAGGGCTTCACTTTTGGCTTCAACAGTATTGTATGGGTGATCACAGAGGTGTCAAAAGTCTTTAAATCTTCATAACTCTAGACAATTGCTGTAATGTCTTCTTTTAACACCTTAATTATTTCATTTTTGATCTCCTTAGGGCAGGTCTTGCCTATAAGATCATTTCTTTTGGGACTTGAATCAGCCAAATTAATAGATTCATACTTCCCTCCATCACTTTGTGTTGGCACTCTGTCACGAGCTCGAGGATCAGAGTCAAATATTCTTTCTAATGCTACCATCCCCTTGGGGATGCTATTGCTTTTCAAATTCATTATCCCTTTAGTGTCACAAATCTCAGGATCCCAATTCCCATGATCTCTTTCTGATTCATCTATTATCTATCCTTCAAAGCCATCAGAACTTGCCAAGAAGGAAAGTATGTGTTGGTCATCTTTGAAAACCTAAAAATTTTGGACATTATCTGGGACTGTTGGGATTGAGACTAGTTCAACTAAAAATATCTTCAACTTGGAGTCCTACATCGGCTCCATTGTACTAGCAGTGACTGCAAGGGCATCTGCAATCCAATTTTGTTCCCTAGGAGTCAAAGTGATTCCAAAAGCTTTAAAATCCTCAATCAAATTCCAAACTATATTTCTATAAGCAACCAATCTTTTGTTATGGCAAGTATATTGGCTATGAACCTATTTGACAATTACTTTAGAATCCCCCATCACCATGAGAGATGTGACCTTCTTCTGATGGGAAAACATTAGGCCCCAAGCAAGTGCTTCATACTCTGCCACGTTGTTTGTGCAACCAAACTGTAACCTGTAAGAAGCAAAGTAAGTCTTCCCCTTTGGGTTGGTTAATTCAATCCCAGCCCCACTTCCTGATTTGGACTTAGAGCCATCAAATTTTAGACTCCATAAATGATCTGGAGCCGAGATCTCTTCTTCTTTAGGGTTATAGGTATCTACCTGCTAGAAGCATGTGGCGGCTCAAACTGGTGCTTGTCATTAAGATTTGAAGGTAATTGGGGGTACGGTTCACCAGAAGGTTCTCCTGGATTCAAAATCTATTTAGGAACTGATTCCTGAACCTCCTCTTGGGTCAGATCATGATTTAGTACATTTTTCACCAATGCCTTGGGAATTAGAAGGGTATCCAAGGTAGGTGTAATTGGAAAGGACTAAGATTCCTTAGTCTCTCTTTGTAATTCAGAGCATAGAGCTTGAGTCTGCTCGAGTTGGGAAGATGAATCCTTTTGAGAAAGATTGGTTCTTGTAAGAATAGTTGCATCTTTTGCTTCAAATGAAAACTCATTGGTGAGTGCTTGGGATTGACATTCACAAGTTTCCTCAACCTGGGAGACATGATTTAAGATATCTATACAAGTTTGACAAGTTAACTCAGAATGACTTTGATAATGGACCCTACACCAATTGGGAAGCAACAAACTCCACATTTCAACCTCCTCTCCCAGTACCAGCTTATCCTGTTGCAATTTTTTGAGTAGGACTTGCTGATTGACTATAATAATTGGGTCATTCTGCTCTGGAAGCGGTGGGTCATTAGAATGGAGTATAGAAAAAGTCATGATTTCCTCCTACTTATAAATTCCTATCTCAGTTATGAAATAGGCTACCTCATTGGGAGTATCATATTCAGTAATCATACGCTTAAGCCTAGGTTCTCTCTCAATTCTGATATGTGTTGCAATCCCTTTCCAGGGGAGCCACATGTGTGAGAAATCCAAGGACAAATATCCCCCAATACTCTTCATTAGATCTCAGCTTAAGAGCATACCATAGGTTTTTGGGATATCAACAACTTGTATATCCATGTAAGTTTGGATCCTTGGATCGAATCCAACTTGGACATGAATATTCTTAAGTTCTCCTACCACATTGACTTCTATTTTATCCAATTGGATAACCTTTTTATTTGTTTGGAGTGGACTCAGACCTAACTTCCTAGAAATTGAAAATGGCATGACATTTCGTGACACCCCAGAATCTAGCAGACAATTATGTAGATTCTTTCCAAAAATTCTTAAACTCAAAAGGAAAGGTGGAGTACTTGTCTTACCTTTATAGAGGGTTGCATTCATCTCATTTGTTGGATTCGCCTTGCCTTTCCCTTTTGACTGGTTTTCCTCCTCCAAGGCCTTTAACACAATTTCTCGTTGGGCCAGGCACGACTTCATAATATTAAAGAAATACAATGAAGTATTTTTCTTCTGCATCTCTGCAATGAAATCAAACTCCAAATCATTCTTTACCTAATGGCTAGGAAAAGCAGGTGGTTTACCTTTATTCTGAGAGTCTACTGGACCCTTTGGTAGTGGTGGGTTATTATCAGCATTTTGATTCAGTGGAACCATGTTATTAGGAGGGAAGAGGTGGTGAATGGACCTCTATTTTGATTTTTAAGGAAATGGCCTTCCTTGGTTTGGAAGGCTTTGGCATCGTATACATCTTCCACTATTTCATTCTCATCCTAGTTGGGAAATGAAATTTCTTCCTCAAAGATATCATAGACCATGGCAGTATCCATTCATCCACCAAATTTGTTGGATGCACCTTGAAATGGAGCATCAGCTTGTGCAATTTTGACTATTTTCTCCATTTCTGGGTAATTAACCTCAGAATGAGTTGCAGTATCATGCAACCTACACCAATTTGTCATGAAGTTGAGATCTGCCACATTTGCATTATGTGGATTTTCATCTCCCACCTGGTAATTGTGGGAAACTCCTCCATTGTTAGGTCTAGTATTCCATGACCTATTGTTGTTAGACTTTTGATTGTATCCTCTATTCTAATTTTGATAGTTTTGAATAGAGGAATTTTGGTTCTAGAAGTTCCTATTGTTGTTCTGGTTGGTGCTATAATTCTGATTGGAATTTTGGTTGGAATAACCACCCTGATTTTGAGAACCTTGGTTCTGGTTCTGAGGGGGGTTCTGTCGAAGTTGGGCCATATCATTATACATCTGAGATAGAGTCTTCTTGAGATTTTCCATCTCATTGGTGAGTTGAAGAGTTCTTTCACTTTCTGCAGTTTTTACTGCAGAGGGGTGAATAACAAGATTTGATCCTCCAGCTTGATTTTGGTAATTTTGTGTTTGTTGGAAGGAGTTCTGAGCACCATTAGTGAAGAATGGTAGGGGAGGTTGGGCCTGCAACTCGGACATAGGTCCATATTGGGAATAAGACATCCCTGGGATAGTATTGAACAAAGGAGTTGGGTTAGGCATCTGATATCCTATGGGAGGAAGAACTCCTCCCAAACTCCTTGATTGTAGACTTATCTATTGTTGCAATTGGATAGCTAGGTGATAGACCTTAGACAAAGAATCAATTTTAGCGGCTTCATATCTCTTCAAGAACAGGCCAACCAAAGGGTCCACTCCCTTAAATATGTCTGAATAGCAATGTTCTCAGTGACCAAGTAAGGGTCCTGTAATCTTCGATACATTCTCTGGAACCTTGTGTTGAATAATGGAAATGGTTCATGAGGTTCCTTTCTTATTGTAGCAAATTGATGGTATAGAATAGTTGGGTCTACATAGACTCAAAACTGATTAATAAAGGAATTTTCCAAGTCTGTCCAACTTAGAATAGACCCTCGAGGCAGGTTTAAATACCAGTTGTATGCCATATCTCCCAAAGAATAGGGGAATAACCTACACACAATGTCATGATGAGCTACCTGAACCCGAGTACATACATCCTTAAAGGCCTTCATGTGCTCTTCATCACTTTTGGATTCTCCATGCATATACTTGGGGCTGAACCTCTCAGGGTTCTTGGGTAGATCATGTATACCCCCAGCAATAGTCCCTAATGGTGAGGGATTATTCACAAAGAAAGCCATGGGTCTTGGTGGTGGGACTGGTTGGACAGGTGGTGGTATAGGTGGATTTGGTGGAAAGCCAGGTGGAGTAAGCGGTGGTGACAATGGTGGGATCAAGACTCTACGAGCCTGGGGCCTATACCTGACAGGGGTTTGGAGTTCAACGAGTGGTTTAGGGTTCTGAGAAGATCTAAGAACTCTCTCGTACCTATCTAGTGAGAATGACCCAATTCAAGCCAGCTTGTTCCTTAGGCCCTCCTTCTAGCACCAGACCTATTGATGGTGGAAATTGCACAACAACATTAAACATAATATCACTATTCTATTTCTCCTGAAAGAGAAAGAAAACATATAGTAATCTAACTCCCAAGGTCCTGGTAGTTGGTTCTGAACTATGCTGATATCACTCAATGGTCAATGTAACTATAATGTGCAAGGGGCCTTTGCTGGTAATGGGGAACAAAACTATGTTAGATCAACTAATCTACGTTTGGTGGGTTTAAATAAAGATAAAAAGATAGATCAGAGCCTTGAAACAAAATAATATGAACAAAAATTCTTAATATCCAGACATGCATGTCAATAATGAGTGTTTCTTTTCTTAATCAAAACTACAACACAATGTAATCCATTGAATAACCTATACCACTAAATACATTCATAGTTCTTAATTCACAATCACAACCATTCATTAAACATTTACTTCAAGAACTTGAAACAATAGATCATTCACTCATTAAAACACAAATCAAACAGATATAACAAAAATTGCATCCATAGATAACCCAATGAGATAATCTTGAATCTGGTTTCCTCTATTGATTCTCATCAAATAGAAAACATTTAGGCACAACAAATCATTGGCATACAGATTGATCATATATCATTAACTTTATCAAGGAGTTCCAAACTTAACATGTAACTGTATAAAAACTTGTAAAAATGTATCCAAGTTCACCCGAACTTTCAAAGTATCTTACTAACAACTCTCAAACTTTAAGAATATGATCCTATCGCTATTATCAGGTGGTTGATCTTTCTTCAATGAGCTTACCTTTACAAAATAGAGCTAAGAGATACATATAGACATTTCCATGCACAAATTCCTCTCAATCAAAACTCAGATCCAAAAATCAAGGAACCAGAACTGAATAAAGAACTGGACTACTAATATTTAGTTGCAAGGCTGGACTGCTTTGTTGCACACAATTATGATGCCCAAGGAAGCAGATGAAACTAAAAGATAGAATTGGAGTCAAGGTTATGTCAAAACCCTGCAAAGAGAGAGAAGAAGACGATGTGTTAAGTGAAGAAATTTGCTACCCACTTATCACTGCGTTGCATGCTCCAGGATGTACTCATCATAGCTAGAGAACACTTATTGAAGGGTATCTAAATCAAGCCCATCCAGCCAATCATCCTCGAATTTAATCCTCTTTAATTTAACTGCAACCAATTTTTGTACCTCCTTCAATTTGATCACTTCTCCTCTAGCAACCTTTGCTTCGTCTCTTATGTCCATAAACCTATCCAATATAAACCTGTCTTCATCATCTCATTTTTTCATCACCTCTTCAAATCTACTCCTCCACTTCTCCCTTATCTTATCCAAAGAAAGACCCTCCTTAACCGAGGTATCTAGATTGACCAAAATAGTCACAATTGCTTCTAATTCATCAATATGTTAATTCAAATCTTTACTCACCTCTTGGATTTCATTTTTATGCTCATGAACAGACTTGGATTTGTATCCAATTATCCTCATAGTCTTCTCAATAAAATATGCATTATCATCCTCAAGAATTGAAAGCTCAAGCAGGGTTGACTGGGGTACCTTCGTAATGTCCTTTAGCTTTTTAATATATACCTTATACTCCTCATTCTGCTTATCTAAACCTTTAGCATGCTAATTGAAATCCCCTGCTAAATCAAGTGTTGTTTAATGAACCTTGAAGCTATCAATTAACACTTCATCCACCTCTTGATTGAGCTTATCAATCCATCTTTCTAGCATTCCCACTTTACTCTTCCTATGCATCAAGTCATCAGCTTCCTTCTTTGTCAATAAGACTGGAGATTCAGGGGCAACAACTTGTTGAGAATAGGAGTTGAAACATCTTTCAAAAACCTATGCAATTGATCCAATTGAGCCTTAAGCTCATCTTTCTTTTGTTTATCTTTGATCATCCTAGACTTGGTAGAGGACTCCACAATATCAATTAAGTTCATTTGCTGATTTCTTGTAGATCTTCCCAAGTTCAATGTACCCAGTTGATAATCAGACATTTGCATATTCTCCTGGTTCTTATCCACTATTTGTATTGCACATTTAGCAATGATCTCTCCTGTG
The DNA here is from genome assembly GCA_007258455.2 of Sequoia sempervirens. NCBI lineage: Eukaryota > Viridiplantae > Streptophyta > Pinopsida > Cupressales > Cupressaceae > Sequoia > Sequoia sempervirens. Next base: position 298,905,183 of record VDFB02105785.1, read on the forward strand.
TCTATAAGTTTGGTGGAGTGAAGATCTCAAGCCCTCCTTTTAGGTTTCTCCTTCTCAATTTCCTTCATCATCTCATCCCAATTGAGAGGCTAAGATTGAACTATTTGTTTCTTCTCCAAGTCAAGATTTAACCATGTAGGAGTTGTAGGAGTAGTAGCTATTTGTGTTGAAGAAGAAGCAATAGTGGTAGAAGACAGAGGCTTCAATATAGTATTCTCAAGCTGAGAGTCAACCTCTTGCACATTTTTCTGCTCTCTTTGTGCCTCTTCTTGTACCTGATTCTTTGACTCTTCCTTATCTTCTTGCTCTTTCACCTTTTGGGCTTCCAACTCTTTCTGCAAACATTCTTCTTCCAACCTTCTTTCCTCTAACATTTGGTCCCTTTTCTTTTTCAACTCCTCCACATAATCCCATGCTTCCTTGGACTTCTCATATTGAGCAAGCTCTATAACCTCCTTTTCTCTCTCCAAGCGTTCTTGTTCTTCCTTCTTCTTATGAGCATCCTCCACAGCCTTGAACTTGGCTTCTAGGGCTTCTTTCTCTCTTTTATGCTTGGAATTTTCTTCCTCAAGATCATGGATCCTCTGTTGCAAAGCCAATTTATCTCTTTCCTCTTTCATTTTAAGCTCCTCTTTTTGTTGTTGTTGCTTAGCCAGTTCATCAATCTTAGCTTGAGCTTCCAATTCCTTTTTTTAGCATCAAATTGTGCCTTGGAAGCATCCTCCTATTGCTTAGCCAATGCCTCAGCTTGTGCCTTGGCATCCGCTTCCCTTTTAGCATCCTCAAAGAGTTTCCACTGATCCTCCTCTGTTAGTGCATACTCAGTCCCTACATCATCTGTTATATCAAGGGAAGCAATCACATGAGCCTCCTTATCAGATGGAGTAGCCTCCTAATTTATTGCAATATCATGTATCTCTATTTCAGGCTCCTTTTCTTTCAACAACTCAGCCTCCTCATGGAGAGTTCCCCAAGGCATTTCCTCACTTGGTTGTTCTGTAACAGGGGGTTGAGTGGATGCTTCTTTTGCAATAGATGTTGAAGCATCTGATCCTGTAATAGTCTCCCCTTCTTGTACCTCTGGCAGATCTTGAGAAACAACTTCCTCTTCAACATTAGGAGGGAAGAACTCCAAGGGATCCTTAGGAGCCACCCTTCTCTTCGTCCTCTTATACCCTTGAGTGGTACTTGTAGCTTTTCTCTTCTTTGAAGTCTAAGCCTCTGGCTGTTTAATCCTCAAGCTAACCAATTGCACACTTCTATCCAAGACTAGTCTTACTATTTGCTTGATATCAATAGACTTTCTACATTCCAATCCACCAGATCAGGATCCTTGGTGCCTATTTTCTCAGCTTCATATTGGGGATCCAAAGTTACCCCATCATTTGATAAAGTCTTTGGGATGTCCTCCTTAATCCCATACTCAACCATGAGTGGGATAGGCAATTTTTCATAATTTCATCTCCTGAGATCATACTCGTCTTGCAAATCCATCCAAAAGTCCTCTAATAGATTGAAATGTTTATCAAAAACACTAGGAAGCAAGGCCTGCATCTTGTGCCCAGGATCGTAATGCTTCCTAGAACTATATAGACCCAACTTCAAATAAATTAATTCATGACAAACAACATTGGCTAACACAATATGTGGACAACTAAACTCACCCAACTTCATGGGGAACTTGTGACAACTCGTCTTGTGTTTGTTGCCAAATTTGAAATTGATAGCCAGAGCTTGATATATGAACCCCATTAGAACAATTATTTTATTGTAGCACCTAGGGAGCAAGTGGGGATGACCATCAAAACCTCCCAATCTAAAGTCGGTAAAAGTGGGGTACTGAATAAACCAGTGTCCCCATTCATTGATAAAGGCCATTGCCTCCCTACTCAATCTATACCCAACATCTCTTGTAAGCCTATTATTGAAAACATAAAGAAATGCATCAGTAATTCTTTTGTAATGTGACTCAGAGGATTTCAAGGAAAGCTAATCATAATGCTCCCAAACCTTTTTCTGTCATTGGGCTTCTCCCAACGTGCCTACTACATTCAGTCCCGGAAAGATACCCATTCTAGCAACTACATAGATCACATAAGAGGTCATAAAGAAACTATTGGTTTCTCTCACTTTGATCATTTGATTATGTAAGCTCTCTAATACCAGCATAGGCCAGTCAAACTATTATTTTCCATCCAAAATAGCTTGGATAAACGGGAACATCCATTCCTTGAATTGAGAAGCATCTCTCTTTCAAAATACCCTGGAGAGCAACATGATTATGTCCCCAATCTCTTTGCGGAAGTCTACCCTTTTAGGCTGGTCAAGAAGTTTAGTTAGAGACTTCTTCTCCACCCTCATCCAATGCTTATTCATGTAGGATCTATTGGCCTCTTTCTTGTCACTGCGAAGCTTTAACACTTTTGCTTCATTCAACTACTTAGGATTTTGGGAATAGGGGTATTAAACATAAACCTGATCATTTGGGCTATTAAATAAATGATAACATTCCCCTGCAAATCTACACACTACCTAGTAGCAGGATTATAGGCCCCAACTGCTTCTAGTATCAACTTCGGGCATTGAACAGACAGAGGAAAAAGTGCAATGTGTTCCAACCCAAACTGAGCAATCCTTTGTGCCCTCAGTGTAACATCTTCATTAAATGTTTCATCCACTAGCACCTCATAGTTGAAAGGTCCTAAATTGGTATCAATAATATTTTCATAGTCAGAATCAATCTTGTTGGTGGTAAGGGTAGCTTCTTTATGTTTACACCTCAAATTGTAGGGGAGCTATTCTACCTTCATCTTCTTTGGCTTACCCCCTACCTTGAAGTTTCTACAAGTTGGCTCCTTTGGGAAGCCTCTTTTGATGCTTCAGACATTTCTCACTCTCTGCAATAAACTCATGTATTAGATGATCAAAAAACATAGAAGTCAATACATCAGTTAATACCCACCTCCATCTCCTAGAAACAACGTTTAAAATTAAGTAAACTTCAACCTTTTATCAGAGGCAGAGCCATATGAGAATAAGGAACAAGGCATTATTTTAGAACAAAGCGGGACCAGGACTAGAGTGAAACCGAGACTGGAATCAGAAACAAAACCAAACTTAGTTCTAATCAGTAGTTCCTTATCCGGTTTCCATTTTGATTCTGACTCCGCTCAAGGACAAGCTTAAAGACCAACATCGCAATGAACAAAAGCAAAACCATTTTAGGAACTAATCCTAATGGAAAACAACCCCGAGACAAGTTTGTTCCCGAGTTCGCTCCTGCCAATTCAATATGCAAAAGGGAGGGTACTTTCAAAAGACATAGTCATATGAATTTAAAGACCTAGGTCACATGGGCCTTCAAGGAAAACCAAATGAAGGTGCCTAACCCCACCTTTTAACCGTACAAGGAGAAAATTTAAAATGTATGGAAAGACATTTTGTAAAGGCTGTCGAGCAAACCCTAGTCTGCGTGACACACCGACTCAGAAAATTAGGGCAAGATTTACCCAACACGACAATCACAGAGTCGACATAGAATTGAAATGAGAAAGGGTTTCAAAATGAATTCCAAACATTTAAAGCACAAAAAATCCCCACAAACCAAAACCCTAATTAAGAACTAGGGTATGACAAAAGACACCCGCCATGAAAGCGACAACAAACAGAAAAAGATGAACACAAAACAAACAAACCGAACGGGAAAACAAAGAAGACAAAAGAAACGAAACAACCAAAACAAGCAACAAGCGAAGAATTCACAGAGGGAAACTCTGTGAACATGCAAGAACATGACACAATGCAAGGAAACGGCAACACAAAAGATGCAAAACGGGAAGAAGAAGGAGAAGAGCCCTACCTTAAAACGCTCTTTGGGAAAGACTGAAATCTTATCAAGATTCGCTCTGCAACTTTCCTCCGCAATCAAATCGATCCTCTGAAATTTTTTCTAGCTCTGGTTCACTTAAATTTCATGAAAAACAAAGATAATGAGCCAGTTAAATGTAATTAGGAATTTATAATCAATTTGCGCTTGTGAAGAGGCTGCAATTAATGCCATTAATACGGTAGGTCAGAGGCAGAGCAAACAACGTGAACAAATAGTTAACTCTCGTGAACACATAAAGCAGGGCGGACATGGACCCGAGTCTGAGACAACATAAAGAAATTTGTATCAAGTCCCTTACCCAGCTCCAATTTTGGCTTTGGTCCCGCAACAAAGACAACGACAAAGAAAAGAAAGCAAAAGGGGGCGGAATAAAATAAAAAACCAAACTTGAAACTTTAGAAAAGTTCAGAGTTAGGTTTTGGTTCCGATTCTACTCCCGACCAAGAAACAAGAAATGAAACAAGGAAAAACAAAAAAATAAGGGAAACTGGACCAGAACAAGAACCGGACCCAACCCAAACACCAACAAAAACAAAAAGACAAAGCAAACGAGTGGGGCTGGAATTGGGACAAGAACAAAATCCAAATTTTTTAGAAAGTTCCAAATTTGGTTCCACCTCCGGTTATGCTTCCGCTTGGGAAAAATGAAATGCAAGGAAAATGACAAAAAACTCAAGGGAAAAACATACCTGAGAGTGCAAGACAAACCGAAAAACAACAAAAAGGAACAAGGAAAGAAGTCGGACCCGGAGTTGGAAACGAAACCGAACTTGAAACTTTAGAAAAGTTTCAGAATCTAGATTCGATTCTGGTTCCGGTTTCGACAGAACAAAAGAAAGAAAGACTTAGGATCAAAACAAACAACTCCTAAGGCCTAAACAAAAACCAAAGACAAAACAAAGACAAGGGGGACCCATTTTGTTCCAAAAAAAAATGGGGTGGTTATGTAAGGCATAACAAGTAGGAACATCAGTGGGTTGTGATGTAGGAACAAAAGGTTGTTGATACAAGTTCTGTTTATTTCCCCTTGTATTATATGTATTCCCTACAACATTATATGAAGTGGAGTTCATAGCTTTCATGAACCTCGAATATAAGTCCGATGAATCACTACAACACAAAATCCCATAGACAGAGCAGTTCTTCCTAGAGGAGGAGTCGACCGGGGTCACGTAAATGATTGGTTTCTTAGGGCTCGAAGGAGCCACATAGACCACAACCACATTTACTGACTCCTCAACTTGGGAAGGGGGATTTCTTTTGAAAGATTTTTCAGATAGGGGAGAGCGCTTCTAAGAAGTCAGCTAGAGCATCCTCCAACATATCAAAATCTTCTTCAGAAAAGGGATTATTATAGGCATGCAATATTGTGAAGAATAGATCTGACGTGTTCACATCGGGTTCACCAAAATGTGATATAAGAGGGATTCGCTACACACGGGTCTCTTTGTTCTCAAGAGATCACCAAGGAACGAACTTCCCTTATACACCTCAACATAAGGAAGTTAACGAAGTGTTAGAGAAGGATACCTAAGTTATGTTTTAGAGAAAGCTATTTCAGATCCTGAGAGAGTGAAACCTTGAGATTTCTACCTTAGATGAGTGAGCTCTCGACCAAAAGATAGAAACATGGTTTTAGGATGCCAATGTGGTGCGTTTTCATCTAAAGGACACGCTAGCATCCTAAGCAATAGAGGGCTCAAGAGCTCAGGTGGGTAGAACTAAGTTTCACTTCTAGTCTCAAATCTAGGGTGTTTTAAATGAAATTACCAAACGAGAAGCCAAAAAAAATACAAGGGGACTTGGAGAGAGCTTACCTTTTGCTGGATGTTTGGGTCTTGACTCCAAGCTCCGCTTTGCAACCTACACACAAAAGAATGAGGGAAAAAGGTTGGAGTTGTATAGGGGTCTACCTTAGTCAAACCCTCATTTTGTTGTTCCCACCTCCACGGATAGCCAAGTTGGAAAGGAGTGCAAATGAAGTAAACAAAGTGTGTGGTGAAAGAAAAATCGGCTTCAGGAGTAGAACCCGCACCACGAGATAGTAAATAAACAAGTAGGAAAGGAAAGTGAGAGAGAGAGAGAGAGCATTACCCATGGGCCTAGACCCTCTTCAGAGCACAGATGCACCATTGAGTGCTTGCTTGAGAGTTATTGCTGTTGGAAGGATCCCAGTCTGGGATGGCTTCACTTGTGAGAGTGTTGCTATCAAAGATGAAGAGAACTCAAAGATGGAGCAAAATGGTAAGAGTGCTTGAATGACTTCCCACCCCAAATGAGAGCAAGAAAGGGGTTTTTAATGCATACAAGGGTGACAAAGAGTTGTGACATTTGAGATTTGACTGCTAGGATGCGTGTCGAGAGAGTCAAGATTCTAGATTCCTTGTTTCAAACTAGGAAAACCGTTAGGACACTAGCACGCCACATAGACATCTGTGCGCTGCGCAGGCATCCAGAGCCTATATTTTTAGGAAACGTGTCATCAGGTTTCTATTGCTTTGCCACAAGTCTACATGGAGTCAGAATCGTGAAGTTTCAACTCATGGGTTTTTTGTCATTAATGCTCTGAGGTGTCATAAATGATAGACAAAAATGAAAAAATGTGGAATTTCCCCTAGGTGCAATTCTGTGACATTACACTAGGATTGAGATGGTTTGGCAATCATAATGGGATAGTAGACTCAAGAAAGAAAGAGATATATTTGGCAGATGATAATAAGATAGTCCATATCCCATTAGGAGAAAGAGAATATATAATGTATGTAGAAGAAATTGAACAAGATAGAGAGGGGGAAGATGCAAGAAATATCTATTCTATCTCAAGACTATATACTATGGAAGAAGAAGAAGACCCTAATAGCTCTAGACAAATTGAGCTCGATAGTGATAATGACAGTACTAATAGTGAAGAAATTTTAGATGTATGGATGCAAGGAGAATAGGAATTAACTTCATGTAAGGTATATGGGTTTCGAAGAGAATTTATGGTACACATGAAACCAATCAAACCTCCGCAATCTACCGCAAACACAAGAAAGACACCACAAATAGACAAAACCATCATACAAACACTGATCCAACATCCTATGGACTTATCCAAACATGAAAAATCAAAGGACTTAATATAATGGAAACTAATAACCTTTAGAAAATAATAAGGCTATCTAAGGTATAAACATGGGACCAGAAAATAAATAAAACATAGATGAACCGATCATAACAAGACAATTACAACTTTAACAGTTAGGTTTCACTATCCACAAATAATGGCTATGCTCGAGTTTGAACATCAATTTCCTTCATCTAACCCTAAAAAGATAAAACAAGGAATTGGAGATGTGCGAACCCCAATCCCAATACCTGCAAAACAACATGAACAAACACATTAGAAGATGGAATGAAAGCAAGAACAAGGATTCCTCAAAAAATTCATTTGAATAGCAAAAGATATAGAATATGAAATGAAGAACACAATGAAATTTAAAATCATATCAAATCTTATTCTAAAGCAAACAAACTCCTAATCTCTTGAGGGAATTGGTGCCAATTTGATGTGAAAATTGGCCCTTTCCCAACTCCAATGATGAAATGGTGATTTGATGAAGAAATTTGATCCACTTTGTTGATGCTTGATGAGTACTCCAAATGGAAAAATCTGCATAACCTAGCTAAGATTCAATGATAATGGATGGAATTTGCTAATGATTTGAGCATAGTAAGTTTACTCAAAATTTGGATCATCAAATGAGGAGATTAACCTCTTATTTATAGATGAGATTGATGGATGAATGTCCAAAATAGAGCAATGTGGGACTAAGAATTAATCAATGGCAAAGTGCCACTTGTCAACCTATGAATGGATGGAGGATGTGAAAGTTTTGAGGATTGTGCCAATAAATGCATATATTTGAATTTTGAATTTGTTGAAATGACATGCAAGAGGGAAGGAAGAATGCATTGAATGCCACTTGGCTCAAGGAAAAGGACATGTAAGAGAGTAAATTCCTTGTTGGATGTACATGTCAACTTGGATTTTGAATTCAAACTTGAAGAATATTCCTTAAAAGATGCCTTGTTGAAGGAAAATAGAGATTTAATAAATTAATTAAATCTATCTTCATGTGCAAGTGGTAAAAGCTAGAGGATGGGACATGAGAGGAGATTAAATTAATCAAAGTTAATTAATTTAATGAAGGGATTAAATGATGTGACCTATTTGACTTAAATTTGTGGATTTATTTAAATCAAATATGAGAAGAATGTGATAAGGGATTAATTAAATAAAGATTTTGATTTATTTAATTAAAAGAGATGATGTTAGATTAAACTAAATAAGGTTTTAATTTATTTAATTTAATAGATAGACTTAAGAGATTTAATCAAATAAAATTAATTATTTGATTAAATAGGATAATTAGATCAAAATGGTTAATTTAATTATCGAGAAGAGGTGACTTAATTAGATAACTGATTTATTTAATTAAGAGAGGAATATTGATGAATTTAATCAGAAAAAGGTATTTGATTAAATGGTTAGACCAAAGGATGATTCAAGATGAAATGATGTTAGTGGTTAGGATCAAATGCACAATGTCAATCAATACATTTTACGTGTCTACATGAGAAGAATATTATATAAACTAACTAACCTAGCTCAAATAAAGTTAGAATATAATGTGCTATAGTATTTTCATACACCAAAGATAGGAAATAACTCACTGAGAAAAAAGAGCCATAGGAAAATAACGAGTAGAAAAACATAAGAAAATGAGAAAATGGCTATACCATTTATTACCTTCACCTCACAAGAAAATTATAAATACATAATTCACTCCCCCATTCTCACTCACTGTTCATTTTAATCTTGCTAAAAACTTGTGCATTCAGGCTACTCCACGTCAAACCCCAAGCAAACTACTAGTCTACTACAAAGCTTGACTTATAAAAATGGTCACACCCACCCTCATTAACATCTCTTAGAAGCCTAGGCTAAATATAAAATATTCCCATACAAAGCAATAGAGACCAACCAAACAGGAGAAATCACAAAGGTGCCCGTAGATGTCATGTACATAGAAGACATCTAGAAGTATATTCATGTACCCCTCATGAAAATTGATCATACTTAGTTTGAAATATTGAGGCACACCCTACTACAACTGGGTACACAACAATATTTACTCCAGTACAAAAAATCTCAGAGAAGCAATTGTATGCTTGGAAATAGTTTCTAGACTTCACAGTGTACAAAGATAGTTCTGGATCATATTAAGTTGATTCCATGATGAATACCTCTATCTGGACCAGCCTACAAAATCACCAAAGGTGCCATCAAAGTCGTAAAAGGCCTATGGGCATAGGGAGAAGTTCTGCCAAAGAAGGCCATCAAGAATGTTGAATTCACACGGCTAACCAGAGCAACATACGATGGTCAAAGCCTCGATGTCACCAAAATAAAAAATCCAACGATCAAGTATTCCACCATGGAAATCACTTACAAGGTATACTAAACAAACTAGGAAGACTCTACTACCACAAAGTATTAGATGGTCATGAGGGGAAAGACATTGAATTATGTGAGGTCTTGTGGTATAACTGTTATCAATTTTTCACACAGCTCAAATTGACAGAGCTGGTTGATTAAAGTTCATTTTAAGGTGAAGAATTTTAGTTTATTTCTGCAAATGTTTTAACCATTGCAAATATTGGGTTTTTGAGTTCTTAAGAAGTGCAATGTGTTTCAATTTCCATATATCATTTGCAACATAGTATTTCATGAAATGTAAAAGGAAATGCTTTCTTTTGTATTCAGTTTTCATTCATAATGATCCATACATTGTTTGCAAAAGAAAAGTACATAATTGAACAAGAATTATACAAATGTTGTTTTGTATTCATTAGAGTAAAAAGGAGAATCAAGTGTCCCACACAAGTCGTGGGAGTAGCTGGAACAATGGACCATAAATAATACTCTACGCTACTAAAGATAAAAAGAGATAAGAGAATGTAAGAGAGAACATAATCGTCATTTTTTGGTTGTTCCTTTGAGTTGAATTTAGTGTTGGGCTCTCCTTTCTGCTTCCATGCTCCAAGTGAACCTGCAAGTGATTATAAAGTTTTGTTAGAGATCAGACTATGAACACTCCTACATGATCGATCAATAGTAATGTAGAATATTGTCTATGATGTATTGAATCAACTAGGCAAAGACAAGAGGAGTGCAAGAGAATACCAAGGAGAACACATCATGAGAAACTTCTAAATTTATTATTTTAATCTAACATTGTTTGTTTCTTGTGAAGGTATAGGAAAATCCATGTTGTTGATTTATTTTGAATATCTTATAGCATGCGGTGTAAAATGGGCTCCCACAAGGGTTGAGACCCGACATGCTACCCCTCAACATTCCATAGAGGGGTTTCAAAAAAGAAACAATTCAATATTGCTCAAGGAGATATACATCTGAAGGAGTGCATTAAAGTGCCATTAGAACTCAAGAAAGTGATCATCTAGGACAATCAAGTCTGATAGTGCAATGAATTGAAGATCATAGAGGATCAATTTCTCAAGTGAGTTATCATCAAGTGCATAATCACAAAATGAGATAGTGAATAGGCATACATAATGCCTTGTTTAAAAGTCATCAATAGCAATTGAAGCAATTTGAGGAGCTTCAAAACACCTTCATCATGGTGTGTATTTCAAAATATTCTATGTATAAATCAAAATTTCATGCTAACATTTGCTACTTAGGAGAAAAAAATGCATGAAGAGTATAGAGGAGAGGTTGAATCCATCAGAAACAGAGTGATAAGTGGCTGCAAGCAAAGCATGGGAGTTAATAAGTGAAGGAAAGAAGCACTGGTAAACTAAAAGTAAATACACTAAGTGTTTGAGTTGAGTGCAATATGAAAAAATATCATTAATGAAGGTATTTTTTCAAAAACTTAAGCTTGTTTCAGTACTTTTGGTGCTACAAATGTAAAGGAGGATTTCATTGCACTGTTTCATAAAACTATGGCAAAAGTGAAGCTGGAAATTCACTTTTCTGAAGCATTCAAATGCATAAAATGTGTGATAATGGACAACAAAGTAACCTACAAGTGCACCATGATGACTAAGTGTAGCTTTGCAAGGAAAGTAGGTGAAATGAATCATTCATTTACATTGTGTTTGAAGAAACAAAAGGAGCTTCTGTGTGTTTCCATTTGACAAGAGTATGTGCAACATCATGGCAGCTATATCTAAAAGTAAAATGAGAAAGTGCATGAGGGTATGAAGAAGCATTGTTCATAAAGATGAGTTTCACTTTGTTATGAATTTCAAGAGAAAGGGGAAGCAAACAATTGTTGATCTATGCATTGAATATAGAAAATACAGAATGTCACTTGAATAACATATCAGCTTGCATCATTGAGAAAAGTTTCTGAGTGAAGTAAAGCTACAACCTGGAAGTAAACAAGCAAAACTACAGTGGCATATGTACAAAAGAAAACACTGTTGCTTTCTAAAACAATGAGCTTATGCTATAATAAACTAGGTTTTCGAGGCAAATGAAACAGTGATATCAAGCTTTCCATAACACAAGATGCACCTATGTGAATAGAGGGAATAAGACACATTTTGCATAGAATGGAGATAAGAGCAATGATTCTATCATGTGTTTCGATAGAAATTTTCATGGGTAGTGTTGTGAGTTTCAAATGTAGAAATAAAGGAGTAATTTGAGCTCAGTCAAGAATGCCAAAAAACCCTAGTTGCTGCTCTCATGGCTGAGGCCTGAGAGAGTGTTTTCTCCACAAATGGTGATAGCCATTTAGGGTATTGACTTCTAAATGCAAATAATGGAGAAGTAACAAATATTCGAGCTTGTTTCAGTTTTAGATCCTTCAAAAAATGAAGTTAATGGAGCTAATGGACACAACCATGATGGGTTTGTAAACCTAGAAAATGAAAAGCATACATTCAAAAATATGTTTATTCAACAAATACTATCATTTGCATATCATGGGTTGAGCCCATAATCATCTTTTTTGCAGAAATAAGAGAACACACAATCATAGCTAAGACCTATACAATGGCAAAGCTTGAAAAATCCACAAAGCTTCATTTTTTTTATAGAAAAGCTTGAATAAAGATTTTATTTAAGAGGAAAATGCATCATATGGAGAAGAAATGGAGCTTACCATGGCTATGAAGAGGAGAAAGCTCATCCAAGTCCATGGCCAGAGCCTTCAAAAATCTCGAACAAACCCTCCAATGGTGGCCACAAAGAGTGGAGAAATAATGTCAACACAATGGAAACACAAATGCATTAAAAACCAGTCATGCTCGTGACCAATGGGCCAAATTTATTTTCAAATGGAGCTAAAAAATGCATCAGGATGCAAATGAAAGTGCTTAACATTGAATGCAAAGGGGGGCACTACAAAATGGAGAAGAAAATAACTTGAATGGTGGAGTCTCTACTCCAAACCCTAACTCCCATGGTGACACCCAACAGAGCCTCATTTTTCTCAAACATGACCGATGCAAATGATCTCCAAGACTTGTGTTTCGAAATGGTTTTGAGGCTAGGGTTTCCCTCATGCCCTAGGATGAATGTGACTTTTGTCACATTCTTTTATTTTTTCAAATGTTTTATTAATGCCTAGGTTGGAACCCTTTTTCCTTAGGCACTTTATTGATTTTTGAAGAAAATCAAACACAAAACATACCCATGCACTCTAAATATTGCCTTTATTTCATTCCATGCCTTGTGAAAAATTGGTAAATGAGGCTTATGATTTTAGCCTAAGTCTTGAGCATTGTAGGGTTTCCCTTGGATTTTGAATCACTATATGTGATGGGGCCTTAAATTTTTTATGATTTTTTGTAGAAAAATCAAGTGTATATAGAGCCTTGTCTAATTTTTTGATTTTTTGCAAACATTAATTTTATCCAAAATGCAAAAAAATCAAAATATTTGGAGATAGAGAAAGAAAAATCAAAGTATCTGGAGATGAATTGTAAAAAAAATTGATGTAACAATGGAGGCTTTCTATTTTGAATTCAAAAATTGCAAGTTGTAAAACACTAATTAAGCAATGTTTCTATAAATTGCTTAATTAGTTGTTATTTTAATGTAGTTAAGTTGTGCACTTGAGTTGACATCAAAACTTTCCATTTCAAGTTGAGTTCTTGGGCGGATTGGGAAAGAAGGTGACAAACTGAAGTTTCTATTTTCAGTTTCCAGCTGTTTGCACCTATTTTGGAGGACTTTTTGGATCAGCCTTTGGGAGATGGAAAGTTTCTACTCTTTTAGTGCTTTTTGGAGTAGTTTGAGGCCCTCTTTTCTAAGATTTTCTGAGGATCTCGAAAATGAGGAAGAGTTTCTTTTTGATGATGCAATGGAGCTTTTTTTTCTATTTTTTATCACTGATGCCACTTGATGCCTAAGTTTGAGAAATTTTGAATTTCTCGGGGTTCAGAATTCTATTTCTTGCTCTCATATGCATTGCAAAGAGTTTTGTAAACTTTTGAATCAGATTTTGATATCTTACTCCTTCAGTCTCAATACAAGTAGCAGAGTTTTCCTTTCTCCTTTTCTTGTCATGCACTTGCAATGATAATCTGATGATTGTTTGTGATTCAGAGTGGTGAATCCTTCTATTGTCTTGTTGTTGTGATTTGTGGGTGAGAATTGCAGTTAGTTCAAGTTGCATATTATGTTCAAGGATTCGCGAATCTTTATGCAAAACACTGTTGAGCTAAATGTTCTAAGGTGAATTGTGAGAGCTAATTATTTAAGAGAGGTTGTTGTGAGTTAGGTTTGTCAAAGTTTTCAGAATGTCTAGTTGATCATCTTAAGTTGTAGGTTTCATTTTGCAACTTTCTTCCTACCCCTTTCCCTTGAAAGTTCATAAGTTAGGTGATTAGCTAGAGGGAACCGACCCACTCTGGAGATTTTCTCTCATCAATTGATTGACCCACAAATCAAAGAGTCTTTCCATGTTGCAACAAGATAGCCAAGCCTAGCTTGACTGAGGGTAAAATCCTGATTGCCAACAGTAACATCTACTAATAAAATTAAAATTAACAAATTACACATATTCCACATAATCAAACATAAGACATGGCACGTGTGCAATATACAAAGAAAAGAGATAAGGAATACATTATTTCATAAAGTTTAGAGTACATATGTTGATAAAGATGGAAAAACATAAAGGAACATATTCCTTACAATAGGCCACATGGTCGAGAACAAGATTACACAATGAGCCATAACAAGAACCTTCCTGGCAGGATTCTTTTGACATTTAACTCCTTCGACCATATCAAGGGTGAGAACATTGTTGGAGTGCGTTTCCACCCTACCACAAAGTGATTCACTTCCCTAGAATTCTTCTTGAAAGAAGAATACTCGACCCAGCTCAAGGAAGACTAGCAATGTGAATCTAACTGGAGCAATGGAATTGTGAAGCATGGCATATCTACATCTAATGATATCATGATTTTCAAACACGACAAGGAAGCCACTAGAAAAAAATCAAGCTTCAAAGCCTATGAAGAAATCAGTCACATTAAGAAATAATAGTTCATCTCCTATATTATTTGTTCATCAATTTCTCACAAATAAATAAGGCACAATCTTTGCATATCTCAATGATATTGAGCATAATGGAAGTATAGCTATCACATTTATTTAACTATATGCATGCAAGAATATCAATAGATGGTATTAGAATATTCATATATTACTCTTTTTCAAACAAATATATATATATTTTAATCTTATAAGAATATGCAAGTATTAATTTAAGAAGGTATATCATATGTATGTATATATAGATACATATATAGTCATAGTATATATTTTATGTGTATACATTCTTATAAAATTATTGATGCCTAAAAATGTCAAGCAACAACCTTATGGGAAACTCAGTTAATGGGGGGTTCAATTGCGCTAAATTGAGTGACCTCCAGGTTTTTTAAAGAAGTCGATTCCTTTTGTATTTGGGGGTTTGGAATGGGAAAAGGAATTAGATATATAAATTAAAGATATAACCTAAGGCGATGTGCCAAGATGTAGGTGTGGGCACGATAAATCTTCCTTTTAGATGGGATTTAAGGGCCCATTCAACAATCTACATGTCCGGAAATAACAGATAACATAGATGAAAATCCTAAGAATTTTATCAAATAACATAAAATAAGTTTCATACACATTTACTAAAAAAAAGAGTCTAAGACATGGTCTAAATCAGCAAACTTATATTGAAATTATAGAAGTTCTACAAATAAACTACTCAGTATAATAGCAACACAGTATAATGTTTTGTCAATTAGCTAAGAAATAGAAAGGCCGAACAACAATGGAATAATCTGTGAGTCTTAAAATAATAATATAAAACAATACAAAGGCCTGGTGTCTTTCCACATTTTTTCTATATATTCTTCAAACACAGAACCCCTTTTTAGAGAGCTGAAGCAGTATATATAGAGAAGCATCCCACCGCTTGAGAGCCAGTAACAAAAAAGATTCCTTGGAACGAGCAATGATGTACATTGCAATGATTTCCCATGGTCGTTGCAATAGAAAAGATTCTAAAACATAGAATGTAGTTGCCTTCAAACTAGATGCATCCCCTGCGAATGATGACTGTGGTCCCAAGGTGGAAGTAGAAAAATTCTCATACAAACACTTGTCGCTCACCCACAGAGTTGGCTAGGACACGTGGTGATAGGATGAGGCTTGTCGCTCATTCTTCCCTTCCTTGTGATGAAACTCCCCACAAAGAAGACACGTGGAGGAGTCTTTGTATCAAGCGCTAACTGTGGGGTCTGCCAAAAGGTACCCGCGAAATGATGCTACGTGGCATGCGGGCGGAGCTTGATAGAGAAGCAAAGGGGAGTGGGATCACAAAGGCCCACATTGCTGACACGTGGCAGCATGGCAGGGATTGATAGAGAAGCAAAGGAGAAATTCTTCCAAGGAGCACGTAGCGGACACGTGGAAGAAGCAGACAAAGCTCTTCAGAAAAAGGGGCCCAAAGACATATAAATACATGAGGCACGGGCCGAGACAAAGAAAAACAATATTATCAACCCAAAGGGAGCTTTATGGATCTTCAATCCATAGCTTTTGGTGACTACTAGGGGCATTTCACTTGTGGAATGGGAACCCAAAATTTCTGGTACTAGAACCAGAGCCTTATTCAATGGGCAACAAAGTCAAAGCTTTGAGATCATAGTCTGTAGAGGTAGCTAGTCGATCTCAGATGGTATCAATATGGCACACAGATTCTCTTGCACCTCATGCAGATCGATTACTTCTTTGAAAAGTAGCTTCATGAATATCCCGGTCCCAGACTCAAGCTGAAAGAGCAGTCATGCTATTTGATGGGTGATGCCTTCAATGCCCTCAACAATAGGGGTTGATTAAAATTCTGAAAGGCAGATAAATCCTGCTGCTTTTCCTCAAATTTTTTCTGCGATCTGCTCCGTTGTGTTCACCGAATCATTAGAGAGAAACGGGGAGGGTAGGCCCATCTGAGTTAGTTGGGAGAATTTCGTCCACATACCATTCATAGTTCAACTCAGTGTTGCCAAGAAATTGCTGGCATGGAGGATGGCTACGTGGCAACAGATGAATTCTTTTGCCTTCTTGGCAGTTGACCTCTGATCTTCAATCCTTGCATTTACCAGGTCCTCATTCGCCACCGTGTATAGCTTGTCTAGTAACATCTCCACCTTGGACACCTTCTTTGCAATGAACTGTGAGAACTATTCAATTGTTCCACGAACCTCTTTGCTCAAACTTGCCACTTCCACCATGAATTGAAGCTCTAGCTGAAGAGTTAGACAAAATGTCTTGACTTTTTTCCAGTAGGAGATATATAGTTGTTGGGCTACTGAAAGGAGATCCGACCGAGTAGCAAGGGGTTGGGGAGGATTCCTCAAAGCACCAATTTCCATCTCCTTCAACTCGACATCATGCATTAGCTCCTCAATTGTCTTGTCTACAACAGAGTCATTCCTGTAGTGTCCCTAACTCGGCAAGCAATTGTTCCTCAGCCTGGCTTCTGGTTGTGGATTCTTTTTCCAAGGAAAGCTTTACTTCTTAGATCTCCCTCTCAAATTGAGCTTTTTTTTTCTAGAGCTCCTGATCCTTATGTTGCATTTCTTGCTCCAATTGAATTCACTACTGCCAAGGCTCTTGGGTCTTTTGTTGCATTTCTCCCTCCGACCAAGCCAATTGGTCTTGTAATTCCTAGTTTTTTTGTTGTAGTTCAACGACCAGGTTGGGATCTAGATTGGAACTTTTCAAGTTCCACCCAGAGTTTGGAACTTTCCGCCTGCACTTGCTTAGATATTTGTGTTATTTTGGCTTCCCTTTCCTTTTCTTTCTTCAATAGGACCTCCATCCTTTCCTTGAAAGTCTTGAGATCCTCTTCCTTCTTCTTCAGTTTGTGACTATTCTAGAGGAAGTTAGTAGTCACCACTTGTTGGGTTTCCTCCATCAACTCAACTTTATCTTGTGGTCGGGTTGCTCGCAGATCAATCCCTATAGCATGGATCATATAGTCCTTGGGTTGCATCTCTCCTTGCAGCTTGATGGTGTTTGGATGCAGGGTTGCAAAATGCAATGACTGTTGAACTTCATTGAAAAGGATCTGCACACATGGCTTGACTAGCTTTCCAACATCTTTTGCTTTCCTCTTCTGGACTCTGATAGCCCATGTTGTTTTTATTTTGTTTCCTTCTGAGATAAATTCTGCTAGTGATTTAATCAACTCACCAGTGAAGGGCACACCGAGAGGAAGAGAAAAAGGGAATGAGAGAGTTGTGGTCCTAACTAATTTCTTCTTCAGAAACGAGACTGTTAAAGAGGAGAACTTGGGAATGTTATACCAAGGCCCAGTCAAGGAAGTGGCAGAAGGACTCATGGGGAGCAGTGGTGGTAGTGGAGATATAGAAGATTCCATCTGTTGGGTAGGTTTAGTCAGAGCCGACGTAGTGGGAGAAAAAGGGGTAGCAATGGCGGTTGCAGATTGGGCTCCGCTAAAAGGTGGAACAAACTATGGGGGAGTAAAAGCTAATTGCCCACTTTGGGAGAATTGGGAGAAACCTCCCATGACCGTGGTATCAAAAAAAGAAAGGTCAACACTTGAATTAATTGGAGGTGTAGATACAATAGAGGTAACCAAAGACCATGTAGCAAGAAGAGGGGGAGATAAAGATACCTAAGGTGTGGAGGACTCCGATCCTTGGCTCGTTGTAGGCTCCTGTGAGCCCTCTCCAGAGGTTGCATTTGTGTGTTGCCTCTTATCAAGTGGAGAATTTTCCACCTCTATGACCTCTAAAGGTTGTTGGGTTACTCTGGGTCTTTTCGTAGTCCATGTGTGTGGTAGTGAGGCCTTCGACCATGATGTAGTCACTTGCACTCTTAGTGAAGTCTTGTCAAGCTGCTCTGTTACTTTTCCAATTTTCTACGCTTGAGCCTTTTTCACCTCCTTTCCCTTTGTTGTATATTTCCTAGCTTCCTCTGGATCTATATCCTCATCATTTCTTGCATTAGTATCTTCATGCCCTCTATTCCATAGATCATCGAATCTTTCATCCTTATCTGCCTCCTGGAATGGGGCATTAAGGTATTTGGTCTCCTGACGATAAATCCAAAAATCTGCAATTTTTTCCTCACTCCACTGCCAATGCTTGACCAATTCATTGCAAAGGGTGCCCCCCATTTGGTGCTTCTCATTGGGTTTCTCCAAAGGGAAATAGAAAGAGAGCCATGGCGACCTCCTATCTTCAGTAGGAACATAGGCCAGGTCCACAAATATATCATCTTGTTCTGACTGTGGATTTTGTCGAGCTTCCCAGTAAGGCTAGGAGCTATGTGTCACCTTAAATTTTAGGTCGGCTAAGTCATTATCAGGGCTATATTGCCACTTGTCACAAATTAATACTATCCCTAGATGATCCAACTTTGCTTCTAGTAGACCATGTGTCTGCTTCCTTGCCATTATCACCATTTTGAAACTCAAAGGGTAGAAGAAAAAACCTTTTTGCTTCTTTCCTCCATAAAAGTTGTCGATAATTGACAGTTTCCGAAACACCTCAAGGGCCAACACCCTATCCGTGATGCATTCCAGGAGTCAGAATGGCTC
This sequence comes from Sequoia sempervirens, assembly GCA_007258455.2. Classification (NCBI taxonomy): domain Eukaryota; kingdom Viridiplantae; phylum Streptophyta; class Pinopsida; order Cupressales; family Cupressaceae; genus Sequoia; species Sequoia sempervirens. The sequence goes on from VDFB02105785.1 coordinate 298,924,230, forward strand.
CTCGGTAAAGCCATGCAGCCTAACAAATGTAAAATCCTCCCTAAGAAACAAATCGCAAGGAGGATGGAAACTATGCATCCACCCTGTTTGCTCAGCGGAAAGCCAATAAAGTTTTCTATCTTCACTAAAACATTGTAAAATCAGAGTCAAGAAGCACTCTGAAAATTTATAGTAATCATAAGTTGCAGAAAGGAGGGGAGTCCACACAAAAACTAGCCTTCTTACTCCATGTTCATCAAAAATAGCCAAGCCCATATGTTTTCTAAAGAAGTTAGGGTTCTGGTGCAAAAACATGTGAGCGAGGAGAGAAGAAGACCTAAATTTATGCTGTGTACTGTATTCATTGATCTAGCTTAGCATTTCCTAGACAATGACATCCGCGAAGTCATACCAGATTAAAGAATGTTGTCTCCTCAACTGAAAACCCAGACCCATTTGAAACTCTTCCACATACCTGTCGCTGTCCATGCTGCAAAAAAAAGCCATCATAGAGAAGGCCTCCTGCAAACCCGAGCTAAAAGCATTGTGTGCGACTAGAATCTATGGTGGCTTTAAAAAATATTCCTTAAGCCTTTTGGTTTCTTTGTCATAAAAGTCCAAAGTGAGATCTCTGGTCCTCCAGAATTCTTCCACTTTTTGTGGAGTGAAGGTCTCCATCTTTTCTACTCTAGAGCCCCTTCCAGGAGGGATGCATAGCATATCCCTTATAGCCTTCACACTGATCACAATCCTCAGTTCCTGGCCTTCGAAGGCGCCAGTATCTTGGTTAAAATGTTGAATGCACTCGTGAACTACTGGGCAGTAATGCACAAAAGGAACCATATACTATGGGAGACCACAGAACCATAGCTTGTATGCCAAAGACTGTTGGCTACTAACTTGTTTCATTCTCTCATAGGTTGCTTCCCTAAGACTCTTAGGGTTGGTTTTAAGGATAGGTTCATGAATGTTATCCCATTCTTCTATTATCAGGGTCTGGTCCCTGTGAGTTTTCTTGTCTATGGCCTGCATGCGGATCCACTTTGGCTTCTCGAGAATCCTAGGTAAAGTGTAAGAGATGTTATAAAAAATGTTGGCCATTGGTGCCACATGAATGGAGTCAAATAAGCTTTGGGTGTGTTTCCATCTAAAAATTATGGGCCATTTTAGGAATTTGTGGACCTTAGCAACGTTCAAACTCTCTGCAATTTACTTGGGTTCCTCGACAAATTATACACTCAAAGCTCTTAGTGATGAACAACGTACTCGTAAAGCTTTTCACAGTGATGTTCTTTCACATGCAATACTTAGTCTTTTCTCGACTTGGAGTTGTAGAAAATAGTTTCCTTTTTGCAATAAATTTGGCATGTACCGCCAACTCTCTTGTTCATGCGAAATGAATTCTTTGCCTTGTTGTAAAGACAACAATTCATAATGATGATTAGTCATTATGTCATACATCGCCATTTCCTGGGAAATTGAGCTGGCGATTGAAGGCATACAAAACCTTTCACATGCTTTGCAATTAATAACCTAAAAAGAATGATTGGGCCCAAAGTGTAATGAGTACACAAAAAGATAGAGTTCATCCTTGGAGAAATATAAATTCCCACAACGTGACACATTGGCACTTGACTATGTGGACGATCACTTGGGACTGCCACCAGTTTTAGCTAATTAATTACTCCTTAACTTCGCACGCAACAATTCGTACACAACAGATGCAACTGGGTGGGATTCTCAAGTTTTCTCTTAGTGGGAATTTTGAGTTGGCTCTTGATGGGATTTTCAAGTTAATATCTGATCAGCATCATGCTTATCACATGCATGTACCTTGGCTATTTCTATAAATAGACCCTAAGACAACAACATAATTGCACTTGGTAATTGGGAAAAAATGGCATTTGGTAGTTAGAACTAGGGATAGGCACAATGAATACTCCAATTAGGCTTACTAGCAATAAGTCACAGGTGGCATTTTTAGGTGAAATTTCTAGCATGCATCTAAAATGCATGATGAAGAATAATAATTCTTTGGAAATTATAGAAATGAAGTGGATACTGGGGAGGGATTGCATAGAATATGAGGACAAGTATAGGGTTAATACTGACATTTTCTCCCATTTTGTTGTCTCTTTTCTTTATATACAGGTACCCAAGCCAATCATCCTATGACTCACATTGGAAATCTTCCTAAAGCGCTACCTTGCTGGCCTTGTAGAAGTTGTGGCAAATGCGGTGTATTTCCTTGGTCTTCCTATGGTGAGTGATCTCCACAGACACATTGAAGAAGATGCAATGGTGTCGTGGGTGCCATTCTTGAGCGGATTTCGCATTCTGACGCTTGAAGAGCGTCACCAGAGGGTTACTCATGCCTGCTACATCCTGTTGTGCTGCTACAACATGGTGTTGTTCTATGGTGTGGAGTGGTACACTGATTTTAGAAACCTGGTGTATCCTCCACCACTTGCCATTGTTGTTGTTGACGCTCCTACTGCTGTTAATGATCCTGCTGCTGTTGATGAAATTGTTCCTGATGCTTTTGATGCTCCTACTTGAAGAATGAACTCCCTTTTCCCATTTTTTGTATATATGCCTTGAAAGGCTTTTAATACATTCTCAGAAAACTGCATAGTATATATATATACTCGAAAAGTATGGCCTAAGAGCCATTTTGGAATGTAATATCAAAGTATATAATACCGTATAATGAATTTATAGCTTTTTAATTAATTTTCTGTCTCTTTTGATTTCTCTATTTCTTGCATTATGAGTTCCTTTCTCTGCTTCTTGCATTATGGGTTCTGTTTAGAGAGACCGACCGAACAAAAACAAAAACACAAAGGAAACTTACATAATTACATATCTACACTGGAAAAATGATTAATGAAGCTTAATTGAAAAATTTGAGATGAATTCTATTAACTAGAATTCCCAATGCTTCTTTTTCCATATTTTCTAGTTCAAATGCATTATGTTGTTTGCATTGAATAATGTGAAAAGGGAATTCCCACAGGCTATCAAACTTTTCGTGTAGGCTAGGCTTTGCAGCCCTTTCGTTGAATTTTAGCACTAGGTCTCTGCATTTAAGACCCTAGTTGGAGGTCTTCTTGTCAAACCACCTTTTAACCACTTGTTGGCGGTTAGACATAGCTGTTAGGGCTTTTTCTCTGTTTTCCTACACCAAAAAATCAGCCAACTGGACCTTCATGGCTCCGTTTTGTTCCACCTCTAGAGACTTGAGCAACTGTAGTGCAAGAATTTCCATGGAGACGAGAAATAGCGCTTCCTTCCCATATACCAGCTCATACAATGAAGTCTTAAGGACTTACCTAGGAGTTATCTGGTTTGCCTAGAGCACTTCCCGAAGGTTCTTATGCCACTCTTTTTGATGTTCTGATTTGATTCTTTTAATGAGTCGAACTAAATTTTTATTAGTCGACTTAGCTAGACCATTTTCCTGCAGGTAGTATTTTGAAGATATTTTTAAGAATATGTCATGATTAAGTGCAAATTGACATACCTTTGAGCCTAGGAAAGGTTTAGCATTGTCGGAGATTATGGTCTTTGGCGGGCCAAATCTTGTTACCAATTCCTTGAGAAAGTTCACAATCTCCACCTCCGTCACATTCTTTAGGGGCATGGCCTTGGTCCATTTGGTAAAGTAGTCTGTAGCCATAGGGATCAATTTGTGTCCAACACTAGAGGTGGGATTAATCATCTCGATAAAATCAAGGCCCCATTGTGCAAAGGGTTCCTCGGTAACTATTGGATTTAGGGGCATTGTTGAGTTCTTCCTTCTCCCTGTGAAGAATTGGCATTCCTTGTAGGCCTTAACCAAAGAGTATGATTCATTAAATAGTGTAGGCCAGAAATATCCAGCACAAATAATTTTGATGGCGGTGGTCTTTGCAGAGAAATGTCTGCTTGCGGGACTGTTGTGAAATACGTCTAGAATTTTATTTACTTGCTCCGTGGTAACGCACCACAACATAACTCCATTGAAGTTCCTTTTGTAAAGGACTCCTTTGATGAGCACATATCTGCTATTTTGCAATTTGTAGAATCTCCTCTTCTAAGAAGGGAGGCCCATCAAGTATTTCCTAGTCTACATGAATTTCATTCGATTCACCAACCAGCAACCTTCAGACTCAGATTCATTTGTTAGAACAAGCTCGGGTTGTTCCTCTTCAGTTGGTATTTCTTGATCATGCACCAAATAATCACACAACCCTATCCCTCAGACGGTCTTTGTGGGTCTGACCTCAATGTCATATTCAAGGATCTTAGTAATCTAGTTGGCCCTTTTCTCTGTGATTTCTCCTTCCATAATGTATTCGCACACACTAGAATGCACGACATATACTACCACCTTGTTGCAAGATATGAGGTTTTGGAACTTCTTAAGCCCCTTAACAATGGCGAATGCTTTCCTTTCAATGAAGTTATAATTCATTTCATAATCCTTTAAGGTCCGAGAGTGAAATACTATCGGATGTTCTCCCTTTCCTTTATCATCCTTCTGGGTCAAAACGGTAGCAATGTTGGATTTTCTACTAAATACATACATTATGAAGTCCTTTGGTAGGTTTGGGTTTACTAGCATAGGAGCTGAAGAAATAGCATCCTTAAACTTCTCAAAGGCTTCTCTGGCCTCTTTTGTCCATTTGAAAAATTGATCCTTCTTGAGCATTAGGGTAATAGGTCTGATTAGTCCTGCAAAATTAGAAATGAATTTGCTCACAAAATTAACCTTTCCTAGAAAGGACTGAACTCCCTTCTTGTTGACTAGTAGGGGAAGCTCCCTGATTACCTTTACCCGCTCCGAGTCAATTGCAATTCCATATTTGGACACTACGTGCCCCAATAATTTTCCTTGTGGGACTCCGAAGACATATTTTTTTGGGTTCAAGGATACCCTGAACTCCCGACATCTTTTAAAAACCATTTCTAGATGGTAAAAATGATCATCCTTAGACTTAGAGAATATAGTCAAATCATCCAAGTAGATTAAGATAATATTGTTGATCAATTCTCTGAAAGCAATATCTATTGCACACTAGAAGGTAGCCCCCGCATTTGAGAGACCGAAGGGAATTTTCGCATAGGAAAATGTTCCCCACTTGGTAGTGAACGTTGTCTTGTGTTGGTCTTCCTCTTTTACCCAGATCTAGTTGTAACCGGAGAAGCTATCCAGCAGAGAAAACATTTCCAAGTCGACCATTGTTTGCAAGATAGAATCCATGGAAGGCAAGGGATAGTGGTCTTTTAGGGATGCTTTGTTCAGGTCTCGAAAATCCACACACAGGCGGATGTCTCCATTCTTTTTCTGGATAGGAACCAGGTTGGACACCCATGTGTTTTGCTTGATCAGGAAGACAATTCGGGAATGAATTGGCTTTGTTCACTCTTGGGCCATCAATGCCTCAATCTTTCAATTTACTGGTCTCTACTTTTGGCAGACAGGTTTTTCTCCTTCCGTCAGCTCTATAGTATGCTGGATGATTTCAAGATCATATCCCTTAAGGTGATCATATGACCAGGCCACTACATATTTTTCACAAAACTGAATGAGCCTTTCTTTATTGTGTTGCGGGACATCTTTTCAAACCTTGAGCTTCCTTCCATCCCTAATCTAAAGGTCCACATAGTTTCTTTTTTCCGCTACAAACTTCCTCTTGTCATTCCTTGCATCATCACAATTGAATAAATTTTTGAGAGTGACCAATCCTTTTGGAAGCTTGTTGGACCTTAACTAAATAATTTTCCCTTCATAGGCCTCGACAATTTTTGGTTGGATTTGCTCAGCGAACTCTCCCGAATGCTAGATGAATGAGGTGATGTGTTCATCAATTTTGAAAAATTTCTAGCTTTGATCATTATCTAGGATTACCGGTAGGACAATCACTCGTACAAAGTGCACGCTATGAATTAGGTTGGGAACATGGTCAAATTGAGATCCGATTGCTGCCATGTGATCTGTATCTATATTTTTCTCTCTAGGAACTATCTGGATATTGAAGGTTTCGAAGCTTTCAATCAGGTCCCAGACTCTGTCTATAGGATCTCATGTAGAAATTATTGGTTGTGGAGAGCCCTCGGACTTGATTGACCACTAGCTCTGAGTCTTCGAAAACCATTATTTTCTTAATTCCCATCTGTTTCACAAGACTCGAACCTTGCACTAGGCCTTCATATTCAACTTTGTTGTTTGAACAAGAAAACTGATAGCCAAAAGACCTTAGGGTCTCTTCATTGGATGGGGATGCCAAACATATCCCAACTCCTGCACTAACTTTACATCTCACTCCATCAAAATGCAGTGTCCATAGCTCTGAGGCTTGATCACCCTCAGATTCCTTCATGAATTTCAGAATCACTTGATCTTCATCATAGATGACATAGGTTCCCAATCCGGTAGCATGATAATTGTCGAAAGGATCAGTGTCTATATATTCACTCAAGAGGACCTCTTCCTGATCAGTCTGGTCTTCGGTCACCTTCTCATCCTCTAGTATCTCACTACAATACGTTTCCTCTTTGGTGATAGAGGTATGAGCGGCCTCAAAGTTGATCATGGCTTCATCTGCCACATGTTCTGAACATAGAGGTTTATACACTATCTTCATTTTAGCTCCCTGTTTGGTCCTGAGGATTAAGTGTGACCAATCTAAAGAAAGATATCCACCTATCTTGGAAGTGAATTCCTGGGATAAGCAAAGACCGAATGTTGACCTCCTCTAATGGTTCAATAACTAAGCCCTTAAAGCTGTAACTTAGAGATTAGATATCTACACGAAGTAGTTATCTTGCTCACCATGAAGGTTCATTTAATTTTCAGCCCAGGGACATGAACTTGAAATGGGTCAGCATTGTCTGTGCACTAGGACTCAACTATAGTCATCCTTATCCTATAACTAGAAAGGGAACATTACTGAAAATAAAATATTTGAAAGGAACTAGCATAAGTACTAAGCATGAATCAATAAACTAAACTGAACATAAAAAATTGAACTAAAATGGATGACAAAAACGTAAGTCTCATCAAATAGAAAGGAAGTTACTTTGTCTTCCTTGGCTGCAGGAACATACACAGAACAAAGTTCCAATGGCCGTAGGAAGAGATAGCTGCTAAGACTGTAACTAATTACTGAACAAAAAAGTAATTATTGAATTGAATGGATGGAATTCTCACCAAATTGGCCCCCTTGAATGAGTCTTCCCTAAGCTAACTCAGATGCAACAAATCAAAGTATCATTTTATTCATTGAAAACATGATTACATCATATCAACAATATGACTATATTACTTGAAACTGAAAATACAAGTACAATATTAGAACATCCAACCTTGTGAAAAGGGACATCTGATCATTATTTATAGAGGAAATATTCTAACCCTAACTAACTGGGTGGTCAACTCCAACAAACTAGGAGAACACCATTCATTGAAGCATGAAAAAGAGGAAGGAGGTTATGCATGCACAAGACTTTTAGTCAAATCAGTCTTGTCTTAATGAGGATCCAACATAACACCTCCTAAATCTGCTCAACTAACATACATGATCATTTAAAAGTAAGTTACAACTTCCACATGAGCTGTGAGTTTCACTCCATTGACCTCTTTAATGACCATCTTTTTGACTTCTTTAGCAACTATCCAACTATCATGGACTTCTTCCACCTTGCAAGCTTCATTTATATCTGCATCTTAATGTGAACCTGCATAATGACATTAGCATGCACAAAAAAATGTATATCCATAATCACCTTAAAATAACATTCATTCAATCACATGTAAAATTAATATATGTATATCATATAGAAAGTGAATGTCATCAAAAGTTACAAGGATAAGTTCATGCCCAAGGTTCATAAATTTAGGGAAATAACATAGAGAGTGTCAATAACCAGGTGTCAAAGTCTATAGTAACAACAACAAATATATGATAAACCCTATCAAAATTGAGCCATTATTTGGACTCATCATCTTCCCCAACCTAATGATCTACTAGTCCTCCAACAGAGGGAACTTAATTCCTTTGCCTAACCAAAGCTCTGAAATTACCAACTGTTGACTGCCCTTGATCAGTCTCTGTAGTATCTAAGTTTGCATCCCAATAGAACCCCTGCTTGCTTTCCAGTCTACCCCACCTTGGCCTTTTTGTATCTGTATCATACTGATAGGTTTTGTACTCTGGTACTGGCCACAACAGAATGGGTGGCTGAAATATCAATGGGAGCCAATAGTGTTGCTTCATCCTCCCAAGATGTATATACCTGATACTTCATTTGCAAGTTGCATAATAATTTTGCAGGGAATGGGGTTCAACCTATTTCAAATGAATTGGAAAATCATTCCATCTTTGTGATATATACCCCAATACTATTTTTCATGTAGTAGTAGCTACTTGCTCATATTCTTGGTATGCTTCCTCCATAGCAGGCATGATCCTCTTTTTGTATTCTGGATTATAGATAAGTTTATGCCATGTGTAGTAAATGTTAGAAGGGTTACTTGATTCAGCTCTTAGAGATAAGGGGGTATGGAGTTCTCTTTCTTTGTATATTTTGAATTGCTTCCCCCAACTGATTTCATTTTGAATCCATGACATGAATTCCCTCAAATGGATATCCCCAATGTACAACAATGGATTCCACTCATGGTCATTATGAAAAACATAATTATGCAAATACAATTCACACAACATATTTTTAACTTCAAGAGTAGAGGATTGGTAAGCTTGAAAAAACTCTTGTGGAGTTTCAATGGAAAGGTTTAAACTAGAAATGACCCTTGACGGCTTAAAAGAAAGATGACACTCCTTTAAATGCAGTGCATATACCCTTGGGGGATTTCTGCATGACATCATTTGTGGTACTAGAGCCACCACATTGTCTACTTTATCCTTTAATGTAGTAATCTCTGCATTCTTCTCAATTTCTACATTTTTCTTATTGACTTCTTCCTGTAGCTTAAGTCTTTCTTTATTCCATTCTTCCTCCTTCTACATTTCATTCCGTAAGTCTAGGGCTACCGATGCCCATGAAAAAGTAGGAGGTTTATGCTTCCCTACTAGGATCTTTCCTTGCACTAGATCATGCTGTCCAAATTGCTCTATTTGCACTGATTCTTTTTGTTCAACTTGCTCTAGTTGTAGTGGTTCTTGTTGTCCAACCTGCTTTGCAAAAAAAAGTTCTTCCAATCCTATGTTTTCTTGCTCCTCAAAAACTTCTTCCACTTCTAGATTTACTTACCCCTTAGGAGCTTCTGCCTCCTTCCTAGGTTTCCCTCTCAGTCTAGGGATCATTTTTGGAGGCACATCAGTAGCTGAATCGATTAGTTTTGATTTCTTTGGAGGGATTTTATTTTCCTCAGTGGCTACAGGATGACCAGTGTCTTTAGTTTTCTGCTTCCTAGGGCTAGGTTTTATTTTTCCTAGTTTTTGCTTCTTAGCCTTCCTTTTGCTAATTTCTTCTTTTCTCATTTGTGCTTCCTCTTTTCAAATGGAATCCCTAGTGAAAACTAGAGTTTTAGGAAGAACATTGACATTAGGGTATGAAGATGAGCTATCTTCATTCGTATGCTCTAATTTAGAGGAACTAGTTTCTATTGTAGACTCTGCTGCAAGAGGGTTTGTGCTAGAAGTTGAAGCTCTAGGAGTGGTTTTAGTAACCCCCTCATCCCCACTAACCCTATGAGTTTGGGGCTGATCTCTAAGACCCAAATTTTCTAATTTGAATTCATCAATGCTCAAAAATTCATCCCATGACATACCAGACACTTCTTGCAAAGATTTTTCTACTAACAATTTAATCAAACAGTGATGGGAAACAAAAATTTCCCTACCTTTATGTGTCTCAACAACCATGATTGCAAGAAGATTGTACAAAATTTTTGGCACATTCATCCTCTTACCATGTCTCATGTGATTCAAAAGATTGAAATGTACATAATGAAGACATGATTGGCGACCCTCACAGGTAATGTACTTGATAATGTAGACAACAAATTATTTCCATTTTTTTGGCAAATAAGTTCTCCTTGTTCCTTGTTTGTCTACAATAAGTGGAGGATCACTAGGCTCAATGAATTCTACCTTAGCTAATCTAACATCTTTAGAAACAGGGTAGGGTTCTCCTTCAACAGGAAAACTTGTTACTTCAACAATCCTCTCTTAAGTGGCTATAATTTCTAGCTCTTTCACCATTTCCTTACTAGGAAAGTACGGTTGAGCTTATTAAATGAAGTGATGATGGAGTGAAGTGGTTGTGGAGTGATGAAAGAGAGAGAAAGGATGGAGATGAATGTGCAGGTAGGTTTATTGATGGAGAAGTTAATTCCCACAAAAAGTGGAAATCTTTATTATGATTGCATGCATGCCTTTGACTAGGCAGAAGGATGGACACTAGGTTTGCTTCCTTTAGCTGCAGGAACTTCAGAGTTCTGATGTTCAATAAATTACTGCATGAAATCTTGTTTGGAGGCCAGTTTATGATATAACCTGAGACGATGACCATTGACCATGAGCTTGAATCTAACATGATCAATTCATGTAAGCTGAACAACACCATTGGAGAAGACCTCTACAACCTCATATGGTCCCAACCACTTGGTTTGAAGTTTTCCTATGTTTTCGTTATACCTGGAATCATAAAGAAGTGCCCAATCACCTAGCTAGAACTTCTTTTCCTTGATGTATTTATCATGCCATCTAAATCTCTAGTTTTTCACCATCTCAACATGACAGAGAGTTGATTTCCTCATCTCATCTAAGGCATTTAGTTGCATAACCCTTTCCTTCTGTGCCTCAGTTATATCTATTCCAAGGTCAAGTTTTTTTCTAAGAGTTTTGTGCTCAAACTCTATAGGCATCATTGTTATTTTTCCATACAATATTTCAAAGGGAATAAAACTAGTGGTGGTCTTCCAAGTGGTTCTATAGGCCCAAATAGCTTCTAGCAACCTATTTGCCCAATATTTTATGTGGATTGCTACTGTTTTGGTCAGAATAGATTTTATTTCCCTATTTGTTATCTCAGACTTTCCATTGGCTTGAGGGTGATAGGGTGTAGATTTCCTATGCCTGGCATTATACTCATTCACTAATGTTGTGACAAGAGTGGATGTGAAATAAGCCCTTTGATCTATGAATATCTCTCTAGGAACCCCATAGCATGTGAATATTTCTTCATAGAGGAACTCTGCAACGTTATTGTCCCTAGCATGTTTCATGGATTTGACCTCAACCCACTTAGTCACATAGTCAGTACATTGTCCCTTCTCTCTTTTGGAGAGAAATGAGAGGGAACTCTCCCTATAACCAGATAATTGGCTATATTTGCATACCAAGGTTTTGCACGCTGATGGAGAACAGGTGTTCATCAGGAAAGGAGTAATCAATGACTTGAGTGTCCTCTGATGTAGTCAATCTGGAGAGAAAATCTGCTGCCACATTTTCCTTAACCAGTTTTTCTACAATGGTGATATCAAATTATTGCATTAACAACAACCACCTAGCTAACCTTCCCGAAATAAATGGCTTATTCATAAGGTATCTTATGGATGCATGGTCTGTATGGACAAAGATCTGATATCCTGTGATATAACACCTGAACTTGTTGAGAGCATAAATGACTGCCAACATCTCCTTCTCTGTCACTATGTAGTTAAAATTAGCTCCTTGTAGGTTCTTGCTGACAAAGTAGATTGCATTCTCTATTGCTCACTCTTTTTTTCCCAAGACAACCCCTATAGCATAATCAAATGCATCTATGTGAATATGAAAAGATAGTTCCTAATTAGGACCTGTTATGCCCTGCATACACACCCCAACTTTTTGCTTGGAAAATTCGGGGACCCCCTTTGTTTTCTTTCATTTTTTTGTTTGGTTTTGTCGTGTTCGTGCTTTGTAATTCTCATTTTCATCCTTTCTAGTGCCTTGTTTGTTTTTTTTTGTTTTGTCGGGATCAAGTTTCAGAATGGAATTGACACCTGACACCTTTCAGGGTTTCAAGTTCTGGTTTCATCCCGACTCTGATCTCCATTTCCTTTGTGTTTCTTTTGTTTGGTTCGGGTTCGGATATCTGTTGGGATAAGGTGCCATTAACCTTGTAAATCCCAATATTGTATTTATTCCATTTATTATTCTTAATTTGTAATTACCCATAAGGGATGAATAAGTTTCACCGACAGTTTATTATAGAGTTACTTTTACTGCTCAAGGAATCTTGGTAAATAGTAAATGAGGTGAGGTGGAGAATCTTGGTGCCTATCTTTGGGAAATGTATTTTTGGGCTATTATGACGCATGTCATAAGTTTGTAAGAGCATCTATGACAACTTACAACTTTCATAAGGTGTAAGAGATTCTATGACAACATATGACAACTATTATTGTCTTGTAAGTTCCTATTCTTCGTTCTAGGCGCCTATATTGGGAAGATGCCTATGACAAGTGTAAGGGAATATGTAAGAAGATAATTTTGGTGTATCCCAAGATAGAAATATTGGATTTTTTCCATCTCCCACGAATTCCTTTGGTGGGTACTCATTTTGTATAAATATGAGACTTGAGAGTGAAGTTTGAGAGAGAGTGTAACAAGAGTAACAGGGTGCTGCAGGATTGAAGACTCAAGAGGAGATTGGAAGTGGATGTATTGTAATCTTGTTTTGAAGATAATACAACTTGGGCCTCTCTTCTTGGTGGAATTTTTTCCCGCAAGGGTTTCTCCACGTAAACACTGTGTTATGAGTTTATTCTTCTGTTCCATTGCTACCTTGTGTTGTGAAATCTTGCATTCTTATGTTGCTGATTTGTGCCTCTTTGTTGCTGCTATCTTATGGTGATGTTATTGATGTTATAAGTTCATCTAAGGTGGTTTTATCAAGCATGTTAGAGTGGCTGATTTTAGCATCATAAAGAAGTTGAATCTCTTCATGGTATTTCAAGGATTAAGAAAAGTTATTTACAGATTTGCATACAATTTTCAGATTTCTATATTGTAGTAGTCAAAACCTTGTATCTCACCAATTGGTATCATATCTTAGTGATTTGGTGATTAACAATTGGATTAGAGATTGTTCGTTTATCCCAACAATATCAGACCGGAACCGGAACAAGGAACCTTTCCAAGGTTCCTGTTCCTAGTTCGGGTCTCGATCCCGTTTCCCATGTCCGTTGTGTGTTTGTCTTTCGGGTTCGGGTTTCAGAATGCAACTGACACCTTGCACTTTTGAAGGTTCATGTTTTGTGTTCGTTCCCGATCCCAATCCCCGCTTTTCCTTCGGGTGTTGTTTGGGTTCACATTCCTTGTTTGGTCCCGATCCCGATTCCCATCTTTTCGTTGTGTCATTCATTTTTTTGCTCGTTCTTGTCACATCTCCATTTTTTGGTTGTCATGTGGTCTCCTCCATTTCTTCATTGTTGTTTTTCGCATCATTTCTTTGGTTGTCATCTTTCGTTCATGTCTGTCATGTTGTTTTGCCTTAGAATTTTTCAAAAAAACAAAAAAATCAGAAAATATCAAAACACAAAAAAAAATCAAAACATTCAAAAATACAAAAAAAAACACAAAAAAAAGAAAAATACAAAAATTAAAACACTTTTAAAATAAATAAATAAAAAATTAATTAATCTTTTAAATTTAAAATAAAGAAATCTTTTAAGAATTTAAAAAGGTTTAAATTTAAAAATAAAAAAATATATAAAAGTGAAACTTTAAAACAAATATAAAAAATAAATAAAAAAGTGTTAAAAAAAATGTGTGAGGGAAGACGGTTTTAGATTTGGAACGAATCACGAACTTGGCACTTTAATTTTCAAATGTTTGGTGCCAATCCGATCCCGACCCCACTTTAATACAAAAAATGTTTTTTGTTTTTGTTTTCGGAACCGGAATGGATATAGGAACTAGAACCAAAAAGAGTGCCAATGTTCAGGGCAAACCCGAATCGTGATCCCGCTTCAATTTAAAGTTGCCAAAATAAAATAGAAGAGACTCCTCTTGGAAAGCGGGCTCAGGGAGGACGTCAAAGTAAAGGTTTCAAAAGGTTCATGTTTTTAGTGCACTTCTGACCCCGCATTCCGCCCCTATGAAAAAAACTAAGTTCGGAAAAACAAAGCCCCACATGAATGCAGGTTCCAATTGGCCTCTCTGTGAGGTGTGAATGAAATCGCAAGAAGTGTTGAAAAAATGAATTTGTTCAATCATTTCCCTTAATTATGCAGAAGGATAAATGACGCAAAAATGGGAGCAAAAAATTATCGACGGGATGGCTCGAAGATAGGGCACGAAAACTTTTGGACAAAACGCCTTGATTAGATGCATCTAGTGAAATGCCATGATTATAGGGAACATACAAAATGGAATTTATGAGGAACGAAGGAAATTTGCAGGTGTAAAGTTGAGTTCCACAACCTTTTTAGCAATGTCCTCACTGTTTGTGTGTAGATTGGAGGGCTTGAAGTGATTGAGGAAATGCCTCGAAGAAACATGGTCTATGGATTGAAAAGGTCGCACCCCAAAAGAGAAGTCACCTCATGGAACAAGATGATTGCAAAAATGTGTGCAAAAAAATGAAAATGCTTCAAAGAGATTAACATCTCCCAAGATGTGATGATCATTAGAAATACACCAATCGCAGATGCATGAATCAAAGTTCCAAATCTAGATAATCTAGGGCATATCACCAACTTATACCTTTATGATCCAACAAGTCTAGTAATAGGCTTTATTTTAGAGATGATGATAATCTGGGTGGAGGCTATTCCAAAATTTGGAGAGAAAATGGTTAATTCATGTGCTACGAGTGAATGTGGCTAGGATTAAAAGGGACATAACATTAAAATTTAGAATTGCTTTATTGTTATTATTATTTTAATAATGATAATGTTAAAGTTTACTTGCATTCAATTAAATTAATTTGGAATTAATTAATTAATGTTTTTAATGTCTTGTAGGTACTTTTCAAAGATTGGAACATATTTTTAAAGATGATTTACAAGTTAGACGTGCAAAGGAAAGATTATTGAAAAAGACTATCAAACTGGGAGAAAATTGAAGACTCAGTGGGTCCACTTGGAGTAATTTCTGGAGAAGATGTTGCTTCACATTGTGCAACACAGTGAACTCAAAGTTGAAACTGGAAGCTACAAATGTAACTGAAAGTTAATTGAAGTAAAGAAAGGCTGAAATAAAAAGTTTCTTGTGAGGATTTATTATATGCATGCAAAAGCTATAGATTTTGAGGGACTATTTTTGGAGGGAATTATGGAGAATTTGCTGAGCTATTTAATTGTAAAAATCTATTCACTTTGAAGGAGTTAGAATTTTAGGAAAGGAGTTGGTTGATTATAATTTAATAGTAGGATAGATGATACATTTTTCTAATTTTCTTAGTTTAGCCGAGTTAACTCAATGATATTGGTTTTTGTGCACTGGTGAAGCTTTCTAGATTTGTAAATGTTGTTTATTTGTTTTGCAATAGTAGAATCGGCTAGATTTAAACCTGCTTTAAGTTGTTCTTTATAATGTTGTTCATTATGTTAATCAAATTAGGTTTAGATAGGAGTTCGATCTTGCAGCAACCAAAAATATCAATAACCAACAGGTCCTTTGAATATTACAGCCTCATTAACCGCTCAACAAAACAACACAGTTGAGAACCAACTACAAAGACCTTGGAAGATAGGTGGTTTTAGATTAGTTATCTTTTTTAGGAGAAATAGAGTAGAAATATTTTGTTTTAACATTGTTGTGTCAATTTGGCCATCAACAGGACCCTTGAGTATAGGAGCATGGGTTAATGTTCTTTTTGAATCAAAGAATGCTTTGTCACACTCCTCTGTCCACTGGAACTCATCATCCTTAGTTAGAAGATTGTAAAGTGGTGTTGCCACCTTATTGAAATCCTTTATGAAGTGCATATAGTATCCTGCATGTCCTAGGAAACTTCTAACATCTTTTTGCTTGACAGGAATAGAAAGATTGGTAATTACCTCAATCTTGGTTAGGTCCACTTGAATTCCTTTCTGAGAGATATAATGGCCAAGGACTACTCCTTCCTGCATCATCATAAAGCATTTCTCTTTGTTCAAGGATAGATTATGGTCCTCACATCTCTGCAAAACCTTTCTTAGGTTTTCTAATGCTTCTGCAAAATCAACACCATAAGTAGTAAAATCATCCATGTAGATCTCCATACAATCATGTGAAATATTTGAGAATATACTAATAACTACTCTTTGAAAGGTTGCAGGTGCATTACATAAACCAAATGGGAGTATTGAATAGGCATAAGTTCCCCAGGGACAGGTAAAATTTGTCTTTTCTTGATCTTCAGGTGCAATCTATATCTGATTATACCCACTGAATCCATCTAGGAAGGAAAAATACTGCTTACCTGCAAGTGAATCCAATACTTGGTCTATGAAAGGAAGGGGAAAGTGATCCTTTTTGGTGGTAGAGTTTAGTTATCTATAGTTAACGCAAACTCTCCATTTACCTCTCTTTTTAGGCACAATTACCAAAGGGGACACCCATTGGCTATCTGAGATAAGGTAGATAAATCCTACATCCAATAACTTTTGTAGTTCCCCTTTCACAATCTCCCTCAGTGTAGGGTTTGTTCTCCTTTGTGGTTGCCTTACTGGTGTGCAATCATCTCTAATATAGATCCTGTGAGTACAAATCTTGAGATCTAAGCCTTTCATGTCATGGTAATCCCATGCAAATGCATGCTGATGCAACTTCAAGAGGTTTGTAAGGGACAACTGCTGCTCTTGACTCAACTTATTGTTAATGTTCATATGTTTCCCCTCTGAAACTTGTACTTGAGTGGTCAATTCAATCATGGTTGTTTCACTGATACTTGGAATTTTTAGTTCATGTGATAACAATGTATGAAGCATATCCGTTGTTGCAGGAAATCTAGGTGCAGGAGGAGTGGGCAGAAGTGTCTGCAATGAACATGCATAACTAGATTCATGAGTGGATGTTTCTTCATGCACTTCACAATGGTTCTGAATTATATGGGATAATATTTCATCATCTTCTTGAAGTTGCATAAAATGAATTCTGCCTATCATCATGAGTTGTGCTACTGAATTGACCTCCTTGGCCTCTTCTCCAACATGTGGCCATATGGGGTTGTCCATATCATGGGATGGTTGAGCAGGAGGATAGAGGACAATATTTTTAGTACTTCTCCCATTAAAAATAGTCATGTCCCTTGACCAACATCCATTGTAAGCATCTATTGTAGCTAACCACGACCTACCCAGAATAATGGGATATCCTCCTAATATAGCTTTAGGGGAAAGGATCATGAAATCTGCTGGATATTCCCAAGAGTCTAGAGTAACAACAAGGTATTCTAGTATACCATTTGGTTTGACAGTGGAACTATTAGCAAGCTATAGGACAGTAGGAGTAGGTCTCATATTTGCAACATTCAGTTGCTACAGGATATCCTTAGTCATCACATTCATTGTTGTTCCCAAGTCTATTAGAGCATTCTTTACTTGGATTCCATTTATAATGACTCCAACTACAGGACTACCTAGGTTAGTATATTTAGGAACAATGACTTTCTCAAGCATGATATCTCCAACTACCCCACCACATGAACGGTAGTGGGGTCCTTTTTCCTCCTTGGATTTTTGAGACATGCTTCCTTGATTGCCTTACTATATATGGGGACATCTATGGCCTGGAACAAAGGCATCTTAACACATATGTGTTTCAACTGATCTAGGATATCAAAGGTTGTTTCTTCCTTTCCTTCCTTTTGTTTAACAACTTCTAACCTTTGAGGAAATGGTGGGTCTTGGCCAGACTGTTGAACTAGTTCAGGATTCTTGGGCACACTTGACTGAGCAGGGATATTAGATAGATTCTGATGCTCCTCTTTTTTCATAGGAAGCTTTCTGATAATATGAGTGGAAGGAGGTGGAAAAGTGGTTCCTGAACGCAAATGAATATCACTCACACTCACAACATAGGCAAGAAACTGATTTGGATCTGCAGAGTAGATAGGTTGCTACTATGGTTTGTTATTTGGGTTAGGTGTGGGTTGAGCTGGTAACTGAGTAGGTCTAGGTGTACTAGAGTTTGAGTTAGGAGGAGGAGGCATTATGACAGGTTGTTGAGGTTGTGGAGGTGGCTGCATGTAACCAATTTCTTGGTTTGGCCATTGTTGTCCTCCCCTCCATTGGGATGTCTGTTGCCAGTTTCCTGGAGGTTGCTTCCAATTCCTATGGAATTTTTGCCAATGAGGTGGAGAGTTTTGGTAATTGGGCCAAGTATTTGGAGGGTTGTTCCAAGGCTGAGGTGGATAGCCTCCAAATTTTGATGGGTATGGGGGTCGCCATTGATTACCAGATGCATAAGAATTCAAATAAGGTCCACTAAAAGATAATGGATCTGGTGGCATACCTTGTCTTGGAGCCTATGGTATTCTTTATGCAATGTAGAAAACCTTATCATCATCACCCTGAATTGGCTTGAATTCTGGTGGAATCTGCTTGCTTTCAATGTTGGCTACCATTTTGTATCTACAGTCCTTCTTCTTTTGCCTACAATGGGGATAATATTCTACCAACATTTCCTTTTCCTCCTTATGTTTCTTCTTTTCTTGAAGTGTATCTAGCTGAGTAGCCATATTGTTTATGATACCCTACTTGAAATCTACCAACAAATGAGTAATTTCCATCCTTGAAACTCCATTAGTGGAGGATTTACCCATAGAAGATTGGTAACCTCTTCCTTTCTTTAGAGTTTCCCTAGAGTAATTCTGACATATCTTCTTAATATCATCCTAGGGAACTTGGGTGATATCTCCTCCTCCTATCAGGTCCAAAACATCAATACAGTTTTCATTGACCCCCTTAAGGAAGAGCAACTTTTGAGACTCTTCATTAAGTGCATGATGTGGAGATTTTTGTAGACAAAACAAGAACCTTGAAATATAGTCCTCCAAACTTTCATCTTCCTTCTACTGGATCCTGAAGATATCATCTCCTCTCATATCACTACCCATACAATATTTTTTATACTTCTCAAGAAACTTTATCTTCATATCATCCCAAGTCTCTATAATATTCCTACCTAAAATCATAAACCATCTTAATGAAACTTCGCTCAAGGTAGTAGGAAACAATTTAAGCCTACGAGCATCAGTAGTGTAATCATAGCTTCTGCAGAGGATATCAAACTCAAATAGGAAAGTGTCAGGGTCCTTTGTTACAAGCCCATAGAATTTAGGAAGAATTAAAGTAGGGATGTTCTTGAGATTATCAACTTCATTCTGGTGGGTGATAGGAAATGGAAAAGATGGTTGGTTAGGTCTATTTAGATTTTGACTAGCCATATTTTCTTGATGGAGGGCCAAAGAAAATGGATTCTCAATCAGGTTTTGGGCAGCTTGCTCTTCAGAGGAAGTTTCAAAACTAGTCATATTGGGAAATGCATCAACAAAAGGATTTTCCACCTCTTCTTCATCTCTTAGAAGATTTTGAAACTCAAATAGGTGGTTATCAAGATTAGGGTCAGTAGGAAGGAATCTCCCATGAGCATCTCTTCTCTTGCCTCTATGCATGTTGTATTAACCCAGTATCAACCAAATCACAAAAAGCATTGGTGAAAGAATAACAGATCATTACTCTTCTCAAATGAATGGTATGCTAGGAACAAACTTCAGAGATACTAAAACAAGAAAGAAACTGAAAAAATGACTCCAAATAATTTCTTAGTTTTACACCATCCCTGACAACGGCGCCAAAAATGTTGACCTCCTCTAATGGTTCAATAACTAAACCATTAAAGCTGTAACTTAGAGATTAGATATCTGCACGAAGTAGTTATCTTGCTCATCATGAAGGTTCATTTCATTTTCAACCTAGGGATGTGAAATTGAAATGGGTCAGCACTGTCTATGCACTAAGACTCAACTGTAGTCATCCTTATCCTATAACCAAAAAGGAAACAATACTGAAAATAAAATTCTTGAAATGAACTAGCATAAGTACTAAGCATGAATAAATCAACTAAACTAAAAATCAACAAATGAACTGAAATGGATGACATAAACATAAGTCTCAACAAACAGATAGGAAGTTACTTTGTCTACCTTGGCTATAGGAACAAACACATAACAGAGTTCCAATGGCTACAGGAACAGACATCTGCTAAGACTGTAACAAATTGCTAAACATAAAAGTAACTACTGAACTGAATGGATGGAATTCTCACCAAGTGGCCCCCCTTGAATGAGTCTTCCCTAAGCTAACTCAGATGCAACAAATCAAAGTATCATTTTATTCATTGAAAACATGATTACATCATATCAGCAATATGACTATATTACTGGAAACTAAAAATGTAAGTACAATATTAGAACATCCAACCTTGTGAAAAGGGACATCTGGTCATTATTTATAGAGGAAATCTTCTAACTAACCCTAACTAACTGGGCGGTCAACTCCAACAAACTAGGAGGACGCCATTCATTGAAAGCATGAAAAAGAGGAAGGAGGTTATGCATGCACAAGACTTTTAGTCAAATCAGTCTTTCCTTAATGAGGATCCAACATAACAACACCTCCTAAATCTACTCAACTAACAGACATGATCATTTATAAGTAAGTTACAACTTCCACATGAGTTGGGAGTTTCCCTCCATTGGAAGTTTTCCCTCCATTGACCTCTTTAATGACCATCTTTTTGACTTCTTTAGCAACCAACCAACTGTCATGAACTTCTTCCACCTTGCAAGTTTCATTTATATCTACATCTTAATGTGAGCCTGCATAATGACATTAGCATGCAAAAACAGTTGTATATCGATAATCACATTAAAATAACATTCATTCAATCACATGTAAAATTAATATAGATATATCACATAGCAAGTTAATGTCATCAAAAGTTACAAGGATAAGTTCATGCCCAAGGTTCATAAATTTAGGGAAATAACATAGAGAGTGTCATTAACCAGGTGCTAAAGTCTATAGTAACAGCAAGAAATATATGATAAACCCTATCAAAATTGAGCCATTATTTGGACTCATCACCGATCATGGGGGGAACGTCTATGATCATGGTATCTTGTGGAATTGTGATACTAGGGTAGGAGAATAGAGTCAAGGGGAGGTTCTTGATGACACCTACAATTTCAACCTTGTTCCCATCAAGCTGATAACCCCTTTGTTTAGAGGTTCATAGCTAATTCCTAAGGCTTCAGCTATCTGCTTGGGCATGATTGTGGTACTAGCACTAGAGTCAATCATAGAATTGTGCAAAAAATTCTTAACCACAATAAGAGTTAGGAAAAAGGGTTTTGGTTTCAGCTTACCTCTAAATTTGGTAGAGGCTTCCTCTGCATTGTTTGTGAGGACTTTTTCCAAAGGCAATGAATCAGCGACCTTTCCCTTAAGTGATTGCTATGTTGGCTCCATGCTTGCATCTTCGAGTAGGGCCTTCTGCAACAATGACTTCTACTCTGGAATAACTAAGATATCCCAAAGAGACACATTAGCAAAGGATTTCTTTAATTGTTCCACCACATTGAATGGTGGAAGATTTAAAGGCTTCTGTTCCTTAGCCCTTGTTATAACAATTTCCCTTCGTGGCTGAAATTGATGTGCAACTGCAGAGGTACTAGGAGTTTGGTCATAGACGCTTTTGGGCTACGGGATGACCGGTTCACCCATGAATCTCCTCTTAGAGCGAGTGTTGTAATCAAAATACACTTGTGAGGCCTTTGATGTGGAAGCCTTATTTGCAAACACCACCTCTTCTTCTTCTATCCATGAGAAGAGTGCGTGATCTGGAGCTATCTCTGTCTCTTACTCTAGGGACATTCCTTGTATTTGTACGATGAGTACCACATTTTCCATTTGCGGAGAGGCATATACATAACCTCCTGAATTTGACGCCACGCCTTGACTACGCTATTCTGCTACTCTTTGTTGTAGATTGCCGCGTGAGAAATTTTGGGGCATATGTGCTTTGTTGCAGGGAAGCACCAGGGATTGATGTCATCACCGAGATTATTTTTCCCCGTTGTTAGCTCTCTACTCAAGCTTGGGTGAGCATTTTGCAGCGGAGTAAGCACTGACACCATTTGATTACTTGTTTGAGTCTACAGATTTGTGCGCGAGCCTCCTTGGAACTGATTTTGTTGGTAGGAAGATTTTTTGCCTTGATAATTTTGGTAAGTTGGCTTTGACAGAGGTATGGACTGGTTCCGCTTGATGGTAGTTATTTCATTTGAGATGCTTTGCAATAATTCCTTGACATCACTCATCTCATCTTTTGAAGAATTAGACGTAGAAGCAACACTCTGCGACGCACTTGGATATGCATACATAGATTGGGGAGGAGCAGACACACTGGTAGATGCTATCTCCTAGGCGAGAATCGACAACTCTGCAAATATAGGCATAGTGGGTCAAGGCAGTAACTTTCCACCATCGATCAAATTATTCTCTGCCTGAACAACAACGCTATATGCACCTAGAAAGGTGTTCCCACCAAGGGACTGGATCATCATTGAACTGTTGGCGTTGAGAGACTTCAGATAGATCATAAATGTCAAATCTGCAGGCAAACAGATTGCAGGCTGAATCATATGTCAAGTCGTGTGAAACTAGGAATTAAAATCAGTCATGGCCTCCTGAGGGGTCCACTTTATAGTTGCCAACTATTGAAATAGCGAAGACTGATCTCCATTGTTTGAAAACCACTCGTAGAAAGGGTCTCCGAGGTAATCCTAGGTACTGATAGTATTGGCTTCCAAAGTGTGATACCAATCTAACACTCTACCTTTGAAAGAGGTTGCGAGAAACCTTAGCGTGACATCTTGGTCAGTAACACCATGCACTAAACACACGTTTGCCACATCTTGCAGGTGTTTGGATGGTGTTTTCAAGCTTTCCCCAGTGAATTTTGGTACAACTTTTAAAGTAGAGTCTGGGATAGGGGCCCAAACAACAGGTGCTATTAGTGCTATAAGAGGAATTTTGGCATCCCATGCCACATAATTTCTATTAGCAATCGACAACATGGCTGGTGGAGGGATCAAAATGTTCACTGGATGGGTTCATGTTTGTACTATTACTAGCGGTGGCACTAGCAGGCCAGGGTTATTCATTGTTTGGGATCTAGTAATAGGCCTATGGCTCATACACCCACTTTAGATTTAGATACATTAAAATAGTCCCACTGGGTGTGCCAAAAAAAGAAACCATTGATGCCTAAAAATGTCAAGCAACAACCTTATGGGAAACTTAGTTAATGGGGGGACCAATTGTGCTAAACTAAGTGACCTCTGGGTTTTTGAAAGAAGCTGGATCCTTCTATATTTGGGGGTTTGGAATGGGAAAAGGAAGCAGATATATAAAATAAAGATCTAACCTAAGGCGATGCACCAAGATGTAGGTGTGGGCATGATAAATTTTCCTTTCAAATGGGATTTAAGGGCCCGTTCAACAATCTGCATGTCCGGAAATAATAGATAACATAGATGAAAAGCCTAAGAAGTTTATCAAATAACATAAAATAACTTCCATACACATTTACTGAAAAGAAGACTCCAAGACATGGTCTAAATCAACAAACTTATATTGAAATTATAGAAGTTTTGCAAATAAACTACTTAGTACAATAACAACACAGTATAATGTTTTATCAATTAGCTAAGAAACAAAAAGGCCAAACAATAATGGCACAATTTGTGAGTCTTAAAACAATAATCTAAAACAATACAAAGGCCTGGTGTCTTTCTACAATTTTTTTGTATATTCTCCAAACACAAAACCCCTTTTTGGAGTGCTGAAGCAGTATATATAGAGAAGCATCCCACTGCCTGAGAGCTAGTAACAAAAAAGATTCCTTGGCACGAGCAATGATGTTCGTCGCAATGATTTCCCATGGCCGTTGCAATAGAAAAGATTCTGAAACATAGAATGCAGTCGCCTTCGAACTAGATGCATCCCCTGCGAATGATGACTGTGGTCCCAAGGTGGAAGCAACAAAATTCCCATACAAACACATGTTGGTTTCCCACAAAGTTGGTTAGGACACGTGGCGATAGGATGAGGCTTATCGCTCATTCTTCCCTTCCTTGCGATGAAACTCCCCACGAAGAAGACATGTGGAGGAGTCTTTGTATCAAGTGCTGACTGTGGGATCTACCAAAAGGTACCCACGAAATGATGCTACGTGGCACACAGGCGGAGCTCGGTAGAGAAGCAAAGGGGAGTGGGTTCACAAAGTCCCGCGTTGCTGACACATGGCGGCATGGTGGGGCTCCATAGAGAAGCAAAGGATAAATTCTTCCAAGGAGTGCGCAGTGGACACGTGGAAGAAGTGGGAAAAACTCTTCAAAAAAAGGGGCTCGGAGACATTTAAATACATGAGGCGCGGGCCGAGACAAAGCAAAACAATATCATCAACCCGAAGGGAGCTTTAGGGATTTTCAATCTGCAAAAATCAAGCACACATGTGATCTATTATAATTTTGTTGATTTAAGAATGCATCCATGCATACATAACCATTACAACAATTACATGGAAATAAGAGAAGATTTGAACATAAGCATTCAAACACATCTCCCAACAAGTTGTACATGTCTATATTCAATTATCTACTTCATAATAATCATTCTTATCCTTTCATGCAAGTAAATAATTTCACCTCTTTTTATAAAATTTAGACCTTCCATGCGTTAGAACGTAAACATACATTTTTTGACATGCAATTTCTCTGGTCAAACAATAAGACCTTTGTTGACAAAATTTTAGTATTGTCTTGCATTTAATTTCTTTTATCCAACCATCAATACCAATTTGATTAACGAAATAAGATATTGATTTTTCCCCTTTTCCCTTTAAATTTCCAACTGATTTTATGGATACTTAGCTATCATAAAAGAAACCATATGGAATGAGACATTAATGATTTCCCCCTTTTCCTTGAATCCAAATCAAATAAAAGAACATTTAATCATGAAGTACTAGGTTCATAAATTTGTCACTTTCTAATTTACATTATCTATTGCTCATAAATTCATTCTAGCTTGAAATTTTTCAAAAGCAAGGTGATGGCAGCACAATCTTTTCATAAGGACAACAAAAAATATTACTCCCATAATTTTACTAAGCTCTTTCTTATCTATGAAGAAAATGACATTACATTGGCACATTTTGTCAATAAATATTGAAATTATACTCCTAAGTCTTTGGTTGAAAGTGAAATAACTACAATAGTTACTAACAACATGAGAATGATGGATATACAATATAATTTGAATTGAACTTTTAAGTCGCATAAAGATTTGGATCGTAAGAAGGAAGAGAGCTAATTGAAGGTAACGTGTAAATAAAAAGAGAATGCGAAAACACATTTTGTGGTCTACCTAGTTCATCTCTTATGACATTCAGGGAAAACGAATGATTAAGACGATAATAGTAGTTTTTTTAAAACTCAAGATAAAAATGAACATTGGAAAGGGTTGATTTAGTTTCAGATGGCTGCAACTTTGATCTAGAGGAATGTAGTATTGGCACATACTTGGATACTACGTAGGAAAAAGAAGTTTCTTATGCCAAGAAACTTGGAATGCATGCAAATGAGTGGAAGAATAAACAATACCCTCAAGCAATGCATGATAAAAGATAGAATACCTTGAAGAAAAGTTGACTAAAGAAATGCAAGGAAAGTAGGATAAGCACCTAACAGATTTAAATATTTTCCTACATGCATATTCCTCAAACAAGTTGTACCTTCCAACCGCAACTCCCACGAGATGAATTAATTAGAGGCTTCAAGCTAAAATCATCGAAAGTTGAATTGATTTAGGATTTCTTTTAGATATGTTGATTGATGGACAAAATTTATGCTAACTAACTATCAATGATGCAAGGATTATAAAAGTGATTTGTGAAGAATCTTATGCCACTGAAGTTTTTGATATTCAACAAGCATTAAAGATTAGGGAGATTTTACATCCGACTTCACAGGTAACTGAGTATACAAGAAGACAATAGTCACATGGAATGGAAAAGAAAATACAAGAAACTTCTCCTAATACAAGATGCGACAAGAAAACTACTCTCAAATAAAAAATTCACAATGCTTTAGCGAAAAAGGATACACACTTGTCTATGATATGGAAAAGGTTCGCATGCTAGAAGAAGTACAGACAAAATCGAAGCCCCCAAGGCAAAGAACCTTAAGACCCCATAACGACCTATACAATAGTGCCTCAAAAAATACACCAAATGCGTTGGGTCCTCCACAACAACAGATTCTTAAAACACAGTAAAACAACGAATAGCAATCCGCCCATCAAATCTATCCCCTTGAGAAGAAAGGAAAATGATAACAGGAGAATTCTTAACAAGAATCCATTATATTGAAAGTGAATATGATCCATAATCAAGAGAGTGGGCGACCAAACATCAATGTAAACATGCCTCTGCTTCTCCAGGAGCTTCTTAATAAGAGAATGGTCCACGATGTGATCAGTCTGCTAGTGCCATCCCCCAAAACTCCAGAATACTCATAGCATGAAAACCCACGCTAAAAGAAGATTATAGGGCATATGAAACTGATGTCCATTTCTCTCCCTTCCATCCTCTTTAATGCAATCCATTATATTTTTAAATGGATTCCTTCCTTCACTTCCACTTGATGGGATATACTAGAAATAGATAGCTATTAAAGGCACACTTATATACAATTAGAAAGTAGTTTTAGTAACCGTTATGAAATACCAATTATTTGACACTTCAATAACCAAGGATTAATTTTATATTGTTAGCAATAAAAAATGACTGTCAAGAGTCTCCAACGCCAATAGTTCTTGTCACCAGAGTATAGTGTCACAAACTACTACCCATTGAGATGATCTATTTCTGCAGGCAATGTGTATCATATTGGAATTTGTTAATAATTAAATGTTGAAAATATTAAATCTGAAAAACTTTGCTAGCAATATTACCAAGTGTTTGGGATCTACTATGGGTTAATGTTTCCAACTTGGAAGAATTTAAGAAAGTTACAAAACAATATCTCTCAACTCATATTACTTGTCATTAAAACACAAACAAGTATCCACAATTGAAGGTAAGCATGATTGCAAGTTTTACAACCTAGCCAAAAACAACAAGAAAACAAAATATCATTATGCACTTCAATACTCGATTGTCTAAATCATGGTAAGCATGATTGCAAGTATGATGCTTATCGCCAATAAAGCATGTCTATGGATTCACAATAGATAAATGTCAATTTTTCCAAAAAAATAGAATAACTCACCTCTAAATGATGTTATTAAATAATTAAATAATAATATTAATAAAATTAAATTAATAATTTGATTATGAAATCTATTTATTTTCATTCCATCCTATATGAAATCATAGTTTATTATATAATGAATTTATATGGAAAATAATTGATCGAATATAGAAATCAATAAATATATGGTGACAATATTATAATTATTTATATGGTCTTGTGAACGATGATCTGCACCAAGCTAAACAAAGACAACACAAATAAGGTTAGTCATTCAAATTAGCACAAACATCATTCCCTATGAGATTCTTGATCAAACAAAGATGAAAACATGAAACAAAAGCACAAAAGAAAGCAAATGAAAGCATGTTAACAACTAAATAGATCAAACCTCCATCCCATAGGGGGATTGGTGTCACTTTGATGTGGAAAGTGGCCCTTTCCCAATCCCTATTTGATAAACTCCAAGATTGTCGATGCAATATGATGAAATTCCTTCAAAGTGGTGATGAATTCAAGCTAAAATTATGAAGATGCAAGTAGATGTGAGATGAAAATGGATGTGATGAATGTCAATTTCCCTCAAAGATAGTGATAGAAATTGGATGATTGATGGATGAAATGAGCATAATGACTTTGCATGGATTGTGGATGCATATTGTGAAGATAATGCTTCTATTTATAGAAGCCAAGGGTTGAAGAATAGATGAAATTGGTGAATGTGGGATAAAATGAGAGCCAATGAGAATGTGCCAAGTGTCATAATTCTATTGGAGGAAGTTGGAGCACGTTTTGGGAAATGTGTGAGTGGAAGAGGATGGAAGAGAAGTAAATGTTGATGGTTGAGAATTTGAAAATGGTGTAATAGGAATTGAATGATATTTGAGAGGATGTAAGAATATTTGAAAGGTTGTAAGAGAATTTATTGCAAATGTAAGAGGATTTGATAGGTTTTGAAAACCTTTAGAGGGAAATTGAATGAGAGGTTCTTGAGAGGAATATTCCTTAGAATATGCCTTGGTGAGGGAAAATAGATGAATTAAATAATTAATTGACATTATTTTCATGTGCAATTTGGTTAGTTGACCATGAGTTGATTTAACTCTTGAGGAGTTAAAAGCTAGAGGATTTATTAATGTTGATTAGAGAGTTGATCCAAAATTAATTAATTGGAGTGAATTAGGGGATTGTAACATTTGATTTGATTGATTTTAATCAAATGAGAGGATTAAAAGGGGATTTAATTAAATGATTTTATTTAATTAAATATGATGAGAAATTAGTTAGAAGAAGGGTGAATTAATCCAATAAATTTAATTATTTGATTAATAGCTGAATTTGTTGAATTTAATTAAATAATGTTGATTATTCGATTAAATGATGAATTTGAAGTGATTTAGAAAGAAATGGTGTTAGTTGATTAGAATCAGATGTATAGTATCAATCAAGACTTTTTCGATGTCTACATTTTGCCCCTCTTTGAAGCAAAGTACTTGCTGCGTCGGTTCAAAGAATAACACTACCATGATCAAAATTCATTTTTTCTTTTCTTTTCAGATGACTCACTATTTCCCCAATGGAAGAAATTACGCTGCTATAGGTCTATTTAAAATTATTAATTATTAATATGAAGAAAAGAGGTTTGTGAAATCCTTCCCCTCTAAAAAAATGCATCATCCTGATGCATCTTTAAATTTTTATCTTTATACCAAAACAAGATCATCAAGACTCATACAAGACATGGTTAGCATTTTCATCAACTAAATGTACTCTAATTTTCATTTTTCAAACACTTATAATAATGCAAACATCCACATTCAAGATAAGACAAGCACACTCATTTTATGGAACAATCATGCAACAATTTCTAAGTGAGTGTGTGTATTCCATTACTACCTTTCAATTTCACAAAGCTAGGCTACCTCTCTCCAACAATGTTCTCACCCTTGCTATGGTGTTGTTCTTTCTATAACACTCATAGAAACAACACTATACTTTAGTCCATGTTAATATCCATAATCAAAATCAAATTCAAAAACTCTTTGAAATGTTTCTTCTTATCCTATTAAGATTTAATCATCTCAATGCTTAAACAATAGAAAAAAATTTGCACTTTTTCATAACTTCTAAATCGTATTTATGCACATGTATACTTGTGCTTACCATACCCTTGTAGTTCGATGAGTTGACTAGGTTGTTTGTTATTCCTCTTCAATGTTCCTATCTTTTTTATAGATACTTGTGCTATTTTTAGCTTATTCAAATATTAGTGCCTCATAGAAAAATCAAATATTGTAAGGAAAAAGACTACAACTCCCAAATATGAATAGATTAAAACTGATTCACAACTTGATCGTATGTATGTCAAAATATATATAATTCATTTACATGCATCCTTTCACAAGTAATACTCATGTGTCCTAGGAATCATGCCCTTCTCGTCACATCATGCTTATATCAGATAAATTTTCAATATTAACATTATACTCATATAGAGACTCAAATTCTATTATATAGGAGTCAAAGATAAGCAATAATTAACTCAATAGAGATATTCACAAGGTGAGAAACAATTGCATACATGTTACATCTTTACACATGTGCAAGTGCCAAATCCAAGTATTAGCATATTTTACATAAGCACAAAACTTACACCAATGATGGTGTATAGTACAAGTAATAAACAAGCAATAGTATGTAAGCATAATCTATGAAGTATTTGACTAACATCAATCCAAACATGGCTATTCAAAACATGAAATCATGATTTGGGTGCTTTTCCACCCAACCACGAGGTTTATACTTCCACGAAGTTCTTCCTACCCGAAGATCTACTGATCCTACATGAAGTGCCTAGCTACCTCAAAATATTTTTGGTAGGGGGGAATTTGGTGCAACTTGTAACATCTACATGCACATATATATATGTAAGGTATATCAATTTCTTATTTACAAGATGTGGCAGAGAATTATATTAAATAAATTTTTCTAAGCTAAATCATCTTTTTCAATGATCTGGGCTTTGGCCAAAGCACTTGAAAATATTGGAATATTCCCGAAAAGAGGAAGTCCTTCTCTATTATTCCACATTCAACACTCATCTCAAAAATTAAAATTTCCATCACTCATACTCAAGCATATCAATCATATACAAGAAGACAATCTTTCCTTAATTTAGCACATTTGACATAAATGGAAAAAATACATTAATATCAGTCACGTAGGGAAATTTACTTCATCTCATGATTATCCACACAATGCATATCATATCATTCATCATGTGTAGCAACATAAATGCCACTCATCACAAAGTTGTAAGACAAAATTCAGTCATGATATTAATACAGGATGATTACGTTCTCCACAATCTACTCCCTCAAACATTCTATCATCATTCATTGTGAACTTGATAGGGTACAACACTTAATACTACATAGAACCAATGATGTCAAACATTTGGAATAGTCACCGAGAGATTTAAAACAAAACTCAAAAGAGAGAAGAATCATTAAATTTAACACTAAGTTAGATAATGTCAACAATTTCGACAATAAGTCAAGTACGAACAAGGGTCACAAAATTGATAGTCAAAAGAGTTGGTGACTAATTTCGATCATAAGAAAAACCCAAAATACAAATGTTGGTACTTATAACACAATAAATATTTTCATCAATAGATCAAAATAAATCATCAACTTGAAACACTTCACATAACTGAGTGACTAACACTAGTCACATGGAGGGAGTAAATAGCTACATGACACCTTTTTTCCAAGGTGCGCTAGAGAATTACCAAACATTCCATGCATCAAGTCATCTTCTACTTCACTTCCGAGCATTAATTCTAATATCAAAACATGCATCCATGCACTTTTTCAACTTTGCAAACATTTTCAATTTTGATGGGATGCAAGAATACATATGAAAAAGGAAACCACACATTGTATGGGGAAGTTAGAATCTCTTAGTGTTGAATGAACAAGACAACTAAAAGGGGGGTGAATCAGTTGTACCAAATTAAAACATCAAATCCCTCAATAGTAATTAGATCCACAAGAATTCATTCAACCCTTTAATTTGGTATGATATTTAAACATGAATAGAAGATAATGAAAATTGAAACAACCAACACCATACATAAGAGAACACCAAATTTACGTGGAAAAACCAATGAGGGAAAAACCACGGTGAGGATTAGCTCACAATATGCAAAACCGCTACAAGGAGACTCACTACTAGAATAGGACACACTGTCCAAAAAGGCTCACGGCCTATGCTCACTGTCAGAATAGAAAGAAGAAAGAATATAGAGTGTTACACAAAGAACATTATTTCAACGCAATAGAGGTTCCACCACAAAAGCTCCATTAAACACTAGCAGTCTTCAAGAGATCAAGATACCTTAACTCACCGCATTCAAAAATCTTGTGTTATATCTTGCATTGCAATTTACACTTTTTTAATTTCACATCACCACACTTAACTCTATTCCACTCTTCATCTCACAACAATTCAACTTTCATTTACACCATCCACAACTTGAAAAACATCTTCAAGTCGACTACACTCTTCTTGCACTTTACAAATTCAAATTAGGTTAGTAATAAACATTCCCATGGTGGATAGGAACGAAAAGTGGACCCAAAAAAAAATTATTTGGGACCTAAATCAATCCTCACACACCACGCTACACCTGAAAATTAATGCTTAAACATCTTTGAATGTAGTGTAAAAACCAAGTTGATCGTTACCTATACAAACACCATTAAAATTTGAATTACATGCTTCCTCAATTCCAAGGACAACTTGTGAACCACATACCATGCTTCATAATGATCTAGAATACTCCTCTATCCTCTTGAAATCCATTGAAATCCTTCACAACAACTCACACCTTCAGAATGTACACGCCCAATACATTCAAACTACACTGCCAAACACTGTAACTCTACAATCCAACTTTCGAAGTACTAGACCACTAATCCTCTTGAAATAGGTAAGAGATAAACACCATTAACATACCTTGAGAATTGTAAGACCTGAAAAACAACTACAAATAAATGTAGAGCCTCCCAAACACCTCTGTAAACAGTACGACAAAATCAATTCACATACTGGTGAACATAACTTCCTCTAACCTTTGATCAAGAAGCCAAAATTCTGGATATAGAAACTTTGAACACCTTTAACCAACAAATCCAAACCACACAAGCAAATCTTTAACCCAAAAGAAATGCGAAGAAAAACTAGAACACCTCTACAAGCCGAAATACCTTTGCAACACCCTGTTTCCTTATTTTATTAATTTTCTCAATATCCTCAACATTGAGCCACTGCACAATTATCATCAATGACAACACCTTCATACTTGCAACAATCTCCCCTTTGTCATTGATGGCAATACAAGATGTGAAAAACCATCAAAGACAACATACAATTTTGAACATACTTATTTCCTTTTCTCTTTTCTCCCCCTTGCACAACTAACTCAATACACTCTCTCTCCCTTTGATACTTTTATTTTTCACATGACTTCACTTTCTCTCTCATGAATTCTCTTTCTCTCCCCCTTTGACATCAATGGAAATGGATAAGATATTTTGCATTGTTCTCCCCCTTTGACATAGAACCAAGATACTTGTAACTGCTTTGAATACTCCTCCTTAGGAGTACACACCAATCAACTCAACAACCTCTGCATCATGAAAACATGAATTTCATACTATAACAATGTCACTACCTAATCCCCCTAAGAGGTATCCACCAATATCAGTACAAAAAGAGAATGAATCCATATGTCCATTGGATTGATGCATCTCCATATGCATCTAGTTCAAAGAAGGAGGGGCAATAACCCCCAACTTCTCCCGAAGATACTCAAAAGTATCCTTAGGAAGAGCCTTAGTAAATATGTAAAAAATATGATCCTTTGTAGGTGCATATTCAAGCTTTTCTTCATTCTCCATAACCTTCTCTCTCAAAAAGTGATACCTAATTGATATATGTTTTGTTCTTGAATGCATCACTGGATTCTTTGAAATATTGATTGTACTTGTATTATCACAAAAGATAGAAATAGGCTCATCATACACTACTTTGATATCCTTAAATGTTTGCCTCATCCACAATATCTGTGTATAGCAAGATGTTGCAATATACTCAACCTCTGCAGTAGATAAAGAAATATAATCTTGTTTCTTGCTAAGCCATGATACCAATCTACATCTGAGAAAGAATGCACCACCACTAGTACTTTTCCTATCAACACAAGCAAACCAGTTTGCATCTTTGTAATTACTCAATGTGAAATCAGTATCCTTAGGATACCATAAGCCATAATCGAGAGTGCCCTTCAAATATTAGAATATCCTCTTCACTGATACAACATGTGTCTCTTTAGGATCTTCTTGAAATCTAGCCACAAGACAAACTACATGCATGATATCTGGTCTAGTATCAGTTACATACAACAATTCACCAATCATAGATCTATACTTGCTATGATTAGCCTTAGGGGATTTGTCATCCTTACTTAGTTTACAACCAATAACCATAGGAGTACATACCGGTTTGGATTCATTCATTCCAAACTTCCTCAACATCTCTTTAACATACTTTGATTGTGAAATGAATATGCCTTTAATTGTTTGATTGATTTGTAGCCCATGGAAGAAATTCATCTCCCCTAACATAGACATCTCAAACTCTTTTTGCATCTCTTCTGCAAATTTTATGCACATAGCTTTAGTTCCTCCAAAGATTATGTCATCAATGTTGAGATTATGGATGCACAGTCCTTGAAGCTGCAGACTTTGATGGAGGACCTTTGAGCCAGGAAAGATAATCAACCACCCAGAAAGTGTTGCAACTAGGCATGCACAATAGAGATTCTATATTGATATGATATATTGATATTGGATATGTTACAAATGAACAAGATGCCTGATTATATAGGCAAGAGTGAAAACCTAATATGCATGAGATGTTGCCATGTGTCTTGATCTAACAACATGTGACAACATGTGAACCCTATCTAGATGATCATTAAATGAGGAGATAAGTTCTAGAAGGACAACTCATCTTCTAGAAGGAATCTTATCTCCTACAAATAAGGAAGGGAATATTATCCCATTTATTAAATGATTTATCTAATAATGCAACCTAGGACTTAATTAATTAAATGCAAGACCTAAGTTAACTTATGCTAGTGTAATAATTAATTAATTAATTACACCAACAATCAAAATATACAATTACTATCAAGATTCGATCTTCCTCAACTTTAAAGTAAAGATTACTATTTGTGGTACCCTTATTGAATCCTTGTTGTATCGAATATTTGTCCAACCTTGCATACCAAGCTCTAGGATCTTGCTTCGATCCATATAATTCCTTCTTCAATCTACATACCATATTAGGTATATCTGACAACTGAAATCCTTCTGATTGTTCCATGTAAACTTCTTCTTCCATTTCTCCATTCAAGAAAGTAGACTTCACATCCATATGATAAAATTTAAAGTCTTTATGTGTTGCAAAAGCCAAAAACATTCTAATTGCTTCCATTCTATCCATCGGGGTAAATGTCTCCTCAAATTCTATTCCTTCAACTTGTGCATAGCCCTTACACACAAGCCTTTCCTTGTTTCTTGTTACACCCCAATTGTGTAATTACTATTTACTATTACTATGTAAGGTAAATGTGAATTCAATGGATGAATAAATTATATGTGCACTTTGTTATCATTTCTTTGTGAATGAATGTTATCTCATTTAATATCATATGAAGGAATGCATTTATGTGATTGAATGAATAATGAATTGATATTCTAACTTTGGAGATGTATTATGTATATTGCGTATTTTGTGAACAACTGACTGCCGTGTGCATGTGTTAGTGATTGCAGGTATATGTTCAATTCCTCCAGGTAGAGGGGAAGTATCACTCAGGAGAAGGTCTTGGTTAGGTAACCAGTAACGTAACCTATCTGAGCTTACACACACCACAGTAGAATAATCGAGTCAAGTTATTAAGTGGGAAGTTGGTAAGTCATCCTTAGTCAACATGTCTATCTTAATAAGAGTCTTGTTTACTTTTGAGTGCATTATTGGGTGATGTTTATTTGTTTGAGCTTGTGATTTCTTTTCCTTGTTACTATGCTTGTATTGATATGAGGAACATATGAAGAACATGTATGTGCACACACATGCATGACGATGATAGACTATATGCAAGAAGGAACAGGTACATGAGAGTACATAGGTACACATATCTATGCACACTCATGCACAAGTTGCTTATGTGCATGGAAATATTTGATGGATCTAATGACATGCATATGTATATGTATAGATATATCACTCATAGGCTCTTATCAATACCAAAGAATTGTGTATGATTTGGTGTGAGAATCTAATGTGTATATATATATATATATATAAGTATATACATATATCCATATGTATATATGTATCAATATACACATATGGTGGAAAATGGACATGACCATACAAATGTATCAATATATGTATACATACGTATACATGTACATATAGGCATAAATATATAAATATATATATGTATACACAATCGATATATTAATATAACAATGTGATTGATATCTTGTTTATATTCATTTATACATCGGTTACATATGCATGCTTTATTGACATTTGATTAATATGGATATATATACTAACATATATATGCATATACATACATACATATATATATATATATATATATATGTGAACCAATATATATGTATATATATGTGTATGTATATATACATATATTTTAAGTATATATGTATATATGTATTTAGAATACTATAAATGGCTTTGAAATCGATTATCATAAATAACTTGTAGGCCGATTTATTAAACAAAATCAAGGCCGAAGTATGATAAAGATGTGACTATATTCTTTAGTTGCTTTATACTCTTGTTGTCTGTGAAAGAAGAGTTTGTAATCCGCAAATAAAGAGCAACCATTAAGTCAATGCCTCTTTTGTAGGAAGCCCATGGACTTAGTAAACTCTCACTGCCATGTTATTAGGCATAAAACAACATCTGTAAAGGCATGTAAACAAGTCGATGACTTTGTCAAACCAATTTATTATGTGAGTCGACTCATACCAAGACTTAGTCGATGCAAGCTTGGTTTTGCAAATTTGATGTTGACTGTTTCAGATATAAAGGAAATTGCGCCAACTCTGTATGTGGATATAATGCTTTGGCACCACCTTTGAATCCTTATACCTGTAGATGTCAATTATGAGATGCAAACCAAATTCTATGATGTGGAGATTTGAATTGGTCTCTAATTATTGTTGATCAACAAGGTTGATCTGTAGCTATATTAGTTGAGTATGTGCTTACATGTTCGCAACCTTTTAGCTATGATATATGTGTTGTTGTGCATGCTTGTTGCTATCAGAATTCATGCCTAAACTATAGGCTGAGAATTCTTCTAATTGTTGTATAAATAGTGGAGCTAGTGCACTTGTTTGGGATGCATTCCTTGAGCAAGTTTCAGCATTCTATGTACATTTCTATCTACAATATTCTGCCATATACAGTTGGTGAGGGCTTAGAGCATTAGAGAGAGTTGTTATTATTTTGAGAGAAGTATTTGGTAACTTGTGAGCTAGTGGTTGTTGAGTCTTTGTTGGAAGATTGATACTAGGCTAGTTACTGTTCAGGAAGTGTTGTGTTTATAGCCAGTTGATTGGAAAGCTTATCATAGGCATGAGGATATTCTTCCCTTGTTTGTATTAGTTTTGAATGATTTGCTTCTCGATTGTTTAAACTAGTCTATTACAGTTACTTGCATATAGGGAAAAGTAATGTTTGCTTTGAAAGAAAAGAAAAAATATTTACTCTATTTGTATATTGTTTGTAATTACTCCATGATAGGAGAGATTTTTTTTCATAGGTATTAATTTATTATTATACTCTAGATATGATTAAACATGGGTAGCTTAAGAAATACTCATAGCTAGATATTTAATTATGCTAGAGGGCTAGTAGGTTACTCATGGGATTGTTGTCCAGTGAAGGGAGGGAACAAGTACTTTGATTTATGAGTTGTGTTACCTTAGGTTGTTAAAGAGATATGTTATCCTAGGGAGTAGCTTTCCCATGGAGAGGGATTTCCTAAGCATAGATATAATGGCATTAAGTCAAAATGAGATTGCTATAGTGTAAGTGAATGGTAGACCATCGCTCGATTATACCGAGTGAGAACACTTTGGCCAAAGTGGTGTGATTACCCGAGGCTCCACTGTCAGTTCACCATGTCCATTAAAAATGCATGAGGGGTACCTAGCGTAGGTTATAAATCCTAGTCATGTAGGGAACAACACTAAGCTCAGAGTGGTATGTTATACAAGGTTACCCAATCAATACCTTCGTCAAAGGGTAGGTTTGTCTATCATTGATAGATGTGCAAGGGACCACATATGAGTCCATGGTTGGCGGAAAAGTGCTTGAGTGATGCTTCTCCTCCTCAGCAGGCAACAAAAGACCAAGGTTTTGAAAGGCGGATTCCTGGACCATCTATATCTTATGCTATGAAGCTCGGAAGAGTTGTGTATGTAGTTGTGTACTTTCTTGGAATATTATACTTTGTGAATTATTGAAATGGAATGGAAATCCTTATTGTATGATGTATAACATCTGTGTTCATATAATCTCAATAAAGAAAGGATTTTTTTTTTATTGCAATAGTTTATTACATAGTTTATTTTACTCACACAGTGAAAACATAGGAAAATTTACTTCAATGAAATTTTTGCATATTACATTTCTTACCAGTTTTCTATTCTCATTTAGCTTGTTTTTTAATACCCACTTAGTACCAATAATATTTTTTTTTCAAGTCTAGGAACCAGTTCCAAAGTTTGATTCTTCTCAATCTACATAAGTTCTTCTTCCATTTCCTTCATCAAATGTTCATCTTTGCATGCTCCACTTACTATCTTCGATTCAGTTGTAGAAAGTAAACAAAAATTTACCTTTACTTCAACAACTCTTCTTCTTGTCAACACACCTTTGATTTTGTCTCCAATGATCTGTTCTTCAGAATGATTTCTCTATACATACTTAGGGGTCTTAGGGGTCTTTTCTGAGACTTCTTCCTCTTCATTCTGTACTTATTTTTCCTTAGCTTCTTCTTCTTCTTCTCTGCAATTAGGCTCATCCGACTCATATCCATCAATTACAATTGAATTTTGTATGTCTGCATCAACCTTGACACTTGCACTTTCAACAATTCTTCTTAGTATTTTATTGTAACATCTATAAGCTTTTCTTTTAGTAGAATATCCAAGGAAGATACCTTCATCAGACCTTGAATCAAACTTTCCCAAGTTTTCATCATCTATATTGATATAGCATTTACTTGCAAATACTCTGAAGTACTTGAAAGTAGGAATCCTTCCATACAGCAACTCATAGGGAGTCTTTATGCTATTAGCTCTTTCTTGAACTCTGTTAAGTATGTAAACAACAATATGAATTGCTTCTCTCCAATAGACCTCTGGTAGGTTAGCTTCTCTCACAATAGTCCTTGTAGCTTCTTGAACAGTCCTATGTTTCCTTTCAACCACTCCATTTTTCCAAGGAGTCCTAGGGTCAAACAAGTGCCTCTTTATGCCATGATTCTCACAAAATATGTTAAATTCATTGGAAGTGAATTCTCCACCTCTGTCAAACCTCAAACATTTGATCTTCAAATCCATCTCATTTTCAACCATAGCTTTAAATGCTTTAAATCTATCTAGGGCTTCATATTTTTCCCTAAGAAAAGTAACCCATGTCATTCTAGAATAATCATCAATAAAAAGCATGAAATACCTATCACCTTGAAGAAATCTCACTCTTTTTGGACCATAAAGGTCTCTATGTACCAATTTCAACAATCTGGTAGAAGATTGTTCTTTTCCCTTGAAACTACTTCTAGTTTGTTTTCCAAATTGACAATCTCTACAAACAACATTGATAGGATTTTTAATCCTCAAAATATCTCTTACTGCTTGAACTAAACTAAATCTAACTAGGTTATCAAAATTGGTGTTACATATTCTCCTATGCCATAACCAGCTATCATTAATCTGAGTCATAAAACAATGACCATCAACACCCTTGAGCTAATCGATATTTCCATTTGTCCTCCTTCCAGCAAAAATTACAGTTCTAGACCCTTTTCTAATCTCACATCCATCATCCTAAAACATAATATTCTATCCTTTGCTACATATTTGTCCAACACTCAAGAGGTTATGTATTAAACCTTTAACATAGTAAACATCTCCAGTATTATGCTTGCCATCAAAATTGATTGAACCTATTCCACAAATCTTAGCACCTAAATCATCTCCAAATTTAACAAGTCCTCCATCATATTTTTCAAGTTTAACAAACTTACTCTTGTCTCCAATCATAAGATTTGAGCAACCACTGTCAATAACCCAATAGTTCTTCTCCTATCTGACATGAAAAGAAGATACCAAGGTACCTCCAACTTTATCCTTTTTCTCCAAGACACTTTCCTTTATACAACTTTCAGAGTTAGTAGAACCAAATTCATCTTTTAGAGCCAAAAAAACATACATTATCTTCAACATCTCCATAATCAAATTTATCATTAGAAATACCAACATCTTCTCTAACATAGTAGCTTTTCTTGATCATCTTTCATTTGTTTTCCTTTTTCGTATTGTTCACAGTTCTCTTTGGACATCTTGAAACGTAAAGAACTATGTTTCCACAACTAAAGCAATTGAAAGGTAATTTACCCTTGTACTTATCGGTGCCCTTTTTCATTCTTCTTACAAAGTTAGCTCCCACATCATCAAGATCATCTCCATCTGAATCTTTAGCTTTTTTCTGATTTTCCAGTCTTGAAAGTAGTCTCCACTTTTGTACCATTTTTTAGACCAATTTTCCTCATTTCAAATGTATTTAGTGTTCCATACAATTGATCTCTAGTGTGTGTATTAAAATATAGAAATTCCTCAATAGCAGAAACTTTTTCCCTATAAGAATCAAGAAGAGTTATGAGAATTTTCTTTACCACTTTAGGTTCTTTGACTTGTGCACCAAAACCTCTCATAGCACTTACCAGTTCATTAACCCTTTGCATGTAACTTGTGATTATTTCATCATCAAACATCTACAAAGTCTCAAATTATTCCTTCATATTTTGTAAATTAGCTTGTTTGACCTTATCATCTCCTTCATAAATGCTTTCTAGCTTATCCCAAATTTCTTTAGCAGTTTTTAGATCCATAACTTTCACTAATTCAGTATGTGCAAGACTAGTCAAAATAAAAAACCTTGCCTTACCATTTGTTTCATAGGCCTTGATTTCATCACTCGTGCGTGCACCATTTGCAGGTATGGTGTATGGAGTCTTTACTACCTTTGCAACTTCATATCCAAGATAAATCAGAAAGCCTTCCATATTCACCTTCTAGAATGCATAATCTATACCATCAAACATAGGGATCTCCTTCTTTTTGGCCATCCGGATCTACCTCAAGTGGTCAAGCTTTTTCTAAGGAACCTTATTCTGATACCAATTTTTGAATGAAGAAGTCAATTGAGGGTGGGGTGAATCAGTTGTACCAAATTAAAACATCAAAACCCTCAACAATAATTAGATCCAAAAGCATTCATTAAACCCTTAATTTGTTATAATGTTTAAACATGAAAAGAAAATAACAAAAATGAAACAACCAACACTGTACACAAGAGAACACCAAATTTATGTGGAAAACCCAATGAGGGAAAAACCATGGTGAGGATTATCTCACAATATAAGTAATTGCAAAATTGGTACAAGGAGGCTCATTTCCAGAATAGGACACACTGTCCAGAAAGGCTCATAGCCTAGGCTCACTGTTAGAATGGAAAGAACAAAGAAGATAAAATTTTACACAAAGAACATTATCTCAATGCAACAAAGATTTCACCACTATCGCTCCAATAAACACTAGTAGTCTTCAAGAGATCAAGATACCTCAACTCATTGCATTCAACAATCTTGCGTTATAGCTCACACTGTAATTTGTACTTTTGTGCTTAATTTCGCATCACCACACTCAACTCTATTCCACTCTTTATCTTGCATCAATTCACCTTGCATTTATACCATCTGCAACTTGAAAAACATCTTCAAGTCGACTACACTGTTCTTGCACTTTACAAATTCAGATTAGGTCGGCACTAAACATTCTTGCAGTGGATATGAATGAAAAGTGAACTAAAAAAAAACTTAGTTGGGACCCAAATCAATTCACACGACACACTACTCCTTTATTAATGCTTAAACATATTCAAATGCAGTGTAAACACCAAGTCGACTATTACCTATGCAAACATCATTAACCTTTGAATTACACACTTCCTCAAATCCAAGGATGACTTGTGAACCACATACCATGCTTCATCATGATCTATAATATTCCTTTATCATCTTGAAATCCATCAAACTCCTTCGCAACAACTCACACCTTCAAAATGTGCGTGCACAGTACATTAAAACTACACTGCCAAACACTACAACTCTACAATCCAACTTTCAGACTACCAAACCACTAATCGTCTTGACAAAGGAAAGAGATCAAAA
Organism: Sequoia sempervirens; assembly: GCA_007258455.2. NCBI lineage: Eukaryota > Viridiplantae > Streptophyta > Pinopsida > Cupressales > Cupressaceae > Sequoia > Sequoia sempervirens. The sequence continues at coordinate 298,966,150 of VDFB02105785.1, forward strand.
CCATTAATATACCTTCAGAATTGCAAGACCTGAAGAACAACTATGGAGAAACGTGAAGCAAATACATTTCTCCCAGAAACCTCTGTAGACAGTACTGCAAAACCAGTTCACATACTGACCTGAACATAACTTCCTCTGACCTTTGATCCAAAATCCAAAATTCTGGATATAGAAACTTTGAACACCTCTAACCAACTATCCAAACCACATAAGCATATCTTCAACCCAAAAGAAATGTGAAGAAAAAACAGAACACCTCTGCAAGCTAGAATACCTCTACAACACCCTGTTTCCTTATTTTATCAATTTTCTTAGTATCCTCGACATCTAAGCCATTGCACAATTATCATTAATGACAACACAGACTTGTTGACATCAATGAAAACACCTTCATACTTGCAAAACTTAGTACATTACATTCACTTGGAACATTATAACCTCAAGGACTTATTGCATATGATCAATCTTATTAGATGTTCACAAGACAAGGTCATGCAAGGGTACACAATGGTTCCAACAAGAGCACATTAGCTAATACAAGGGATGACTAATCATTCAACCATGCAAGAACTTCCCACACAAGGGACTTACAAAATCTTACATCACAAGTCATTACCACAAGCTTGATACAATGATATGCTCATACTTATCAAGGTCAACATAACAAAGGAACTAGGCCCGACCAACACAATACCATCATGATTTAGAACTTTATATTTTAAACCTAGTTACTCCCACTATGTAGGGTAGGGTCATTTCAACATCACATTCCACAATAGAAGGTTTCACACGAGGTAGGATCCTCTTTAAATCACAATAGCTCAAAAAGCAAGATAGGCTAATACCATCTATGACCACAAATGCAAAATATAATAGACACACTTGACCCATATAAACTTCCTCAAGATGCTACAAGGCATTAACCACATGAGTTCTTACACAAATTCTATGAGTAATGAAATCTAGGGACTTAATTCATCGCCCCAAATGATTTTCTAGGTCATCTCCACATATATTTTAACACTTTCATTCATACATGCAACAATGCATCCTTACAAGAACAAGGTTCCATGCACACCAAGCAAGTACATCAATAACAATATTCTTATGCACATGAGTCTTTTTAAATGCATCACTATCATTATGCAACACTTAACTCTTATCATGTAATTTTTCCTTCAATATTTTAATATGAGCACCATGCAAAAGTTGGGTCAAATCTTAGAATTTTGATGCATATTTTAAAACTTGATATGCATATTCTATTTTAACCAACTCTTCTCTTTTCATGCAATTGATAACCTTATGGTTCCTACATATATTCATTTTCTTCTTATGAGATCCTGCATACATATGTTTATTTCTTATAATAAATAAACAACTTTATGATGCTTAAGGCACTTAACTCCATACTATGATACTGTGCAAATTTTTAACAAAAAGCAAGTTTCCTTCCATGCAATGCAAGATCTAATCTTAATGCAATTTTAAGTAAAAGTTGTATATTCATTCCAATCCCTAGAATATACAAGCATATCATAGAATCCTTATGGCAATAGCAAAGATAATCGAGTACTCACACATACACACTTCTACAATCAAAACCTATGCACAAGTCTATATGTTAAAGGTATTACACTAAGAGTGATTAATTTTGCTTCTAAGAACTCTAAAACAAGGGACATCATCCCTTTTCTTGTCAGGTGTGACAAAAATCTAAGAGACTCTCTATTACATGATGCATCTATAGACTTACACATCATGCGCTAAGCACTTCTAGGAGGTTCTTGCGATCAAGTGTCACAACTGAGCAAAGTGAACTCAAGGCCCTAGTGTTGAACCTTAATCTCTAATACCAAATGTAATATCCACTAATAAAATAAAAATTAACAAATTACACATATTCCAAATAATCAAACATAAGACATGGCACATGTCCAATATACAAAGAATAGAGACAAGGAATACATTATTTCATAAAGTTTAGAGTACATATGTTGGTAATCATGGCAAAGCATAAAGGAACATATTCCTTACAATAGACTTCATGGTCGAGAACAAGATTACACAATGAACCATAACAAGGACCTTCTTAATAGGATTCTTTCAACATTTAACTCCTTCAACCATATCAAGGGTAAGAACATTGTTGGAGCGCGTTTCTACCCTACCACGAAGTGATTCACTTCCTTGGAATTCTTCTTGAAAGACGAATACCCGACCCAACTTGAGGAAGACTAGCAATGTGAATCTGACTGGAGTAATGGAATTGTGAAGCATGAAATATCTACATCTAATGATATCATTATTTTCAAACACAACAAGGAAGACACCTGAAAATATTCCATCATCGAAGCCTATGAAGAAATCAGTAACATTAAGAAATATAACAGTTCATCTTCAATATTATTTGGTCATCAATTTCTCATAAGCAAATAAGGCACAATGTTTGTATATCTCAATGATATTGAGCATAATGGAAGTATAGCTATCACATTTATTTATTTGCATGCAAGCATATCAATAGATGGTATTAGAATATTTGTATATTACTCTTTTTCAAAAGAAAATATATATTTATAATAGAATTGTTGAGATTTAAATCTTATAAGAATATGCAAGTATTAATTTAAGAAGGTATATCATATGTATGTATATATAGATACACAAATAGTCATAGTATATATTTTTATGCGTACATTCTTATAAAATCAAGCACGCATGTGATCTATCATAATTTTATGGATTTAAGAATGCATCCATGCATACATAACCATTACAACAACTACATGGTAATAAGAGAAGATTTGCACATAAGCACTCAAACACATCTTCCAACAAGGTATACATGTCTATATTCAATTATCTACTTCATAATAATCATTCTTATCCTTTCATGCAAGTAAATAATTTCACCTCTTTTATAAAATTAAGACCTTCCATGCGTTAGAACCTAAACATACATTTTGTCAACATGCAATTTCTCTGGTCAAATAATAAGACCTTTGTCGATAAAATTTTAGTATTGTCTTCCATTTCATTTTCTTTATCCAACCACTAATACCAATTTGATTAACGAAATAAGATATCAATTTTTCCCCCTTTTCCCTTTAAATTTCCAACCGACTTTAAGGATACTTAGCTATCATAAAAGAAACCATATGGAATGATACATTAATGATTTCCCCTTTTTCCCTGAATCCAAATCAAATAAAAGAACATTTAACCATTGAAGTACTAGGTTTATAAATGCGTCACTTTCTAATTTACATTATCTATTGCTCATAAATTTATTCTAACTTGCAAATTTTCAAAAGCAAGGCGATGGCAGTACAACCCTTTCATAAGAACAACAAAAAAACATTACTCCCATAATTTTACCAAGCTCTTTCTTATCTATGAAGAAAACAACATTACCTTGGCATATTTTGTCAATAAATACTGAAATTCTACTCCTCAATCTTTGATTGAAAGTGAAATAGTACCAACATGAGAACAATGGATATACAATGTAATTTGAATTGAACTTTGAAGTTGCATAGAGATTTGGATTACAAGAAGGAAGAAAGCTAATTGAAGGTAACGTGTAAACAAAAAGAGAAGGAAAAAACATGTTTTATGGTCTACCTAGTTCAGATCTAATGACATTCAGGGAAAAAGAATGATTAAGATGATAATAGTAGTTTTTTTTTAAAACTAAGATAAAAATAAACATTGGCAGGGGTCAATTTGGTTTCAAATGGCTGTGAATTTGATCTAGAGGAACGTAGTATTGACGCATACTTGGATACTACACAGGAAAAATAAGTTTGTTATACCAAGAAACTTGGCATGCATGCAAATGAGTGGAAGCACAAACAATACCCTCAGGCAAGTTATGATAAAAGACATAATACCTTCAAGAAAAGTCGACTAAAGAAATGTAAGGAAAGCAGGATAAGCACTTAACGGATTTGAATATTTTCCTACATGCATGTTCCTCAAACAAGTTGTACCTTCCCGCCGCAACTCCCACAAGATGAATTAATTAGAGACTTCAAGTTGAAATCATCGAAAGTTGAATTGGTTTAGGATTTATCTTAGATATGCTGATTGATGGACAAAATTTGCACCGACTGACTGTTAGCAATACAAGGATTATAAAAGTAGTATGAAAAGAATCTTATGTCGCTAAAGGTTTGGATATTTAACCAGCATTAAAGATTAGGGAGATTTTATGGCCGACTTCACAAGTAACCGAGTATACAAGAAGACAATGTGGTCGCATGGAATGCCAGAGAAAATCCAAGAAACTTCTCTTAATACAAGACACTGCAAGAAAACTACTCTCAAATAAAAAATTCATAATGCTTTAGCAGAAAAGGATACACACCTGTGTATGTTATAGAAAAGGTCTGAATTCCAGAAGAAGTATAGACAAATTCGAATCTCCCAAGGCAAATAACCTTAAGACCCTATAATGACCTATACAGTAGTGCCTCAACAAATACACAAAATACATCAGGGTCACCATAGCAACAGATGCTTAAAACGTCTTATAGTAAAACAATGAATAGCAATCCACCCATCAAATCATTCCCCTCAAGAAGAAAGGAAAATGATAATAGGAGAATTCCTAACAGGAATCCATTAATTGAAAGTGAATATGATCCACAATGAAGAGAGAGGGCAACCAAAATATAACAATGTAAACATGCCTTTGCTTCTCTAGACTGAGCTTCTTAACAAGAGAATGATCCACGATGTGATCGGTTTGCTAGCACCACCCCCCAAAACTCTAGAATATTCATAACATGAAAACCCATGCTAAAAGAAGATTACGAGGTGTATGAAACTGATCCCCATTTATCTCCCTTCCATCCTCTTTAATGCAATCCATTACATTTTTAAATGGATTCCCTCCTTCACTTCCACTCCACAGGATATAGTAGAAATAGATAGCAATTAAAGGTACACTTATATACAATTAAAAAGCAGTTGCAGTAACCATTAAGAAATACCAATTATTTGACACTTCAATAACTAAGGATTAATTTTATATTGTTAGCGATAAAAAATGATTGTCAAGAGTCTCCAATGCCAATAGTTCCTGTCACCAAATTATAGTGTCACAGACTACTGCCCGTTGACATGATCTATTTCTGTGGGCAATGTGTATCATATTGGAATTTGTCAATAATTAAATGTTGAAAATATTAAAACTGACAAAATTTGCTGCCAATACTACCAAGTGTTTTGGATTTGCTATGGGTTTATGTTGCCAACTTGGAAGAATTTAAGAAAGTTAAAAAACATCTATCAACTCATATTACTTGTCATTAAAACACAAACAATATCTACAATTGAAGGTGAGCATGATTGCAAGTTTTGCAACCTACCCAAAAACAATAAGAAAAAAATAAAAATCATTATGTACTTCAATACTGGATTGTCTAAAGCATGGTAAGCATGATTGCAAGTATGATGCTTATCGCCAATGAAGCATGTCTATGGATTCACAATATATAAATATCAATTTTCCCAAAAATATAGAATAGCTCACCTCTAAATGATGCTATTAAATAATTAAATAATAATAATAACAATAACTAAATTGATAATTTACATCATCCTCATGCAACTTGATCAAGTCAAAAAAGAAATTCGTAAGGGGTTAACATCAAGCATTTACATGATACCTGCTAGGAGATGGAGTTGTCGTCAGGTGGAGTTGTTGCTGTGAATATGAATGGTGTTTTGGGTAAGGTTATTTCAAATTTTGGTAAGGCGGGAAGCCTTGCTCTTGGGGCTGGCGGGAAGCCTTGCTCTTGGGGTTGGCATTAATGGTGGAGGTCAAGCTGACGTTAAGAGGGTGTTGGATGATTGTCTTCCAGATGGGACAACTTGTGGGTCCTCTCCATTGGGTAACTCAAAAGTCCTTCCTCCTTTTGGTGATATGGGACCTGATGGTACTTCCTCGGTCAAGGTGGGGTCTCTTTCTGTGGCTCCTGAGGCTTTTGTGGTCTCTGAAGCTACTCAACAAGTTGTTGCCTCGTTGGAGGAAAAGACTTGGTCAAAGTTGTTTGGTGTGAAGCTTAAGGAGAAGAGTTCCTCACCTCTGGTGGACTTCTTTGTTGACCTATCTGCTAGTGAATATTTTGTCTCTGTGTCGGATTGTATTATTGACAAGGGCATTCTATCCATGGAGCAATCGTTGGTCGGGAAGTTTTTGGGACCTCATCCTAATATTGACATGAATCGCAATTTGTCTAAGAATCGGTGGCATCTAAAGGGTCAGGTTGAGGTAGCGACCCTTGCAAAGGGCTTCTTCTCTTTTTTGTTCTCTTGTGAAGAAGATCTATTGAAGGTCTTAGTGGGGGGGCCTTGGCTTATTGGTAAATCTACTTTGGTGTTGAAGAAATGGGAGGCAAGTTTCTCTCTGAGTTCCTATTCTTTTGATTCGACTCTTGTGTGGGTTCACTTGCTTGGGCTTCCTCTCAAATTCTAAGATGAGAAAGTATTCAAAGGTATTGTGTCTACCTTTAGACGCTTGTTATCTATTGATAATCTAACTGCTTCACAACGTCAACTTTTCTATGCTCGATTGTGTGTGATTTTGGATTAGATCACGAATCTCCTATCTTTGATCAAGATTAATTCTAAGTTGGGAGTTTGGGAGCAGGCTATTTAGTTTGAGTCGATCCCTTTTTCCTATTTTCATTGCAAGAAGGTGAGTCATTAGGAAAAGAAGTGTCCTCTAAAGCCTAAGGTGCCTCCCCAAAAGGTTTCGACCCCTTCCCAAAAGGATTCGGTGTTGGCCAAAGTTTGGAAATAGATTGGGAAACATCTTGATTCTAGGGAAGTGATGAGTTCAGTTGAGGCTTTGGTGGAGGCGATGAGTGATGGTCAACCTCTCAGTTCCTCTGTTGTAACTACTAGTTTGGAACCTAGTGTTTTGGGTGAGTCTCTTGTTAAGAGTGACCTTCGATCTTCTGTTGATCTGATTGGTTTCAGTTCTGTTGAGGAAGTTTTATCTGAGGAGGGTGAGGTCAAGGCCCTGTGTGTTGAGGAGCGTGTTTTGGATCTAGTGGAGGAGGCTAGTGCTAAGTCTTTAGCTCTTGTTGTTGCTGAGCCAGAGAAAGTGACTCCTCTGAAGATGGTCTCATATGTTTTTTTTTTAACATCCAAGGAGGATTTTTTGGGTTCCCTAGTGGAGGATCCAGTTGTGGTCCCTAAGGATTTTCCTAGGTTGGAAGAGTCATTGGTGGAGACTGTTGTGTCAGAGAAGTTGGTGCTCACCTCTTCTATCAATTTTTGTAACTCTTGTGATTCTCAGGGAGAGGAGATTGGGATTCCTATTTCCTCTACTTCTAAATCTCATAATAAGAAGAAATATACTCCTTTAGTGGTGGGAATGGCTATGAGGAACTGGTTGAAATTCGATTGTGGTTCATAGACATGAGGTAAAGGAAGGCCTTCTCTGCAGAAAGTTCGGGAGAGAGAAAGAAAATGTGATATTGTTGATGGTTCGTAAGCTACGCTGCTTGAGATGGGCTTGACAGGTGTCTCGTAGAATCTTCTATGAAGATCCTCTCCTAGAACATACAAGGATTAAATAATCCTCATAAACAGGATCTTCTTGCAAATCTTGTGAGAGATCATCGTCCTGATATCATTTTGATTCAGGAAACTAAGATGGGTGCTGAGAGAGTTGAAAAAATTAAGAATAGATTCTTTAAGGACTGTGGCTGTCAGGCGTTCGATTCTGATGGTGCTTTTGGAGGGGAGGATACATTTTGGAATCCTAAGGTGGTTTCTAGCTCTGCTTTGTTTTCTTTTGATAATCATGTGGCTACCTCTTTTTCTTGTCTCAGGGATAAATTCTCCTAGGTATTGTCAAATATTTATGATCCTAATTCAAAAACTGCTCGAAAGTGTTTTTGGGGGAGTCTGAGTACCTTTAAAGCTCAATTCTCTTTTTAGAATTGGATGGTTATGGGGGACTTTAATACCCCGCTTAATGATTCTAATAAGTTTGGGGGCTCCCAGGTTGCGGATGATAGTCGTTTTGATCTTATGAACTTCATCAATGATAATTTACTATTGGATTTGGACTTGGGTGGTGCATCCTATACCTGGTCCAATAGGCATCCTGGGAATGCTCTCATCCAGGTTAAGTTGGATCGAGCCCTTATTTCTCCTAATTGGTTGCAATTTTTTTCTTGTTCTCTCTCTTCTCTTACTAGGCTTGGATCAGATCATTTTCCTATATCCTTGAATTTTGAGCTAATAGGGCATAAAAGGTCCTTTCCGTTTAGATTTGAAAAAATGTGGAATAGCCACCCAGAGTTGCATTCCAAAATTGCTGAGTGGTGGAATATTAATGTTGATGGCTTAGTCATGTATAAAGTTGCTAAGAAGCTTGCTTCTATTAAGCAGAACTTGATCCAGTGGAACAAGTCTTCTTTTGGAAATATCTTTAAGGAGAAATCAGAGCTCAAGGAAAAACTGGATATCTTGCAGCAAAGAATGTAGGCTTCTGGGAATGATTTGTCACTTCTTCAGGAGGAAAGTGTCCTTCTGGCTAGTTTGCATAACATTGTGGCTAAGGAGGAGGAGTTCTAGAATCAGAGGCCTAGAGCTATCTGGCTTCGGAGTGGGGATAAAAATACCCGATTTTTCCATCTTACGACTTTGAAGCATAGATCCTCTAATAGGATATCTAAAATTGTTGTGAATAGTACTTATCTTAAAGAGGATGATAATATTAGATTTGTTGCTCAGTATTTCTTTGAGGACCTTCTTTTGGAGGATCATCCTCTTGATCCTATTTGCCAACAGGGCTTTCTTAATGTTATCCCTAACTTGGTGTCGGAGGAGGAGAATAGGGGCTTGGTTGGTATTTCGTCTGATGAGGAAATTAGAAAGGTTGTGTTCTCTTTTGAAGGAAACAAATCTCCTCGGCCAGATGGGTTTCCGATGCTATTCTTTTAGTCTTATTGGGATATTATTTCCAAGGATGTGTTCAATGCCACTAAAGAGTTCTTTGGGAGTAGGCAACTTCTTAAGGAATTGAACTCAACATTTATTGTGTTAATTCCTAAAAAGCCTAGGGCTGAGCATTTTGGTAATTTCAGGCCCATCAGTTTAAGTAATTATATCTATAAGAATTTTTCTAAAGTGCTTGCTTCAAGGCTGCAAAGGGTCCTTCCTAAGATTATCTCGCCTCAACAGAATGGTTTTGTGTTGGGTAGGTAGATTTTGGATTCGGTTCTCATGGTGCATGAGAATATTCACTCTCTCAAAGTTAACAAGAAACCAAGGCTCATTTTAAAGTTGGATTTGGTAAAAGCCTATGATCTGGTGAACTGACATTTCCTTTGCAATATCTTGAAGGCGTTTGGCTTCTCGGACAGGGTTTTGCAATTGGTTGGGAAATTAATTTCTTCACCTTCATTCTCGGTGCTTGTCAATGGTTTTCCTTCTGCCTTTTTCAGAAGTTCTCATGGGTTGTGGAAAGGGGATCCCATATCTCCTTTTATCTTTATTATTATGATGGGTTCTTTGGGAAAATTTCTTCTTCAAGTGGTTTCTAATGGGGTCTTCAAAGGCCTTTATCCCTTTTCACGTCATCTTTGTTGCTCACATCAAAAATTTGTTTATGACACTGTTATTCTTTTTGAGGCTTCGGTTGATACGGCTAAATATATCCATCTTATTCTTCAGCAGTATGAGGTGGCTTCTGGTCAGAAGGTGAGTTTTCCTAAGAGCACTACTTTTTTTCTTAATACTCTTGAACATCGCCAGTTGAGGATTGCTAGTATTTTGGAATGTGGCATTGGGGAACTTCCCTCAACCTATTTGGGGCTTCCTCTATGTTCTAATGGTGTTCCATATTTCTTTTGGAATGGCATCATTGATAAGTTTCATCTAAAACTTGCTAGTTGGAAGGATGCCCTTCTTAGCCAAGCTGGTAAAATACAATTAATCAAGTTGACTTTGCACAATCTGTCGGTTTATGCCTTAAGCTTGTTCCAAATTCCTAGAAGGTTTTGGGAGAAGGTTGAGGGTATTCAAAAAATATTTCTTTGGTTTGGGGTGGAGGAGAAGAAAAGGTTACATTTGTTGTCTTGGGAGGAGGTTTGCAAGTCGAAAGTCCAATGTGGCTTAGGTCTGTGTAAGCTGAAAGACTTTAATTCTTCCCTTATGGCGAAACCATTGTGGAATTTTCTTGTGAGTGAAAAGGAATGAATGGCTATTTACTCTTCAAAGTATTTGAGGGGGGTGGATAAGTATAGAGATTTTTTGTGGGAGAATTTTGTTCCTCCCCAAGGGTCTATCCTTTGGAATTTCATTCTTAGAGCTCGATCCATTGTGGTTGCTGGCCTACGATGGGTTCTTGGGAATGGTAGGAGGATCTTGTTCTAGGACGATTGGTGGATTGGTGATGGTCCCTTGAAGGATGAACCTTAGGTGGCCCCATTCAAAGCCTTCTGTATCAAGGAATGGGGTGTTTTTGTGTTTGATTATATTCTTCAAGGTAATTGGATTCGAATTGATTTGGTTAACAGGGATTTGGAACCTCTCATTATGTTCCTCTCTATGATTCACATCCCTGTTGATTCCCCTGATAACTTTGTGGTGTGGAGGTTTTCTCATAATGGTAATTTTTTTGTTTCTTCGGCCTTCTCTTTTCAGACTCATTTGGCTGGCCCCATCCCTTTTGGGGTCATCTATGGAATGTAATTTTTTTGCCTAAAATTAAAATATTCTTTTGGCTTCTGTGTCAAGATAAGATCTTGACTCAAAAATCTCATGAAAAAGGGAATGTATCTGCCGAACATGTGTTTCTTATGTAAAGAAGCTTCTGAGGATTGTTATCATCTTTTGGATGGTTGCAGTTACACTTGGGATGTGTGGGCTCATATTTTTTAGCAGTGGGAGATTTCTTGGGTGTTTCTTGCTTCTACCTTTGAATTATGGTTTCAATGGGTGGCTCCTACTCATAATTTGGCTCTCTCGATGCTTTGGTCTCTTATCTTTCCAAATTTGGCTTGGGGAGTGTGGAAGGAATGTAACAATCACGTTTTTCATCAATTGGATCTCCCGCCTTCTAGGTTGGATTTCAAAATTTGTGAATCCATTAAGGAAAATTTTCTCTCTAAATTCTTGGTGCTCCCTTCTTTGGGCCTTAAGGCTACTATCTCTAATTATGACTTGTTAGTGGGAAATAGGTGGAATCTTTCTTGTGATATTTCTATTCCGGTGAAGAAGATTAAAGCTTCTAGGGAGGGGTTTCATTGGAAAGCTCCCTCTTGTGGTCAGTTCAAAGGGGAATTTGAGACCTACTAGTTGTGGGGGAGTGTTACATGATGAGAATGGTAGGTTTGTCTCTGAAGTGGCACACCCTTTGGGAATCCAGAAAAAACCACTTTGCAAAGGCAACAACAACCTATCATGGCCTTTTATTGGCTAAAGATTATGGGGTCTCTAAACTTTGGATTGAAGGGGATTCCCTTAACATTATAAAGTATCTTCTGAAGAGTAACTCGCTGTCATGGTTTATTTCCCATCTGATTAATGATTCTTTATCTATCATTAATACTTTTGATGAGGTGAGAATTACTCATGTGTTCAAGGAAGCTAATTTGTTGGCTGATGGGTTAGCTAATTTAGGAGTGATGGATCAAATTAACTAGAATACTTATGATTCCTTGCCTCTTAATCTTCAAAATATATCCAATTATGATCAATTGTCATGTCAAGGATGCAATTAAGAAGTGAGAAAGACTATTTATTTCTTCTTAAGTTGGTTTTTGCACGTCGAGTTCAGTGCTTGCTCTTTTAATAATTGTGTTTTAGATGTTCGTGAGATTATGGGATGGGAGCTAAGGTATGGTAGTACTTGATTTGGCAGGATCACACCTTTTGTGGGTATCTTTTGCTTTGCCTTGTGGTTTGTTCGCCTAATCTTGCCTTTGCAGAAAATTAAGGAGTAGATAGAGTGTTGTTTGTTGCATGTCGCCATGGGAGGTGCTCATTGCAGAGTGGGGCCAAGATCTTGTGAGGAGTTTAACAACAACAAAACTATTTGGGAGCATCTGAAGAAGGGTGGTGTCTACCATTATTTGTTGAAGCTCCATGGGCCGAACCCTGAAGTGATAGAGGCTTTTGTTAGTGGGTGGAACAATAGGGTTTTGCACTACAAGGATGTTGAATTCAACATCAATGAGGAATTCATCACTGAGGTTATTGGTCTTCCTTCCAAGGGAAGGAAATCTTACAAAGATCAGGTTGCGGTGAAGACGGCCTTAGCCAATTTCTTGAAAGGCGTTGATAAGAAGAAGCTTAAGTTTATTGGTGGTGATGGGTATGCTCGCAAATCTATTAAGCCACTTTGGAGGGACATTGCTTTGTCCATTATGCAATTTTTCACTCTGGAGGGTAGGTATTCTATTATCTATGGCTATCACTTCATGTTATTGAATCATTTCCACCATAATTCTCTAGTTTTGTTTCCTTTTTACCTCCTTTCTATGGAAACAAGTATCGAGGATCATAGGAAGAACCCTAGGAAGGCTATTCTCCATGAAGGCCTTATGAATCTATTTTTTGAGCACATTAAGATGAAGATGGTTTCTGTTTCTCCTAAGACCCCAACTCGTAAAAAAGGTGGAAAAAATATAGGGTATGATACTGGTGAGTCGGTGGAGGAGTGAGAAGGGGATTTTGAGGAAGATGATTTTGATTATGAGGAACCGTCGGAGGAGGAGAGTGAGTATTTTGATGCTTCTGAGGAATTTGAATCTTGTTCTAAGGGTTATGAAACTGATAATGAAATGAAGGAATTCATGGTTCCTTTGGTTAAGAAGAATGTGAAGGGGAAGAAAATATGCCCCAAGAAAGAGAAGCATGTTGTCAAGCAGAAGGTGGATGATTCAAGAGTTGTGGAGAATTCCCCTGTTCCTAATGTTAAACATGTTCTGGGTGATGGCAATTTGAGATATGTGGAGAAGTCCTTGTTCCTAAGGGTAAACATGTCCTGAGTGATGGCCTTGAGGGTTTTGAGCATCCTATGGAGGATATTGAATAGGTAAATGAGGGTATGGTGTGTTCCAAGGGGGCTGGTCCTAACCAGGCTAATTTAGATTCTCCTATTGGTGCTGAGTAGGTCAAGGGGAGTGATGTGAAGGTGAAACGACTTGAAATTTTGGTGGACTTGGAAAATTTTCCTGATAAGCACCATGTGAAAGTGGAGGTTATTGAAGTGGAGGATTCCCCTATTGAGGAGGATTTGGAGGATAGAGAGGGGGCTCAAGAGGATCCTATCTAGAATTATGGTTCTCATGTTGTTCCACCGATCAATTGGGATGAAATTAACATGGACCTATTTTGTAGAATGGCAGAGGACGAAACTCACAATTTTATCTCGCTTGTGAAGTGGATTTTCTTGGAAGTGAAGGAGCTCAATTTCCAGGTTAAAAATTGGCAAGACGTATGTGTTACGTTAGTGCATGGAAGCCAAAAGGAATGGTTGATTAAAGGTAAGGTTACAACTATGAATGTAATTATTGATAGGCTTGTTGTTAACGCTGATAGACTTGGTAAAAGTCATGAGGATAGGTTAACCTCCCTGGAAATGGTTGTCTTAAAGACTATTGAGGAAAGGTTTGTTAATACAGAGGAAACAATTAGCAAGATTAGTGATGATTTGCAAACTGTAGTTAGTATTAGTAACAAGTCCTTGAAATCTAGTGCTAAGGGTCTCTCTATTTTAAATGAGAAAGCTTTAAAGTGGACTGGAAAGTCTCTGGATCTGGGAGAACATAAGAAGGACATGGAGGAAGTTAACCGCATGAATTTGGAGGAGAATATTGAGGATATTGGCCCTGATGTGGAGAATAATTTGGAGGATGGCCCATGCTTGAGAACAAGGAGCAAGACTAAGAAAAGGGCTGCCATTTTTTTTGAGGATCTGAAGGATGTGGTTGAGATGCACAAGGGGGTCATTGCTGAAAATATGGCCTCAACCAATGTTCTTGATAAATTGTTGTAGTTGTGTTGTTGTTTTTTATTAGTTATCCTTGTTGCTATTGTTTTGTTGTTAGGTTGTTGATGGGTTCTCTGGTTTTATCTTTAGTTAGCTTTTTGTTTTTTGTGGGTTGCGGGTTTATTGCTTTATTCTTTTTAGTAGCTTCTCTCCGTTGTAAATGGTTTCAAGGCCCCTTCAAAACATACTTTTCCTAATCAAAAACTAAATTGATAATTTGATTACGAAATCTAGTTATTTTCATTCCATCCTATATGAAATCATAGTTTATTATATAACATTATATTTAAAACAATTGATCGAATATAGAAATCATTAAATATATGGTAGTATTATTATAATTATTTATATTGTCTATTTAAAATTATTAATTACTAATATTAAGAAAAGAGGGTCATGACATGCGGTAGGAGCTCCTAGATAACATGCAAAGGATAAAAATCTCTCTCTACCAATTCAAGTATGGGTCATTATTAATCTTCCTTACTTTCTACTTCATGCAACAACTCCTGGCCTTTGTGGGAAAGAATTGGGACTCAACTTGGTCGATTGCGACCCAAATTCAGGAGCATGTAAAGCATTTCCAAGATGCGACCTCCTACATTGCAACCTACTAGGGTTTCTTCAAATCCTTGTAATAGACGCTTAAGGCTAGGGAATGCATCTTTTATGAGGTGGTCCACCAAGACATCAAAGACATTGTCTTCCTAGTCAATAAAGACATACATTCATGGAAGATATTGAGCCTAGAACATCGTGGATACCCTAGATTCTGTATGAAGTAACATATACATAGATCCACAATTATGCCTCCACACTCCTCAACCTTCCCAAGGACCCACAAGTGGATAATTTAACAACCTACTAGGAGTGTACAAATAATTTGGCTAAAAATAAGTCATAATAACATCTGGAGAAGAATCAGGAGAAATTACATGAGAGGTGGGGTCTACCAAAACAATAAATGGAGGATTAGAGTACATCCACTCCCTGAAAGTCTGGAAGGCTTCACATCGACACTCCCCCTACAAAGCCTTCACAAGGTGAGAGTAACAGACCATGGAAGAGAAGACTTTCTATAATGCCTCCTCAAAAAGAATAATTAGAAGAGGAAGCCACAAAGGCCCTTCTACAAATGAGTGTAAAGATGAAACCAAAACAGAGAAAGGAGAAAGCACACAGAGAGTTCTCTCCACAAATAGTGGATATAGAGGAGGAGGGGCAAGCAATACCGTAAGATACCTCTCTCCCAAAGGATACAACTATCCCCTAAGTTTCACTACTAGTAGATGAGGATCACTCATACAATGGCCTATTTTTCAAAGAGGTGTTGGATATGACCCTAACATGGAAATTTTAAATCAATTGATAATAGAAAAATACCCTAACATAGAAATTTTAAATCAACTGATAATAGAAAGGGTAATAATCAGGTACATGGTAGCATCCAACATACTATTTGAGGACCTAGTGGATCGATTCTTTGAATCCCTAACCATCACACACAAAAGGAGAAGAGAGAAAGCAACTAAGGAAGATGAGAAATTGAAATACTTAGAAATTAGAGAATTGGCTACTGCAATTACACCTCTACAAAAGCAAAGGATTTCAAAAATTCAAACTAAAGAGTTTCAATCTAAGAATATATTAGACAAACTAATGATAGAGAAACCAAAAATCACCCAAGCAATCCAAAAGGATATAAAGGATGCTATAAAAAATAAAGCAAGCACTTCAAAGAAAGAACAATCTTCTCCTCCTTCACAGTATGAAATACCCTCCTCCTCTGCAACATCTTCTATGTAGTCCATCAAGGACATTTTGGCAAGACAAAAGCAAATCCAACTAGTGGCATCTTTGCAGCTATTCCAAATTTTTATAGTAGGTTCACAGGTGGATATAGGGAGCATTTCACCCCTACACAAATTCTAATTAGGAGGCATATTACAAAAAACAACAAGAGAATAAATACTGAAAAGTCACATGGAAAACTAAGACTAGTTGGAGGAGATAGTAAAAGACATCCAAAGAAAGTTCCCACACCTCAAAGGGGACTCATCCCAACCCTTGGCTAGTCAGTTGAGAATTTTGGTAGACAAGATGATCAAGGATGTCTAATTACAAAAGAAAAAAATGAGGAAACAACTTCAAAGAGTGTACCAAAAGGAAAAAATGGACGAGGAAAGGAAGAAATGTGTTGCTGCACACTCTGCCTTAGAATCCTAGATCAACATCTTGAAAACAAAGAAGGAGAATTCAATGCCCTGTACCAATTTTTTCTATAATGGCCAACAGTAATAGATTTAGTTAAGGTTCAAATGGACTAACTAGAAGTATAGATACTTTAGAGAGCCACAACATATAATGAACTTCAAGATATAGATGGCCAATCCAAGGTACAGATAGAAGCACTTCATGCCCAATTCCAACAGTTGCAAGATCAAAGGGATAAGAGTTGCAGGATCAAAGTGTTGGAAAAAAAAGGAAAGACAACTAAGAGGGGGGGGTGAATCATGTTGTCATAGAATATTTAAAATTTTCAAACTTAACTTTACTTAATCCCAGATCTGATGAATTAACAATAAATCACAGACAACTAGCACATCAGAAACATAGAGAACACCCAGGATTTTTTACGTGGAAACCTTGTTAGGGAAAAACCACGGTGGATGTCAGTCCACAATATTATACCTTGTTAAAAGTATAATGAAGAATAATGGGAATGCACATGCATTCAGACACACTGCCTAGAGCTCACTGCTCAAATACAAGAGGGCTCATTTCCCAAGGAAGACACACTGTCTTACAGAAATTCAGATTAGATCCGCAGGGTATGAACTGAGAAAATAGCTTCTACAAAACCCTGATTACATTTTTGGTTAAGCATAGAAACACTCCACACTTCGCTCAAACTTCTTCACACTTTGCTCTGCAATCGAATGATTAGATCATTATTCACACACTTGCTCTTCCTCTACTTACAAACACACTTAACTTCACACAAACAACCACTCTTATATATTCGCAACATGGATTTACATCAACAACTTCGTCGATGAAAATAAAATATGAAATATAAAAAATATACACAATGTCGACCCAAATTTACAAGTAAAATTTCAAAGTGAATCAATCACCGTCGGCCATAATATAATGAAGACTTAAAAAAACATCCTCGAGCATTCCAAACATTCAAATTTTAATCTCCAAGGATCCACAATACGTTACAACCACCATGTCAGCCAAGAACATAAAAACCCGAACACACAAGAGAAAAATAATGGACCATGAGTACACCGATCAATGTGGACGTGCAACAAAGATAGAGCATGATCTAGAAACATCCAAAAGCACCAAGAATCATCAGAGAGACATCCACAACATCTGAAATTACTAAAATCACATCAACTTCAATCAGGAACACTAACTGAAGCCACAAAAAAACTGTTAGAACACAACTATTCATAACACGATTAAATCTTCACACGGACCTCTGAAACTTTTGGTGGATAAACTAGATACACTTAGAAATAAACCCTTTAATCCACAATTATTGATCATCAACGTATTGAGCAAGACACCTTCATGACCTTCACTGTTCTACTGTCAACCTGCAACTCTTTCTTTAATTTTTTTCTCAATATCCTCGACATATACAACCTGCAATACATCAATGCTTAATAGTGTTGACATCAATGACAACCACATATCAGCAACACAACCAAAACATCCAACAATCTACCCTTTTGGCATTGATGGCAACACATGATGTGAAAAACACCATCAACGCAACTCTCAATCAACACTTACCCCCCCTTAGATTCTGACTCTTCTCCTCAACTTCTTCTACATGATCTCCCCAAATAATTCACAGTTTTTCACATGAATCTTCTCCCCCTTTAACATCAATGACAAAGGTACACATTATGTTTCTCCACACAAGCTCTGAACCACATATCTAAACATCTGACTACTCCCCCTGAGTAGCATCCACCACAACATCAATCTGGATCACAAGATATGACTATGAAATGCACAGACTGATGCAAGTCAATGCATCTTAATTCTGATTAGGAGGGGTAATCACCCCTACCTTCCCTTTGAGATACTCAAAAGTATCCTTTGGAAATGGCTTGGTGAAAATTTCTGCAATCTGTTCTTTGGTAGGCACATACTCCAGTCTAACTTCTTTCTCACTCACTTTCTCCCTCAGGAAGTGAAACTTGATTGATATATGCTTGGTATTAGAGTGTAGCACCAGATTCCTTGATTATTTATTGTACTTGAGTTGTCACAATATATGGAAATAGGATCATCATATGCTACTCTGATATCTTTCAGCATCTGTTTCATCCACAAAACTTGAGTATAATTATTTGCAGCAACAATATACTCTGCCTCAGCAATAGATAGGGAAATGGAATTCTGCTTTTTACTCAACCAAGACACCAACTTCTTCCCTAGGAAGAAGGCACCACCACTAGTGATTTTCCTGTCATCTGCATCTCCTTCCCAATCCGCATCAGTATAGGCACTCAAAGTAAGATCATCATCTTTAGGATACCAAAGCCCAAAATCAACTGTTCCTTTCAGGTATTTGAAAATTCTCTTTACAACAATCACATGAGATTCTTCCAGATCAACTTAGTATCTAGCAACCATACACACAACATTCATGATGTCTGGTCTGATCTGAGTTAAGTAGAGAAATCCATAAATCATTGACCTGTATCTTGTTTGATTTGCCTTGGGAGAATCATCATTATGTGTTAACTTGCATCCAGTTACCATGGGTGTACCAACATGCTTTGAGTCTTCCATGCCAAAGTTCTTCAAAAACTCTCTCACATATTTGGACTGAGATATGAAAATCCCATTGTCTAACTAAGTGACTTGCAATCTTAGAAAGAAATTCATCTCTCCAATCATACTCATTTCAAATTCACTTTTCATTTCATCAACAAACTTCATACATAGATCATCATCTCCTCCAAAAATAATGTCATCAACAAAGACTTCAATAATCAATTATTTATCATGATCCAACTTAAAATACAAGTTGTTGTTAGTAGTACCTTTATTGAATTCAAGCTTTAGTAAGTATTTATCCAGTCTGGCATACCAGGCTCTAGGGACTTGCTTGAGTCCATACAGAGCTTTCTTCAATCAGAAAACCATGTCTTTCTCATCAGTCAGTTGAAATCCATCCGAATGTTCAACATATACCTCTTCTTCTAACTCACCATTCAGAAAGGTTGAGTTCACATCCATTTGATAGACTTTGTTGTTCTTATATGCAACATAAGCAAGAAATAATCTTACAACTTCAATTTTGGCAACAGGGGCAAAGGTTTCTTCAAAATAAATACCTTCCATTTGTGAATACCCTTTACATACCAGTCTTGCTTTATTCTGAACCACTTCACCTTGTTCATTCAGCTTATTCCGAAAGACCCATTTAGTACCAATCACATTTTTATCTTTAGGTCTGGGAACAAGAATCCATGTATCATTCTCTTCAATATGCATTAGTTCTTCCTTCATAGCTTCCATCCAGTGTTCATCATTACAAGCTTCATTGACATTGTTAGGCTCAGTCTTGGAAATCAGACAATACTCTTCTGCAATCCTTCTTCTAGTCTGCACACCTTTATTCTTGTCTCCTATAATTTGATTTTCAAAATGATATAGCTTTATATACCTCAGATTTTTAGGATTCTCTCACACTTTTGGTTCTTCCGTTCTTTCTTCTGCACTTCCACTTGTCTCTCCTTCCTAACTTTCTTGATTTACCAGAACAATATGAACTTGATTCTGTGTCTGATAATTCTTCCCTTTGTCTGTACTATCTTGTTGGTCATCTGAATGATATCCATAGTATCTAGATGACCTAGAAGAGTCCTCATCAATTCTGACATTTGCACTTTCAACTATTTTTCTCAATCTTCTATTATAGCACCTATAAGCCTTGCTTTAGTAGAGTAACCTAGAAAGATTCCTTCATCGTTCCTTGTATCAAACTTTCCTATGTCCTCATCTCTCTTAATATAACACTTGCTTCCAAAGATCTTGAAATATTTAATAGTAGGCTTATAACCAAACCATAGCTCAAAAGGAGTCTTACCGGAAATACCATTGACATTTACCCAGTTTAGAGTGTACACAACAGTGTTTACAACTTCTCTCCAATAGATGTGAGGCACATTTCCTTCCATCATCATTGTTCTAGCAACATCCAGAATTGTTCTATTCTTTCTCGCTACAACTCCATTCCGTTGAGGGGTTTGAGGAGCAGATAATTGTCTTATGATTCCATGCTCTTCATAGAAAGAATTGAACTCTCAGGAAGTGAACTCACCACCTCTGTCTGACCTTAGGCATTTTATTTTTCAGACTTGTCTCATTCTCTGCCATAGCTTTGAAACTTTTGAATTTCTCTAATGCTTCACATTTTTCTCTTAAGAAAGCAACCCATATCATCCTAGAGTAATCATCAATAAGTAGAATAAAGTACCTTTCTCCTTGTAGACTTCTGATTCTGAAGGGACCACATAGATCAGTATGCACCAACTCTAGTATTCCATTAGAATGATGTTGTTTGCTCCGGAAAAAAACTCTAGTCTACTTTCCCATCTAACATTCCTTGCATATTGTGTTAGTAGGCTTCACTAGCTTAGGTAGATCTCTTACTGCTTGAGTGGAGCTTACCTTGAAAATGTTATCAAAATTCACATGACACAACCTCCTATGCCATAACCAACTTTCATCTGCTTGAGCAATTAAACAACTTACATTAGCAGCACTTAGGTGAAAAATATTACCTTTTCTCTTTGTACCTGAAGCAATCATATTTCTAGAGCTTCCAAGGATCTTGCATCTTCCATCTTTGAACTAGATATCATAACCCTTGTTCACCATTTGTCCAACACTCAACAGGTTATGCTTCAAGCCTTCAACATAAAGGACATCATCAGTGTTATGTTTACCACCAAGACAAATAGATCCTCTACCACGAATCACACCAACATTGTTATCTCTGAATCTTACAACCCCACCGCCATATTTCTCTAGACTTACAAATTTTATTTTGTCACCAGTCATATGATGTGAGCATTTGCTGTCAATAACCCACTCATCCTTTTCTTCAATTTGGGCTATAAGAGATTTCTCAACTTTGGCAAATTCAGTAGCCACCAGACCATTTTCCTTGATAGCAATGAAAACCCATTCATATTCATTTCCATTTTCTTTATCAGATTCTTCATCAGTCACACCTTCTTCAACATAATAACATTTCTTTTGAAATCTAGGTTTGTTAGGCTTAGACCTAGGAACTCTTTTAGGACACCTTGAAGCAAAATGACCTATTTTACTACAAGAGAAACATTTAATAGGAAACTTTCCTTTATACTTACCTTGTCCTCTGCCTTCTTTCTTTACAATCAGAGTTTCCAGCTCTCCTACCTCTCTTTCTTCATCTTCAAGCTATTTCATCTCTTGCTCATACTTGAATTTCTTTCTAGAACTCTCTCCTAGATCATATCTTTGCTTGTTTCTTCTGGATACAAAGGCCTTAAATGCAAATTCAGTCTTGGGGGCATAATCACTAAATTCACTCAACTCAAAGGCAACAAGTTTACCAATCAACCTATCTCTTGTCACATTGGTTATTGTTTTGAGCTCTTCAATAGCATGAGCCTTTGATTTGTAAGAGGGAGGCAATGATATGATCAATTTAGCTACAATTTCTTGTTCATCCAAGGTACCACCGACAAATCTAATACCTATCACGAGTTCATTTACTCTTTGCATAAAAGAAGAAATATGTTCATCTTCACCCATATTCAAAGTTTCATACTTTCCTTTCAAACTCAGTAGCTTAGAGACCTTCACAAGTGCATCTCCTTCATACAAAGTCTCCAGCTTCTTCTAGATCTCATGAGTTTTCTTCAGATCCATCACATTTGTCATTTCCAAATCCATCAGAGCACTCAGCAAAGCTTCAATAGCCCTGATGTTAATCTCAGCCTCTTTAATCTCATTAGGAGTGGAAGGACCATTCTGAGGAATAACATATATGTTCTTTCCAATCTTCTAGAAGGGTTCACCAATACACCTCAAATGACATTCCATTCTGGCTTTCCATAAAGAGTAGTTTGTTCCATCGAATATAGGGTTGTCCTTGTATGATGCCATCTCAGATCACCTCAAGCTTTTAAAATTCTTCAAAGGAACTTTCTCTGATACCAATTATTGGCAAAACAAGGACATACAACTGAGAGGGGGGGTGAATCAGTTGTCACTAAATATTTAAACTTTTCAAACTTAACTTTACTTAATCTCAGATCTAATGAATTAACAATAAATCACAGACAATCAGCACATTAGAAACACAAAGAACACCAAGATTTTTTTTATGTGGAAACCCTGTTAGGGGAAAAACCACAGTGGATGTTAGTCCACAATATTATACCTTGTTAAAAGTATAATGAAGAATAATGGGAATGCACATGCATTCAGGCACACCGCCTAGAGCTCACGGCTCAAATAAAAGAGGGCTCACTTCCCAAGGAAGACACACTATCTTACAAAAATTTGGATTAGATCCGCAAGGTATTAACTAAGAAAATAGCTTCTACAAAATCCTAATTATAGTTTCGGTTAAGCACAAAAACACTCCTTCACACTTCGCTTAAACTTCTTCACACTCTGCTCTACAATCAAATGATTAGATCACTATTCGCACACTTTCTCTTCCTCTACTTACACATGCACTTAACTTCTCACAAACAATCACTCTTATATATTCACAACATGGATTTACATCAACAACTTCATCGACGAAAATAAAATATGAAATATAAAACATATACACAATGTCGGCCCAAATTTACAAGTAAATTTTCAATGAGAATCAAACACCGTTGGACACAATATAATGAATACTTAAAACAACATCCTCGAGCGTGCCAAACATTCAAATTTTAATCTCCAAGGATCCACAACACGTTACAACCACCATGTCGGCCAAGAACATAAAAACCTGAACACATAAGAGAAAAATCACCGACCATGAGTACACAGATCAATGTAGATGTGCAACAAAGATAGAGCATGATCTAGAAACATACACAAGCACCAAGAATCATCAGAGAGGCATCTGCAACATCTAAAATTACTAGAAAAACATCAACTTCAATCAGGAACACTAATTGAAGCCACAAAAAAACTGTCAGAACACAACTGTTCATAACACGATTAAATCTTCATGCGAACCTTTGAAACTTTCGGTGGATAAACTAGATACACTTAGCAATAAACCCTTTAATCCACAATGATTGATCATCAACGTATTGAACAAGACACCTTCATGACCTTCACTGTTCCACTGTCAACTTGCAACTCTTTCTTTAACAATTTTCTCAATATCCTTGACATATACAACCTGCAATACATCAATGCTTAATAGTGTTGACATTAATAACAACCACATATCAGCAACACAACCACAACATCCAACAAAAAGGAACAAGAGACAAAAAAAATTCCACCAAATAAGGGAAGTAGTATGTTTCAGGTTCGCACATATCACATGAGTTATCCAAGAAGCCCAACAGTTAGTACAGAAGCTACTACTAAAGATCCAAGTGCAGACCTAGCAACTACATTTAGCCAAAACACAATGGGAGAATATATTTTTCTAAACTCAAGGAGATATATAAGGATATTCTTCCAAAAAATTAGCATTGACTTGAGGACAAGTCAGGATTTTGAAAGGGGGGATGACATTGGTAGGAAAAGCAATAGTGCAAACATTGCCGAGCAAATACCATCTAGAATAGGGGTAGGATAGATGGGTCACATCCCATCCTAGATATATGTATAGGGAAAGATATGAATGAAAGTAAGAGAGATGTACTTAGAATCCTATATATGAAATTTATGTAAGAAGATATATGTATAAAAGGATATATGTAAGAAGAGAAGAGAGATGTACAAAGTATATGGGAAGATATATGAATGTACTCCTTTGATATGATTAATATAATGATTACAAATTTTTTTATCTATATTGTGTTAACTATCATTATGTGAATATATAATTAATATTTTTATCCTTTTTCTAAATCAAACCATTATTGCCTTTATATGAATGAGTTCGGGGTATAAACTACAACACTTAGAAATTACTTGGGGCTCAGAACTCTGATCTATGTTTCCCCAGTTTTCTTGTTAACACTTCTCATGGTGTATCTCTCACCAAGAGATATTTCCACCAAATCAAGTACTCCTTGGTGCTTCTATGTATCAACTTTCCCTCCTTTACATCCATGACTACTTTTGGATCAAAACTAGTTTGTTATTATCATCAATCAAAGGTAACTCATCCAAGGGTTTTAAATGTTTTCCTAGTGCCCTTTTGAGGAAAGACATGTGAAAAAAATGTATCTTGCTTCCCTTCGGTAGCTTCAACGTAGAAACATAGTTCAAGAGCTTTTATAACCCACTTTCCTTAAATGAAAATTATTTATATAACTACAATCTCATAAAAATCATGTCTCTAATCTTAAATGTTCTATCAATCCTATGATAGTTGTTAGTGTGGGTTTTTTAATATTTATTTTTCCTACACATTATTAAGCATACTTAGGTTATGTGAGACATAGTTTATGTGAGGACACATGGCATAATCCTTCAATTATATGTGTCACTCTCACCCACACTTGGGTGGTTGAGTCTCATACCCTCTTTTGGACTTTTATGCCACCTCACAAAGCCACTATTTTGTCTCCTTCTGAGTAGGTTATGCCACATGTTTGGCATTTTCCAAGTAGGCATAACTCCCACCTAATTTGGTTATTTGGGAGTTATTACCCCTCTTGGAATTATATGCCCATATTCTGCTATATATTCAACACTCACCTCTCCCTCCTATCTAGTCCAGATGAGCTCATATCAACTCGGTCAGTTCAAGGGAGTGTTGATGCATATTGTATCATTTTGAGTGTGATAATATCATCATTTTGTTATTGCACCATATTCTAACATTTCATCTTCTTGTTGCTCTCGTGTAGAAGGTTAATCTCAGTTTTGTAGGATATCCTAGGTGCTCGAGTTCATCAGTAACTCTTACATGGTATCAGAGCGTTCAGATCCGCAAGCCTCTTCTCGATCTAGGAGGAATTCAACATTGAGCCTTTACTAGGAGCATTTTGAGCCAAAACGGACCACACCATCGCGTCCAAAAGGCCCAAAAACCACTATTTTCATATACAATTTGTCCAATTTGGACAAAGTTGAATTTAGGGAAAAAAAAAATTTGCAAAGCGACCCCTTGAACGCATTTTGAGGTGATTTTTTTTTCAAAAAATATATATATTTCATATATTTTCCCTGCAATTTTTTCAAACAAAAAAAAATCATTTCTTTTAGTAAGTTTTTATTGTTTTTAAATTTCAATAAAAAAAAAAATCAAAAATCAAAATTGAAAAAGAAAACAAAAAAATTTATATATATATATATATATATTTTTTAAAAAGGGAGTTTTTCATACCCTACATATGTAGGGTACTGCAGACCTTGCGCAACAGGGTACCTTCACCCTGAACAGAGGACAGAGTATGGCGTACCTGTCGCCCCCACTGTCAGTCGCCATGTAGCCTTCACAACTGACGAACAAAATTGACAGGATTTTTCAAAAATAGTGGCGAAGTCATTTAAATTGGCGACAAGGTTTCAAAAATCTGGTGGTCAAAATATCCGAGAATATTCAATTTTCAAGAATATTGCAGTACTCAACAAGATTCCGCCGTCAACCGGGAAAGGGAATATTTGTCAACCCTAGCAAATATTTTGTTTTGACACCCTCATAGCCATCAAATTTAAGCCACCAAATTGATTACGTCAGCAAGATATCATTGATGACATCAGCGGCTCCTTAAGAAATTTATATCCCCTCACCAATTGAATTTTCTTTTTTGCAGTCCAACTTTGAAGCTCCATAAATCAGTCATCCGGGCTCCGTTTTGTGAGAATTTTATTTTTATTTGGGGTAGAAATTCAAAGGATTTGCATTGGTGGAATCAATTTTTTCTCAAGTGATCTGAATTTTCTTGAAAATCAGTTTTTGCATTAGATCTAAAGGACAGTCACCATTGTTTGAACTTCAAACAGCTGTAACTTTCATGTACAACCTCAGATTGAGGTGATTCTTTTTTTGAAAGTGAATATTTTTCTGAGCACTACATATTGGTGCTAGTTTTAGGTTCTCATTCTGATATTTTATTGTACTTTCAGTATTTGAGTCCATTTTTCGACACTTGTAAAACTTTGGAAAATAACTCCAGCATTGTAAACGCACTAATTTATAAAGTTCCAAATCATTTTTTGTTGGGGGATTCTTTATTGAGTGAAAAAGGGGGGGTGTCTCTATGTGTTTCTTCTTGCATTTTTCTCTCACACTGCAACAACAATCTAAAATGGATAAATCGTCCTCTACTCACACCATACAATTACTTGGAGTGGAAAAATGAAATGGAACTTCACTTAAGAAAGTTAAAATTGTATAGAATAACAGTGGGTATTGATAAGGAACCTATAGACGATGAAGACAAGCCTAAATGGTTCAACAAGTGTGATGAAGCTTTTGACACCTTATGCATGGTCTTGTCTCCTGATCTATGATTTCATATTATGTCTGCAAAATCACCAAATGAATTTTGGAATACTTTGAATACTCTCTTTGGTAAACAGGATGATTTGAGAGCATATTCATTGGAGAACGAGCTCATAGGATTGAGCCCATGCAATTTTGACACCATTTAGGATTTCTTTACTAAGCTGAATGCCATAAGATTGCAATTGGAGCAATGTGGAATTAAAAAGGATGACTCACAGTTGATTTTAAGAATTCTTTGAAAACTTGGTCCTGATTATGCAGTGTTTGTTTCTACATTTCATGCAATGAAAAGAGCCTTAGGAAAAGGATTTACTATGCCTTCTCTAGGTGAGTTCGCATCTGATCTCACAAAGGAACAAGATAAATTGATTCAAATGGGCATTATTAAATCCTCTAAGTCTCAAGCCTTGACTGCAAAAAGAAACAAAGGAACCAAGGAGATAGAAACAAAGATTTAGATCAATCTTCATCTACTTCTAAAGTAGACTCTAAATTCTCTTCAAAAGAGGATTCATCTAAGAAGGAGAATCCCACTTGTGCATATTGCAAGAGGAGTGGACATGAAGAACATTCTTGTTATAAGGACATTGATGAACTGAAACATCTTCTTGAGAAGAACAAAATCAGTTTACCTTCTCAAATGGTTGATTAAGATTCTTCTTCTAATTCTAAAAGTTAAAAACAATCAAAATTTGATAAGGAAAAAGGCCATACTACAGGGGTAGGTAAATCAAAAGGTAAAGCTCTTTGTGCCTCTACAGGTCTTGGATCATGGAGATGGCTGCTAGATTCTCGAGCTTCTCATCATATGGCTTCTACAAAGTCTATGTTCTCTTCTTTTGAGCCTTTTGTTATGCCACCTATTTTGATGGGAAACAATACATACATGGATGTAATTGGGAAAGGATTTGTTGATATTGGGGATGACACCTTCAATGATGTTTTGTGTGCATCTCATCTTTCAAACAATATTCTTTCCATCTATCAAATCACTCATGGTGGAACAAGGAAGACTGTGGAATTCACACATGATTCAGTTATAATCAGAGACTTGGAGAGTGGAGAGATATTTGCTACTAGGATCTAGTTGATCATGCATCTCAGTTATACACCTTTTTAGAATTTGCACCTAATGATGGTTCTGATCCTTTGGTTGTTGATCACACTCCTAGTGTGAGCTTTGATTTTGAGGAGAACTTTGGCTACTTGAACTTGGGTATTCTCACATAGGATCTAGTTCTTTAGCCTTGCATTCTTTCTCCTCCATCTATTGTTTCTTCTAAGGATAATTGTGTTGCTACATTCATGGCTTCTTGTGATTCAGTGCAGTAGGATACACATCATCTTCTAGATATAGCTACTTCTGATGACTACTTTACAGAAATTCCAGGTTTGTTTATAGAGTCTCATATTTTAGATTTGGGAGACACTATTCATGACATCCATCTTCTCCTTGATGAAGTTGATTCTTCTTTAGTTGTTGTGGAGGAACCTTTGGATCCTCTTGTTCATTCTCCACATGATCATTCATCACAGTTTGACATGATTGTGGATACTTTTGAGCAACATTTGGAGGAGGCACCTTTATCTTCAGAGGAGGTAGTTGAGTCTTTGGATCTTGTTCTACATAGATCTCTACTAGGTTTTGGATTGTCATCTTCATCAGCGTGGGCTAGAATGCATGATTTGATGGTGACAATTTTTGGCATCGACATGGAGACACATAAGTAGTTTTTAGAGACTTACATTTTTCACTTTCTTCCTTCATATTCCTTTCAAGAATGGGAAAATGTTCTTCATGCACCTTTGGTTTTATTTCTTCCTAAGGGGAGGAACATTGTTTGACGATCGTGGATCATCTTCTACATTTAGTTTCAAGCATCAACCATTGGTACAATTGACTACTTGAGGGAAGGTTACACAATATTTTTTATCCTTTCTATTTTGGAGGGGACTTCTTCCTTGCATGGGATTCCTCTTGTGTCAGGAAACTTGTTTTCATTTCTCTCTTTTGGGGAGGAGTTTTGTCCCACTAGGTTTTCTCATTTTCTCTGTTTGTGAGAGAGTATTTTGTACATGGGTACATAACATGGCCTTGTAGCTAGGACCCATCTTTGCATTGTTTCATCCTTTCACCCACCTAAGCTATGCTTAAGGGGGGGTGTTAGTGTAGGTTTTTTAATATTTATTTTTCCTACACATTATTAAGCATACTTAGGTTATGTGATACATAGTTTATGTGAGGACAGGTGGCATAATCCATCGATTACACGTGTTTCTCTCACCCACATTTGGGTGGTTGAGTCTCACACCCTCTTTTGGCCTTTTATGCCACCTCACAAAGCCACTATTTTGTCTCCTTTTGAGTAGGTTATGCCACATGTTTGACATTTTCCAAGTAGGCATAACTCCCACCTAATTTGGTTATTTGGGAGTTATTACCTCTCTTGGAATTATATGCCCATATTTTGTTGTATATTCAACACTCACCTCCCCCTCCTATCTATTCCAGATGAGCTCATATCAGCTCGGTCAGTTCAAGGGAGTGTTGATGCATATTGTATCATTTTGAGTGTGATAATTGTCTACCTCCTACAATGAGTCAACAACTAGGCCTTCACAGCCGTGATTCAGAGATTGGACATCTAACCTGAATAGCTATTTCAATCACCATGAAGGTGCATTTAACTTCTCAACCCAGGAACATGAACTTGAAATGGGTCAACACAGTATGTACACTAGGAACCCAAAGTAGCCATTTCATTCTACAGCTAAGAAAGACACAATGCTAAAAGTAAATTGCTTAGAAGGGAATAACATGAATTCTAACCATCAATAAAAAATTATACCAAGCTAAAATGCATGACAAAAATGAAAATCTGAGCAACAAACAGGGCACTACTATGTCTGCTTTGGCTGCAGGAACAGTCACAGAATGGAATTCTAGTGGCTGCAAGAACAGTCGGTGCCAGATTTTTAACTAATTACTAAACAACAAGTAATACTAAACTAATACTAAAATAAAGGATGGATTAATCACCAAGTGGGTCCCCCTGGATAAGTATCCTCTAAAACTAAGGAGAATTCAGATGCTCGAACTCAGAACTTTATTTTATTCACTATAAATCATGAGTACAAAAGAGTAATATATATGTATTACTGAAAAATCAAGAATGCAAGTACAATATCAAATCGTGCAACCTCCAAAGAAGGAGCATCAAATATTTATTTATAATATCAACTAAACGAGGCATTCAACTCCACAAACTGGGAGGACATCATTTAGGGAAAACAAAGAAAGTGGGGCGACGGTTATGCATGCATGGAATCCGGTCAGACATGCATGTCCAACTGCAGATTTAGGGTTGTAGTAACACACACGTTTGCTCAACATCAATAATGACCACTACAAGGTGGTTACATTTGGTTTGCATGAGGAATCTCCTGTCGTCATCCTCCTTTGACCTTTGAACAATTCCCTTGTTGGATGTTACAGTGCATACCCAGTTGGTGGTGCCTTCCTAAATTTAGCATCCTCAAATTAAATCTGCATGGCAATGTTAGTACACACAATAATTGCATATCTATAACCACCTTAAGGAACATTCATTAACCACGTGCAAAATCAATATAGACAGTCCATTTAACATGCCATTATCATTAAAGGTTTGCAAATATAAGATTAAGCCCAATGTCTATAGTTTGAAGAAAATATCATAAAAGTATCAACACTTAATGTCAAAGTCTATGATAACTTCAACAACTAGATCACAAATTCTACCCAAAAATGAGACCATAAACTAGACTCATCACTCCCCCCAACCTAAGGTCTTGTTGGTCCTCCAGCAAGGGAAGGGCTATTCTTTTGCTTGGTCAATGCTCTGAAATTTGCAACTGACAACTGTCCCACATCAGAGTGTGTTGTGCGTGAATCAGGATCCCAATAGAATCCTCCCAATCTGTCCAATCTGCTCCATCTCTGTTTCTCTGCAGCAATATCATATTGGTATAACCTGAAGTTTGCTACATGCCACATTAGGATGGGTGGCTGAAAAGTCAGGGGAAGCCAGAATCGCCCCATTTGTCCTTCCAATGTGAATATATTTGTCAATCCTTTTAAGAGTTGTTGCATAGTTTTGGATAGAATGAGGTTCAACCTGCTTGAGATCATCAGTTAAGTTGTTCCATCTTTGTGAGAGGTATCTCTTCATGGTTTCCTCTTTTGTTTTTTCCTTTGCCTCATATTCACTATAAACTTCTTCTATCCAAGGCATAATCCTATTACCATAGCTAGGTCTGAAAAGAATTTTGTGCCATTCCCTGAAAATATCCCTTGGATTCCTTGATTTAGCCCTAATGGGCAGAGGGATGTTAGACTCCAATTGCTTATAACCCCATATTGTTGTCCCCAACTAATCTCATTTTGCACCCAAGACATAAATTCCCTTAATTGGACATCCCCAACATACAACAACGGATTCCAATCATGGTCTTGAGTTACAACATAATTATGCAAATAAAACTCACACAACAAATTATTCATTTTAGGTGAAGCAATTCGATAAGCATTGAAAAATTCAACAGGGGTCTCAATAGAAGGGTTCAAACCTAAGACAATTCTTTCCAGTCTAAAAGAGAGATATTTCTCCTTCAAATGCAGAGAATAGAACCTTGGAGGGGTCGTACATTCCAAAATATGTGGTACCAAGGCTGCCATATCATCCACCTTCTTCTTCAAGGTGGCAATTTCTGCATCTTTATCTTCAATTTCCTCATCTCTCTTTTGAATTTCTCTCTTTCATTTTCCTTTTTCCTCCTTCCATTCCTCTTCTCTTCTTTGCATCTCTTTCCATAAATGCATGGCAACCTTGTGTATTGAAAAATCAGGGGGGTTATGTATTCCTACTAGCATCTTCTCTGGCACTAATGCTAACTGCAAGGATTCAGGCTGTCCCGTCAATTTTGACTGCAGGGGTACTGATTGTTCTCCCAATTTGGGTTGTTGTTGTAGGGACTCCTGCTCCTGTTCTGGATTTTGCTGCAGGATCTCTTGTTGCAGGACCTCTTGCTGCAGGAAGTCCTGATTTTCCTCATACTCTTGATTTTTGACTTGTTTTGCAATATTGGCAAGATCAACCAATGTTATGTTTGTTGTTGCCTTAAATATATCCTCTTCCTCAACATTCCCCTGCCCCATTAGAGCTTCTATGTCCCCTTGTGATATTTATCTAGACTTAGGGCTTTCCTACGGAGGCATACCAAAGGTTGGCCCGGATGGTCTTGCTTTCCTAGGAGGGCTCTCATGTTTTTCTTTGGCTGCAGGATGAACAGTATCAACCTTTCTCTTCTTAGAGCTTGACACCTCTTTTTCTGTTGGCTGCCTTTTGGCATTTCCTTTTCTCGTTTCTACTTCCCTCTTATGTGCCCTAGTTTTCATTAGAATTCCAAGTGGAACATCATCATCAGAGTCAAGGGAAGAACTTTCTTTGTCTAAGTGCTCTATCCCAAAAGAGCTAATTTTTATAGTTTCTTCTGCTGCAGGAGGGTTTACACTCGGGCCTGCGCCAAAGGTGGAAGCACCAAGAGTGGCTTCAGCCGTGCTCAATCTCCTACTAGACCTACGGAGTTGAGGTAAAACCCTAGGTTGCAAGTGCTCAGGTCTAATTTGATCAATTTTTATGAATTCTTCCCATGTCATTCTAGATACATCATGCAAAGACTTCTCAACTAGTAATTTAATTAGACAATGGTGGGAAACATATTTGTCCCTACCTTTTTGGGTCTTGGCCACCATGATTGAGAGAATGTTGTATAACACGTTTGGCACATTCATCCTCCTTTTGTGCCTCATATGATTCAGAAGCTTGAAGTGAATGGAATGCAAATTTGACTGGAAACCTTCACAGGTGATGCATTTTATGACATAAACAACTATCTACTTCCATGGCTCAGACAGAGACATTTTCTTTGCACCCTGTTTATCTATGTTCAATGGAGGGTCGTTCAGCTTTGTAAATTCAGCCCTAGCCAATCTAGCATCTCTGGAAGCAAGGTAATTTTCACCATCAGCAGGTAACCCTGTAACTTCTGCAATTATTTCTTTAGTTGCTATGACCTCCAGGCCTTTTACCGTGGCCTTGCCTTCAGACAATTTCTGGGAAAACTCTAGTGCAATGTCTTCATCGAAATCATCCAACTTTAGGAAGTAGTCAATCCACCAGTAGTTTATGAATTCGGCTAAGCAGGGTGCATCCTACAGTAATACATTGTGCACCGCGGGTTCATTCCGAATTAACCCACCTCCCATTGTCTGCAATCAAACAAACACTCTCTGGTTTCCTTCCTGCACTTCTGTTTGAAAATCAAATTCACCTTCCTGCAATACTTGCTAACTTTCCAATGCTAATGTCGACTGAATTTTCCCTTTTCTAACTTGCCTTTTTTTTGGAATGCAACTTGAGATATGATAGGGTCAATAATGGAAAGGAAGGAGTAATAAAGGAAAGCTATAATGAAGAGAAATGGCAACAGGAGTTGGTGTCACTTCACACATGTGAGCCATCCTCTCACTCAGATTTCAAATTGGCAAAATTTAAATTTTGTTGATGTAGACCAACATGGATTGACACGTGGGAAAAATATTCACATCTTTTTCCTTCCCCCCAACCTAAATTTGGGCATGCGTCCACACATGTAGAATGATGATTTGACAGGGTAGGGAATATTTTCATGCTATGGTGAACGTCCATACTAATGTACAACAATTAAATGAATGCACTCAAAGACAATTAAGATATAGCAATTAATGTGCACATACCTGAATGTGTGGAGGATTTGTTGCAAAGATTGTAGAGAAAGTATTGTTCACCTTTTTAGAAAATAAGTTGAGCAATTAATGAAAATGAGGTGGAATGAGGTGGAGTGAAGTGATGGAAGAGAGAGAAAGGTGGAAATGGATGGGTGGATGGGTGGATGGGTGAAGAAATGTACTCCCATAGAAGTGGAAGTCTTTATTATGACAAGTACATACCTTAATTAGCCAAAAGGAGGGACACTCGGTCCACTTCCTTCGGCTGCAAGAAGCTCAAATGATGCATGCTAATTGAATTGCTGTAGGAACTCCTCCTTAGAAGTTGGATTGTGATACAGTGTGAGGCGATGACCATTGACAAGAAACTTAAATCTGACTGGGTCAATAGTAATGAGCTATACAACACCATTAGGGAATACTTCAGCAACCCCATATGGTCCTAGCCACCTTGTCTACAATTTTCCTACATTGTCCTAATATCTTGAATCATAGAGCAGGGCCCAATCTCCTGGTTGGAATTTATTTTCCTTGATGAATTTGTCATGCCACTTGATTCTCTGATTCTGCACTACCTCTGTGTGATGCAGGGCTACTCTTCTTATCTCATCCAAAGCATTTAGCTACATGATTCTTTCTCTTTATGCCTTAGAGATATCCATCCCAAAATCTATTGCAGTCCTAAGGGTCTTGTGTTCAAATTCAATGGGAATCATAGTTGTCTTTCCATACAACAACTCAAATGGAGTGAAGCCTATAGTTTTTTTCTAGGTAGTTCTATAGGCCCAAACAAATTTTGGTAATCTGTTTGCCCAATCCTTTTTGTGGATAGCTACTGTCTTGGTTAGAATAGCTTCAATTTCTCTGTTGGTCACCTCAACTTGGCCATTAGCCTGGGGGTTATAAGGAGTAGACTTTTTGTGCCTTATGTTGTACTCATTGATTAGTGCTACAACAAGGGTTGATGTGAATTGATCCCCTTGATCAATCACTATCTCTCTTGGAACTCCATATCTTCTGAAAATCTCCTCATAAAGAAATTTTGCAACCTTGTTATCTCTTGCATGCTTCATGGCCTTAACTTCTACCCACTTTGTTACATAATCAATGCATACCAAGATATAAGACTTACCATTTGATGGAGGGTCAATGGGTCCTACAAAATTCAATCCCCACTTGTCAAAGGGAGTGATTACTACCTGAGGATAAAGTGGCATCTCATCAGATTTGGTTGGCCTACCCATTCTTTGGCATCTGTCACATTTTCTTGTATACCTTCATGCATCCTTGTGGAGTGTTGGCTAGTAATATCTCGTGTTCAAAATATTCATTACTGTCCTCTTGGCTGCAAAATGTCCTCCACATGGTTCATTTTGGCATGCATGCAAAATGTTATATGTCTCATCTTCTCTCACACATCTCCTCATGACATGGTCTGGTCCAGTATAAAATAAACATCCAGCAATCCAGGAGAAAGGTAAATATTTTTCAATGAGTGCCCTTCTCTCTTTTGGGGAGAAGTGAGGTGGAACTCTACCTGTGACCAGATAGTTAGCTATGTCAGCATACCAAGGTGTTTGTACACTAATGGAGAATAGATGCTCATCAAGAAAAGAGTCATCTATGGCCTGATTATCTTTTGATGTAGTCAACCTTGAAAGAAAATCTGCAACAACGCTAGCCTTCCCTAGCTTATCCACAATGGTTATATCAAACTCTTGCATCAAAAATAACCATCTTGCCAATCTACCTGTGATCAAAAATTTATTCATGAGATACCTAATGGCTGCATGATCAGTGTGCACAAAGATTTGGTAACCTGTTATGTAATGTCTGAATTTGTTCAGGGCATAAATCACTGTCAGCATTTCATTTTCTGGCACTATATAATTGAATTTAGCTCCTTGCAAATTTTTGGTGACAAAATAAATGGCATTTGCAATAGCTTCTTCTTTATGTCCTAAGACTGCTCCTATGGCATAATCTGATGCATCAGTATGGATGTGAAAAGGAAGCTCCCAATTAGGTCCTTTGAGTACAGGAGCATGAGTCAAAGCTACCTTTAACTCAGAAAATGCCTTGTCACAAGCTTCAGTCCACTAGAATTCAACATCTTTAGTGAGAAGAGTATACAATGGTACTGCTACCTTGCTAAAACCCTTGATGAAATGCCTATAATATCTTGCATGGCCCAAGAAACTCCTAACATCCTTTTGTTTTGTAGGTGTGGGAAGATTTGTGATCACCTCAATCTTGGCAGGATCCACTTGAATTCCCTTGTGGGAGATGTAGTGGCCAAGAACTACACCTTCCTGCATCATCATGAAGCACTTTTCATTGTTTAAGGACAATTTTTGTTCTTCACATCTCTGTAGGACTCTCCTGAGATTTTCCAATGCTTGATTAAAATCAGCACCATAAGTGGTAAAGTCATCCATATAAATTTAAATGCAGTCATGAGAAATGTCTGAAAATATGCTAATGACTACCCTCTGAAAGGTTGTAGGTGAATTGCATAAGCCAAATGGGAGTACCGATTAGGCATAGGTCCCCCATGGAGAGGTAAATTTGGTCTTCTCATAGTTCTCTCGTGCAATTTGGATATGGTTGTAGCCATTGAATCCATCTAGAAAATAAAAGTATTGCTTTCCTGCAAGTGTGTCCAAAACTTGATTGATGAAAGGTAAGGGGAAATGGTCCTTCTTGGTGGAAACATTAAGTTCCCTGTAATCAACAAAAACTCACAATTTCCCTCATTTCTTGGGAACAATCACTAATGGGGAAACCCACTAGCTATCTGAAATGGGGTAGATAAATCCTGCATCTAGCAGTTTCTGCAGTTTCCCTTTTACAATTTCTCTTAGTGTAGGGTTAATTCTTCTTTGTGGCTGCCTCACTGGGGTACAATCATCTCTGATGTAAATTTTTTGTGTACAAAGCTTAGGGTCCAATCCCTTCATATCATGATAATCCCACGCAAATGCATGTTGATGGGTCCTTAATAAGTTTGTCAATAATAATTGTTGTTCTTCACTCAGTTTGTTGTTAACATTCAGATACTTTTCTTCTGACCCCTGTACTTGTGTCATCAAATCTATCATGTTTGCTTCATTAACACATGGTACCTTTAGTTCATATGGCATCAATGTATGGGACATGCCTATTGTTGTAGGAATTATATCTGTAGGAACAATGGCTGCAGGAAGAGTGGTTGCAGGAAGAGTGGTTGCAGGAAGAATGTCTACAGGAACAGTGGTTGTAGGAAGAGCAGGCATAAGTGTCTTGATTGGAGTAGTAGAATGAGAAGATGATGCTTCCTCCACTTCATAATGGTTCTGAATGATGTTAGCCAATACTTCATCCTCATCTTGAAGTTGCATGAAAGAGCTTCTTCCTAACATGATAAGTTGCACCACAAAATTAACTTCCTCGGCCTCTTCACCAACATGTGGCCATACAGGATTATCCTCATCATGAGATGGTTGAGCAGGAGGATAAAGAAAAAAAAATTTAGTGCTCTTCCCATCTGAAATAGTCATGTCACCTGACCAGCATCCAATATGTGCATCTGCAGTTGCTAACCATGGCCTTCCAAGAATAATGGGATACCCGCCTAGTGAAGCTTTAGGAGAAAGAATCATGAAGTCTGTTGGGTACTCCCAAGAGTCTAAAACTACCACAAGATCCTCCACTATACCATCAGGCTTAACAATAGAACTATCAGCAAGCTGCAAGACAGTAGGAGTAGATCTCATGCTTGCAACATTTAGTTGCTGCATGATGTCCTTGGTCATTACATTTATTGCTACCCCTAATCAATTAGAGCATTCTTAATTTGGATCTCATTTATAACAACTACTACCATAGGACTACCTAGGTCATTGTGCTTGGGGATAGTCACTTTTCCAAGCATGACGTCAGCTAGCTATCCCACCACATGAACTGTAGTTGGGTCTTTC
Organism: Sequoia sempervirens; assembly: GCA_007258455.2. Classification (NCBI taxonomy): domain Eukaryota; kingdom Viridiplantae; phylum Streptophyta; class Pinopsida; order Cupressales; family Cupressaceae; genus Sequoia; species Sequoia sempervirens. The sequence goes on from VDFB02105785.1 coordinate 299,003,625, forward strand.
TTCTTCCTACCTGGATTCTCGAGGCATGCTTCCTTGATTTCCTTTCCATAAATTGAAACATCCTTTATGGCTTGGAATAGAGGGATCTGGACACATATATGCTTCAGTTGATCCAAGATATCAGAAGTTGTATCATCTTTTTCTTTCTTCTTGGAAACTTCCAATCTCTGAGGAAATGGTGGTTCTTATTCAATCTACTTGACTTGGACTGGTTCAGGATTTTTAGGTGTACTTGGTTGAATGGGATCATTCAGAGGTTCCTCCTTCTCTTCCATAGGAAGCTCAGTGATAATGGGCTTGGAAGGGGTTGGTAGATTAGTTCTTGAATGGAAGTGGATGTTACTTACACTCACAACATACATAGGGAATTTATTTGAATCAACAAAGTATGCAGGCTGTTATTGTGGTTTGTTATTTGGATTGGGTGTGGGCTAAGCTGGTAGATGAGTAGGTTTAGGTACATTTTATCTTGAATTAGTAGGTGGAGGCATTATAGCAGGTTTTTGGGCCTGAGAAGGTGGATGCATGCAATTGGTTGTCTGGGCAGGCCATTGTTGTACTACCCTCCATTGATTTGTTTGCTACCAATTTCCTGGAGGTGGTTGCCAATTCCCCTGAGGTTGTTGTCACTGGGGTGGAGAGTTTTGATGATTGGGCCAAGCATTTGGAGGGTTACTCCAAGGTTGTGGTGGATATCCTCCATAGTTGGATACATATAGGGGATGTCATTGGTTGCCAGATGAATAGGAATTGAAATATGACCCAACATAAGAGAGTGGATCTGGTGGCATACCTTGTCTTGGAGCCCAAGGCCTCCTTTGCGCAACATAGTAGACTTGGTCTCCTTCAATCTAGATTGGCTTGAACTCGGGTGCAATCTGCTTTCCTTCAATATTGGCTACCATCTTGCATATGCAATCCTTCTTCTTTTGTTTGCAATGGGGGGCAATACTCTGCCAACATTGCCTCTGCCCCCTCTTGCTTCTTCTTGGCCTAAAGTGTATCTAGTTGAGTAGCTAGATTGTTTATAATGTCTTGCTTGAAGTCTGCTAGCAAATAAGTAATCTCCATTCTTGAAACTCCACTGATAGTTGACTTACCCATGGAAGATTGGTAAGCTCTCCCTTTCTTTGAAGCTTCGCTAGAGTAGTTCTGACATATTTTCTTGATATCTTCCCAAGGAACTTGAGAGATATCTCCTCCCATCAGATCCAAGGCATCAATGCAGCTATCATTGATTCCTCTCAGGAAAAGCAACTTTCGTGAGTCTTCATTGAGTGTCTGGTGTGGATATTTTTGTAGGCAAAATAAAAACCTTGTAATATAATCCTCTAGGCTCTCATCTTCCTTTTGTTGCATCTTGAAAATGTCACCTCCTCTCATGTCATTTCCCCTGCAATATTCCTTGTATTTCTCAAGGAATTTTGTCTTCATGTCTTCCCAAGTTTCCATAGTATCTTTGCCTAGGCTCATGAACCATCTTAATGTAGCTTCTTTCAGAGTGGTAGGAAATAGCTTAAGCCTATGGGCATTGGTGGTATAATCATAACTCCTACAGAGTATGTCAAATTCAAACAAAAAGGTATCAAGATCTTCTGTGACAAATCCATAAAACTTGGGGAGTGTTGAAGCAGGGATGTTTTTTATGTTGTCAACTTCATTCTGATGGGCAATGGGGAAAGGAAAAGCTGGTTGGTTAGGTTTGTTCCTATTTACATCACCCATGCCTGCTTGATATAGTTCCAAAGAAAGGGGTTCTCAAGCTGATTTTGGTCTTCAGAAGAGACTTCAAAGCTAGTCAAATCAGGAAATGCATCAGCAAAGGGGTGTGGATCTTCTTCTTCTTCTTCTCTTGGCAAGTTCTGATATTCAACTAGCTACAATGAATTAGGATTGTTAGGAAGGAATCTCCCATAAGCATCCCTTCTCCTTCCTCTATGCATGTGGTATCACTCACTATCAGCCAGCTCACACAAAAAAATGGTAAAGAATAAGGGGGATCATCACTTCCTAAATGAGGGTATACTAAGAACAAATTCCAAAAAAACTACAGCAAGGAAAACTACTAGTGACTCCAAAGAACTCCCTAGTTTGACACCATCCCTAACAACAATGCCAAAAATGTTTGCCTCCTATAATGATTCAACAACTAGGCCTTCACAGTCGTGATTCAAAGATTGGACATCTAACTTGAATAGCTATTTCAATCATCATGAAGGTGCATTTAACTTGTCAACCCAAAGACATGAACTTGAAATGGGTCAGCACGGTATGTGCATTAGGAACCCAAAGTAGCCATTTTCATTCTACAACTAAGAAAGGCACAATGCTGAAAGTAAATTGCTTAGAAAGGAATAACATGAATGCTAACCATCAATCAACAATTACACCAAGCTAAAATGCATGACAAAAATGAAAATTTGAGCAACAAACAGGGCACTACTTTGTCTGCTTTAGCTGCAGGAACAATCACAAAATGGAATTCTAGTGGTTGCAGGAACAGTCGGTGCCATATTTTTAACTAATAACTAAACAACAAGTAATACTAAACTAATAATAAATTAAAGGACAGATTACTCACCAAGTGGGCCCCCTTGGATAAGTATCCTCTAAAAATAACGAGAACTTAGATGCTCAAACTCAAAACTTTATTTTATTCACTGTAAATCATGAGTACAAAAGAGTAGTATATCTGTATTATTGAAAACTCAAGAATGCAAGTACAATATCAAATCATGCAACCTCTAGAGAAGGAGCATTAGATCTTTATTTATACTATCAACTAAACGAGGCAGTCAACTCCACGAACTGGGAGGACGCCATTTAGGGAAAACAGAGAAAGTGGGGCGGCAGTTATGCATGCATGGAATCCAGTCAGACATGCATGTCCAACCACAAATTTAGTGTTGCAGTAACACGCGCGTTTTCTCAACATCAATAATGACCACTACAAGGTGGTTACGTTTGGTTTGCATGAAGAATCTTCTACCATCATCCTCCTTTGACCTTTGAACAATTCCCTTGTTGAATCAAATAACCTTCCACTAATTTATTCATAATCTCGATCTATCCATCCATTTGTAGATGGTAGCTGGTGTTGGGGGTGAGCTCAATTCCCACCAAAAGGAAGAGTTCTTTCCAAAAAATCTCATGGAGTGATTGTATCTATCATTCACAATGCTCTTGAGTAGTCCGCAAAGTTTCATCACTTCCTTGAAGAATAAACAACCACTTGTGGTGCCTTAAAATCTAAAAATGCGTTTACTTCATAAGTTTGTCCTTAATAATATTTATACAAACATTACCTTGGAGTTTAGGAAGTCCTATGATGAAATCTATCAAACCACTTTCCCATTTTTACTTTGGGATGGGTAAGGGCTACAAAATACCTACAAGGAATTTTTGTTCTATTTTATTCTTACGACAAATGGTGTATTCTTTGATATGGATGAGGTAATCATCCTTGAGTTCCTTCTATGTGAACCTTTCCCTATTTTTTTATAGGTCTTGACGTACTCAAGGTGGCCTACCAAGGGAGTATCATGAACCGCCCACAATATATTTTTCCTCATCCTTAATTCTAGCACCAAATAGACTCTTCCCTTGTAGAGAACGAGTTCATTTCAAACTATGCACCTATTGTCCAACAACTTCCCTTCCAAAACATTAGTTGCAAATGTGTTCTTGGCATAGTTTATTATTATTTCATTCTTCCAATTCATGAATATAAGAGATATGGAACACAAATTCAGCCTTCTCGATAATGATTCAACAACAACAATCTCCTTCATTTTAACATACTCAATATCAAAGTCATAGGCTTGAATTTTTCTCACCCACTTTTGTTATCGTTCATTTAGATCCTTCAAGTTGAGGAAATACCTCCAATTATTATGATTAGTTTTAACCATGAATCAACCACTTGCTAAGTAGTTCCCGAATTTGAAAAATGTGTATATTATAAATAGTGTCTCCTTATCATAGATGGATAACAACCTTTCCATCTCTATTGATTTTATGACTCTCAAAAGCAATTGAGTGCTTGTTCTACTCAAGCATGGATCTAGTTACTTCTCCTAATGCATCACATTCCAATATGAAATAAAGGATGGAATATGAAATTGTTAACATAGGACACAAGCTCATTACCTCTTTTAGTTTTTCAAATGTGCATTGTGCACCCTTAATCCACACAAAAGCTCCCTTATTCTTTAGGTCAATTAAGGGAATAGCTAGTTGGGAGAAACCATTAATAAAACACTCATAATATCTATAAAAGGCTGAATAATTCTTGTAATAATGTTAATATTCTTAGGGGAGGATAGTCTCAAATTGCTTTGATCTTTTGCATGTCCACCTACACTCCCTTTATAAGGATGATGCAACATAGATACAAGATCTCTATCATGGTGAACTCACAGTTTGACTCCTTGGAAAACAATATTTTTGCTTCCAAATTTCTCAACACTTCATCAATATGTCATAGGTGCTCATCCCACATTTTTTTGTAGATTAAAATTCATCAAAGAAGACAAGGAAAAAATTTCTCATTTTCTTGTAAAAAATCTAATTCATACATGCCTTGAAAGGTTGCTAGAGCATTTTTCAAACCAAACAACATGACCAAAAACTCATAATGCCCATAATGACACCAAAATTTGTCTTGTGAATATCCTCCTCTCAAACTCTGATCTAATGGTAACCTAACCTAAGATATATTTTTGAGAAATAGACTACTCAATGAAGCTTGTCTATCAATACATTGATCCTAGGAATGGGGTATCGGTTCTTGATAGTTTTGTTATTTAGTGACCAATAGTCGATGCACATCCACGTTGTGTCATATTTATTCTTTAACAAAACTATAGATGCATAAAAGGTACTTGAGGTAGGTTTGATCTACCCTATTTTTAGTAACTCCTTAATTTCCTTTTCAATTTCCTCCTTATATCTCCTAGATTGGTAGTAGGGAGCAGTGATGACAGACTTAGTGCCCTCCTCCAACTTAATGACATGCTCAAAGCCTCTATCTAGCAGTCTCCCTAGAGGAATATTATTGAATACTTTATCATGCTTGTCCAAGATAATTTTCACATCCACATGATAGTAATTCTTACCTTCAATGAGTTTTTTGATAGTCCCAAAACACTGAGCTAACCATGCTAATTTCTTGTGGTAGAAAATCATCTCCATTCTCTTAGTTGTTATGATCCTCAATTCTTTATTTGTCATTCCTCATAGTATCACTTCTTTTCCCTTTGAATAAAAATTTAGTTCCATGGTTTGGAAATTTTTTGTATATCTCCTAATGAGTGCAACCCCTAGATAACTAGGCTCATATATTTGTATCCCATGTTGATAAAATAGAAGTCCTCCTTTGAATTGTATCCTCCCAGATTAAGATTCAATTGATGGATCTTTATATTGCATTGGATGGTGAAATCATTAGCTAGGTCATAACACTAAACCATTCAAAGTCCTCCACCTTGAGGCCTGACTTGGCCACTAGTCCCTCACCAATGAAGTTATGAGTAGCACCATTATTAATGAGTACAATCACCCTTTGACCTCATAAAACCCCACAAACGTGAAAGGGGTTATACCTTGGAGTATCATATATCATTGGAAGAGTGCCTCCCACCATGGATCCTTCCTCTTATGGTTGGTCTTCTTCTTCTCCAATCTCCTTTTTGGGTTCTTCTTCACTCTATAATTTGGGTTCCTTGGATATTGAATTGTCATTATACCTTACCTCAATGTAATACACTTGCCATTTCCTAAGACATATATTTTCAAGTGACATTGGTTCCTTGTAGTTTAAACATGGCTTCTTCCTCCTCAATTCATTTCTCACCTTAATTTTTGATCATGATGGGAAATTATTGGTTTTTTGTACATTTTTGTAAAAATACTTCTTGGAATAAATATTTTGGTCCAAAACTCATCTTTTAGTATGGAAGTATCTAATACCAAAGCTTTCTTGATTTCTTCTTATGGGTAGGTGGTTTGAAAGCCATCACCAACCCCTCGAGAGATTCAATTAACCCTAAGATGAAGAACATATTTAATCTTCTCTCTATGATGTCTAGCACCATTACCAACAACTTTTAAAACTCAATTGCAAAGTTATCCACTAAACCTTATTGTTTGAGCTAATTCAAATCTTTGAAATAAACTTCAAGATCCTTTTAGTCAAACCTCTCAATCAATTTTTTTCAAGTTCATCATATTAGGTTGTGGATCTATGACCTTGAGTGATCAAACCATGGTTCCATCACTCATGTCCAGAACCATTAAAATTCAAGCTAGAAAACTCAATTGCTTAATCTTTGATCATCAATCTAAGAGACATGTATGTGTCTATATTTTTTACTCATGCACGGGCTAAGAATTTGTTATATGCACTATAGGGAGAGAGTTTCAAATTCCTCAAATCTTGTTGCACATCTCTCTAAAAAGGCTTGTGGCTTAGGCTCAAGTATATAGCCATTACAAGACTTCTTTATTTTCATATAATTGGTGAGTGAAATTTCATTTTGGATCTCCTCAAGAAGAGCTATATCTTCTACATGAAAAGCTCTAATATCATTAAACAATTAGTATTGACCTTCAAGGTCTAAAACCTTCACCTCCCTATTTAGAAAGGTAGGTCAGGTTGATCTTATAGATGAAATAACAATAATCCTTTATGTGTGGCTCTTAGCGGCATCTAGATTATTACCCTCAAATCACTTGCTGCACCCATCAACTATCTAGGTATATTCATATTACTATCCATATTGTGAAACAAATACACCATCATATCAATCATTAGATCAAACTTTATTTTTTTTGAACCCTCAAGGTTGTCATCTGCATTCATTCTCCTCTCTCTACCATACTATTTTTCTTTGCATTGGGTTATATAGGAGATGATTGAATCTCTACATATCAGCTTTATTTCTTCATCTCCCTCAAGTAATTCTAGCTTTTATCACTATACTACATAAAAATAAAAATGCAAAGTTGAAATCCAAACATAGAGGCTGATAAGATTACTAGCTTTGATAACACTATAAAATGTCTCAAGAGAAAACAATAATGCAATTGTAATTCCTAACCTTCCAAAAACACCTATGATTTTGATAACAACACTATTGAGCCCTAGTATTCAATCAAATTGTAGACAAATCAAATTAAAATTACTATTTACGAGTCATTAATATCATTAAATTTCACACATAAATGATAAAAATAACTCCCAGTATTCTTATTATAATGAAAAAATAATAATAGGTGTAAATCTTGATATTTTTCTTACTACAATAATGGTTTTATTGCAATATCAGTAACTACAATAGGAATTGTAGAGGAGGGTATTTGCTACTCCCAAGTCTCTAGGACACATAAGATCCTAAAGGGAGCGAATTTCCCTCAACTACCTCAAGACTAAAAAGGCTAAAAAGGAAGGGAAAACTAAGCTCTACTTTTTTTATGTTTTATGATGGAAGACTTTGGGAAACGGGAGAATAGATCACAAAGCTATCAGACTGTGAACCGAATGGCTCTCAGCTAGAGGATGTTATTTTGTGAGATGAATGATAGTGTGACATGCTATCGTCTCAGAGGCATGCTAGCATCTCGTATGACAGGGAGCAAAATTCATAGACTGAAACTCAAAGGGTGTGTTAACAATTCGAGAGTTCTAATCTAACAATTTAACAGATATGAAGAAATGCATGAAATGAAAGGAAACAACAAGAATAATACTTTAACTTGAAAGATAAATTATCTAATAATGAAATGACAAGGGAAAGGAAGAAGAAACCAAATTCACCGAAGGTCCAACCTCTCGCAAGCTCCTCACGAATGCAATGAACCTACATAGACGACAACTAAAAAGTGTCGTGGTTGTGTTTTGGAGTTTTCCTTAGTCAAACCCCCATTTTGGTGTTTCCACCTCCACAGACAACCAATAGAACACATTATAAAAGAATATGATAAAGCAATAGAAATAAACACAGCTTATAGAAATACAAAGACAATCTAGATGTTATTCCATAAACAAGAAAATGCAAGTAAAGTAAATATGTTACCCTCCTTTTTGTGTGCTTGGGGAAGCCAAGAGAGGAAGGATGAGAGCAAGACAACTATGTTGATATTGTGTAGAGCTTGAAAAATTGCAATGGAAAATGGTATGAAAGCAACAACAATGGTGTAGAGTCTGAAGCAAGAGTGAAGCAAGTTGAAAGAATGCAAGAATAGAGTGAAAGAAGGTAGAGAGAATGAATGAATTGCAAGATATTTTCAAAGGTTACTTTAGAGCCAAATAGACATTTTCAGGTGGTCAAGATTAGAAGAGAGGTGTTACATTCGTAGGGTGGTTGAAAATGTAATGTCTCCTGATGCGAGAATCTCATTAGGGTGTTGGTGAAATGTGTAGATGTTCATGTGATGCGTAGGAATCCACAACAAAAATTCCCTCACTGATGCAAAATGACAAAAATGCACACACAAAAAGAAAGGTAAAGGTGGTGGATTTTGCATTGTCGGGTTTAAAAGGCTAAGGCAGGGGTATATCGTGGGAAATTGCACTAAGGTGCAATTTTGTGCCATTACATTTTTCCCCCACTTTAGCAAGAATATGTGTCTAAGCATGTGCAATCTAAAGTAGAAAGATATTGAAGAGAATATACCAAAAATTAGAGGAAGTAGTCCTTTGATTCGGTATACCTGATGTAGAATGAGCTTCACCAGAATGCAAAGAGGACACAAGTATTTGATCTTGCAAAGCAAGCTGCAATCTCACCAAAACTATGTCAGCTATAGACAAACATGTTAGGTGAACAAGCGAAGAATAATAGACACCATTATAAGACATAATAAGACACTTTGATAAGATTTGTGGCTGCTGCAAACTGTGTTGCAAGACAGACACAAAAAGACAAGTCTAGTAAAGTTTCCCCCAAGCTAGATGCCAAGCTATAAGACTTCCATACACCAAGATACAAGATGTCAAATATCAGATACAAGACACAAGCATGATACACCAAGGAATCTTTTTGACAAGAAGGCTTTCACAAAGGGGTTCTTTCATCCAGGATCCTTTTCATAAGACATCAAGACACCAAGGAACCCTTTTGAAAGGACACTCCTTTTGAAAGACACAAGATTTTCTGCAAGTGATTCTATCATCAAGGAAATAACTTTCATCAAGGAATCCTTTGAAAAAAATTCTCCTTTTTGAAAGGAAAGTTTTCAAATTCTTTCGCCAAGGGATCTTTTTGAAAGAAATTTTTACTAAGGAATTCTTGTTGAAAGAATATGCCATTTTGGAAAATGAGGTTTTCAACAAGGGATTCTTTTGTCAAGGAATTCATTGTAAAGAATTCTGCACCAAGGAATCCTTTTGAAAGAATTCTCCTTGTTGAAAATTATACAAGTATGATAGCCCCCCCTTAGGATGATGTGTGCTACGCAAAGGAACACATGTCGCCCTAAGGAGAAGAGAAAGACGAGAGACATTGTAGCACAAAAAAATGGAAAGATGTATTTATGGTATGTTGTCAGACATATAAGGGACAAAACATAAGAACCACAACATCACGAAGTAGAAAAGCGAAGACAAAGAATTCAAGAGATAGGGGATCTAAGAATTTGAGGTCAAAATTGTCCATAGATATAGATAAATAGATATAATATAGTTGTGTAAGGGGGAAATCGAGAAGATGCGATAGATCGAATTGAAATGAATAGAAACTAATATAATCAAACAAAAAGATGATTCATGCCCATTACTCATGAAATGTAACTACAAAATTAAGGAATTCAAGAACATAATTGAAAGAAAACAATAACAATGGACTCAAAATAAAGTAGCTTTTACCATCTCGTGTCAGAGTGTGTTCGCGAAGATGTTGGGTTGCCTGTATCAATGTGAAACCTCCATTATATGTGTAAAAGCTTGAAGAACATGCAATGTTGTCGATCGAAGATGTGTGTTAAAGCTTCAAAAGTTTTATTAAGATTTTGGCATTACTTTGTTGTGCAAAATATGTTGATTCTCTAATGGTTTTTGAGGAAGAAGATGAGTGTTATATAGATTTTGTGTTTTGAAATGAACGCTCAAGATCGCGTAGTAGAATATCCTAATCAATAGTTGAAAACCGTTGAGAGGAATTAGATGGGAATAATCAATGCAAATTGATTATGCAATTGGTGTGATTGAAGAAATCATTTTGAGTGTTCAGTGGGATTGAGGAAATAGATTGAATGATTTGTGGAATTGAAGAATAGATTGATCTGTCATGAAATAGATGGATCAGTCAAGGAATCAGATTGAGAAATCAGTAGTTCATAATTTACTCAATAAAGAAAGTGGGTGAGGATAATTAATTAATTGATTTAATTAATTAATCTTTTTGGATTTGAACATACAAATCAAGTTTGACTTTTACAAACAAAGTTGTATTTGTTTGATTTGATTTTTGATGATGTTTTTGAATAATTTATTCAATTATTCATGTTTAGGGGAAAGTGATTCAATTAAACTAATATGTTTCAATAATTTAATTGAATTAGGGGAATAGGGTAAATTAGCGACATAATTAAATAATTGATGTTATTTAGTTAATCAGGAGGAATAAAGTTAGATTAGGACTTCATTAAATAAATAAAATTTATTTAATTGGTCAAAAGTGATGAAAAAATGAATTAATTAAATAATGTATTATTATTCAATTAATAGAGGAAATTAGGGTTTTGATGCTTTTGATGTGAAATGCAGTGATATTTGGTGATAATGATGCCGATGATGCGAAAATGTCATTTAGGAGTGTGATAAGTGTTAGGTCAATTTTACATGTCTACAATAGTATATGTATGAATTGTCATCAATCCCTAAAGTTCTCAAAACATGAGGAAGAGCACATGAAGACAATAAAAATAAAAATCAGGTCAACATGGAAGAAGGCCTAAATTCCCCCAATGCTTTGCATCATCCCCGATATCAAAAAATAAAAGTATGACACATAGAAGAATGATGACACAAATAAAAGAAGTGTATGACATATTTTTGTGCATGTATCCAAGTACCTACAAGGGTAGAAAGGGTCCTCCAAGAAAGATCACAAAAAATTAAAAGACAAGTATTGGGGAACAAAAACAAACAAACAAAGATAATCTACAGATGTAGAGGGAGGTACCACCCTAGACCTCATCAACCAATAGGTCATACTGCTCCCAATCTAGATCGTTATAGGGGGAAGGAGGATGAGCCTGTAAGAGAGGGATAGCAAGGGTAGTACCCTCTGAATCCCCTATAATAAGAGCCAAGGAAGAAGGCCCCTCAAGGTCTTCTTTGTCGAGCTCTTGTGAGGTAAAGTTCATCAATTTTGCAAAACTCAAAGACAGAGTCGGGATATCCTCCACCAAGTTGAACATGCACTTCGTAGGAGTGCCATGTGTCAACAAAGTGGGAGGAGGATAAGACATCCAAGAGTCATTTCCAACCTCATCAAAAGGGGTAGTGACAAACTTTGGGGATGTGGGGGTTGCCTCCATCACAAGGAGAATGTAAGCCAAAACATAACTGAACTCCAAAGAAGACGAGCCTTTCTTACGACCATCACTCGAAGTGAGGTCATCCTCCAACTTCCAATTCAGAGGAGGATGTTGAATCCTCACCGAGGAAGCAGAAGTGGAGGAAGAAATAGATGGAGCTGCATACGACACAACCTTTGTATGAGGCATGTCTAAGGGCTACAAAAATGGAGGAATATCAAGAAGAGATAGGAGAAGGGGAGGCTCCACTGAAGGAGTGATGAACACCTACACCCTTTTGGGGTGAGATTCATTGGAATCCACCAATGAAGCTAGAAGAATCATAGAGGCGATGGGAACTAAAGTGAAAGACAGAGAAGAAATAGAAGCAACTACAGAAGAAGCAGAAGTGGAAACAAGAACAACAAAGTCCTCGACACTATGTTGCAAAGCCGCATGCTCCTTGGCCAAATAATTTCACTGGTGCTTACGCTCACACGCAAGTTGGTTATGTTGGCTATGGTAACTCGAAGGCATGAATTGAAAAGAGGCTAGGGACTCTTGATCTACCATGAGAGGGACCTTTGCAACCGTTGTCAATGGAAGGTGAGACTTCTTAGGAGGAGAAAAAAGAGCAATAGACTCAAAAGTGGAAACAAAGGTGTCTTGATACTAGGCCTCTTCCCATATCCTACCTGAGAAGGAGGTGAAAGAACAAGCAAAGGCAAAGACACTGGAGAAAACCCACGGAAATACTTTCCCTTCCCATACAGGGTGGGTCAAGACACAATGGGAAGAACATGAAGTTGGAAGACCTAAGGCCTTGAATTTTGTAGCATAGGAACCTCTCCTTTTCCTGTGGTAGGCACATGAGCAAGAACAAAGGACACCACCAAAGGATGAGAATAAAAAGAAAGAGGTGCAAAAGAAGAACTAGAAGGGGAAGGCTCGAGGGAAAGAGCAGGCTTGTCCTTCCCCTTTGCGGGATTTGAGGATGAAGCTTGTTGTTGTGCACATAAGTAAGCCTTCAAAGACACAACATAAGGAAATAGAGGAAAACCACCTTTTGGTATTGAGCCCCCAGTCTTATACCTGCAATAAGCACAATACAAGAGACCCCCCTAGGAGGGAGGGGTCCAATAGAGGAAGGATAAAAGTGATCCAAAGAAAATGCCCACATGATATTAGTGGCTTATACCCAGTGTCCTGAATGACATGCACTATACCCTCGTGGGGGGATTTCAAAAATTTATGGACAACAGAGGCAACCGCATTCATAGAAACTAGCCACAGAATGCCTAGCTTCGCCCTAAATAGGCCAAATTTTGGAATCACTATAAATGAGACATCCCAAGCCTTGGGTCCTACAAGGATTGACAAAGAGATATTACCCATAGGGGTAATAGAAAACCCACCATGAGTGTGAAGAGTGACCTGTGACTTATCGTACTTCTCCTTATAAAGATTGTTGATGAACAAGGCCTCCTCCATGATCACATTCACTCGACTCAATGGATCGACCATAACACCAATCACAATGTTACCATTAATCCGAGCAAGAACATACAACAAAGAAGGCTCCTTGATTAAGGGAATATCATGTGAGGTGAAGGCTATATTAGGAACAACAGGATGCATACGAGTGAACAAGAACATGTTCACATAATTAGATGGGACAAGATCAGAAGAAGCAAAAGACTGTATAACCAAGTTAGCAGAATGAGAAGGAAATGGATCTATGTATATATATAGTTTTTTCTTAGGCTTAGCCACAAATTTGTTAGAGTTTTGCTTCCTCCCATTGAGACGGATAGTCCCATCATCGATGCAATCCTGGATCTCATGACATAGGTGGACACATTGCTCAGTATCATGTTCGTTTAATTGATGAAATTGGTAAAAAAATTATGTCATACCACTATGGATATGGCTTGGAAAGAGGTCGGATTTCTAGTAATGTTATAATTTTATCCTTTAACAATTTTTGCAAGATGTTACTATAGAACTTTGATAATTTTGTAAAATTTCCATCGCATCCTAGGCCTTTGTTCTTAGAAACATAGACCACGTTCGTTATGGCCTTGTTCTTTCTTGAATCACCAAAACTGATACTACTAAGCATTAATCTAGACGGGATCACGAAGAAGAATCCCCAAACTAAGCAAATGTCTGCTAATACTCATCCAAAGTTGCACACAAATGCATGAAACAAGGGTACTTCATCAGGGAAAATTTCTTTTGCAATGATCATTGCAAGTTCCCAATGAAAACCTTTTGGACATCTGAATCAGGCAATGGGTAAGATATCTGATAAAATAGAGCATGATAGTGAGCAATGAAATTAGTAACCTTTTCATGGTCCCCCTGTTTACATCAAACAAGATCGGAAAACACCATCTTCGACCCGATGTTGGCCTGGAACTATTGAAGGAATTGATTTACTAGCTAATCAAATGAGGAAACAAAATTATCTAGAAAATTACAATACCAATCCAATGCAATGTCCTTAAGGGAATGTAGAAACAACTTCACCATCAGATCATCGTGGTGGAAGAAGTCAATGACCTTGGCATTGAAAGTTGACACATGTGTCTGAGGGTCTCCATGACCAATATACTTCTCAAACTTAGGAATCTCTATCCCCTCAGGGATAGGAGTGTTTCAGATGGCAATAGAAAAAGGACTGATGAAAGAAAGGTTGGAACATAGGTTGAGATGAAGAAGAGCTGGCTAGATTTGCTCGTTGGTTTTGCATTCACCCCATGTTTTGCAAGAAAGCATTTAAGATGGGATCAAAAAATGAATCACGACCAGAGGAAACACCACAAGAGCCACCAGCCCCCATACCGGCAGAGCCTCTAGCACTAGGACCAGTAGGGACACTAGTATTACCACCATAAGTAGAAACCTTAGAGGTAGAAGAACTAAAGCCCATAGGTATCCTATTTACTTTGAAAGTGTGGGTCTGATCAGGTACAAAGATGGTGTTAGTTGAAGGACCCATCTTAGCCATATACACTGACACTTCAAGCATCGAGACTTCCAACTCTTTCACAACAATATCAGAACCAACATCTTGGGTAATGCTCAAGTTAGAGTTATAGGTCAGGACATGTGTATCCACAATGTCTGTGATACCTCAAAGAAGTTCTATACCTCTCCAATCCTTATCCAACATGGTTCTCAGTCTATTGAAAACTGTAGCCACTTGGGAAGGACTACTATCTTTTTCCAAGTACCACTCAAACTCTCCAATCCTTTTATCAAGGGAAAGAAGCTACTCTACAGGAACCTCAAGAGTAGTGTCTTCCTCCATAGAAGAAGCGCATAAAGAAGAAGGGGGTAGGAATATGAGTAGTAGCTTCTCCAAAGGTAGACATTCTTGAAACCATTTCTTCAAAAGAGGGGCCAGTTTGACCAGAGGTGACCTTCCTAGGTTCCATTCTTGTATGTCGAATACTTCTTTTGACAATGAATTTGAAGGTTGTAGATTGGATCATAAAGCTCATAAAAGCTTCACAACACACTAATCTATAACACACCCAAGACCAGAGGGAAAAAAATTTGACACAAAGAAATGAAAAGGAGAAAGTTCACATCTGATTCACCAAAATGTAGAGGAGGGGATTCGCTACTCCCAAGTCTCTAGGACACAACAGAGCCTAAACGGAAAAAATTTCCCTCAACTACCTCAAGATTACCTCAAGACTAAAAAGACTAAAAAGGAAGGGCAAAATAATCTCTGCTTTTTTATGTTTTCTAATGGAAGACTTTGGGAAATGAGAGAACAGACCACAAAGGTCTCGAACTACGAACCAAATGGCTCTCGGCTAGAGGACACTAACGCGTGAGACATATGACAGATGAGTGTGTTGACATCTCAGAGGTGCGCTAATGTCTCGTACGAAAGAGAGAAAATTCACAAATCGAAACTCAAAGGGTGTGTTAACAACCTGAGAGTTCTAATCTAATAATTTAATAGATATGAAGAAATGCATGAAATGAAAGGAAACAACAAGAAGAATACTTTAACTTGAAATATAAATTATCTAATAACGAAATGACAAGGGGAAGGAAGAAGAAACCAAACTCACTGAAGGTCCAGCCTCCCGTGAGCTCCTCACGAACGTAATGAACCTACACACATGATGATGAAAAAGTGTTATGGCTATGTTTTGGAGTTTGCCTTAGTCAAACCCCCATTTTGGTGTTTCCACCTCCACAAATAAGCAATAGACCACAATATAGAAGAAGATGATAAAGAAATAGAAATATATGTAGCTTATAGAAATGCAAAGACATTCTAGATGTCATTCTATAAAAAATGATAATGCAAGTAAAGTAAATATGTTACGCTCCTTTTTGCATGCTTGGGGAAGCCAAGAAAGGAAGGATGAGAGCAAGACAATTGTGTTGATAGTGTGTAGATCTTGACAACCTACAATCGAAAATGGTATAGAAGCAACAACAATAGTGTAGAGTGTGAAGCAAGAGTGAAGCAAGTTGAAAGAATGCAAGAATAGAGTGAAAGAAGGTAGAGAGAATGAATGGATTGCAAGAGAGATGTTGTAAGGAAAGCTTGAAAACCCACTCATTTTTAAATACATTATTTTGAAATAATTATTTAAATGATTAAATATTGTTTAGAAAATAATTTTTGTGCTTTTTTTTTTAAATTCTAAAGTGGGGCCAAGAAGTGGTCGTTACTTGGTTTATGAAAAGTCATGATTCAGTTTTAAAATATTGAGAATTAAAAGAAGTGGAAGAGGGGGAAAAAATCATGGAATCATTATGAAATGGATTTCTCTTCTTCCTCTTAGGATAGAGTCGCTACTATTAATAAAAAGGTTTTGAAATGTGAAAAATGGCTATGCAGGCTCAACGCTTACAATAGGAATTTGCAAACACAATTTTTTTTTTTTTTACTTCCTTTTGATGAGACTTGAGATATAGAATTCTTTGGTTTAATTTGTATGGGAAGGCTTGAGAAAAAAGGGGATAATTTGAAGGGAAAATAAGACAATAGAGAAAGAAAAGACTTGGGGAAAATGGATGCAAGCTGGGAAATTTTGGTAAGGATTGAATAGCAGTAATATTTTAGGTATACAATTGATTTTTGTTATATGCAAGCTTTATGAATTCTCTTCAAAATATTTTGTTCATATTTTTTTTCCTTAGGGATCACTTTCTTGAAACCAATCTCCAATCACTTATCAGGATGTTAATATAACCAATCTGGAGATTCTAAATCCTAGTCTATTGCGTCAGCCATTAATTTATTTCTACAAACTGATTTTCTCTAAAATTTTGATATAAGGTGTGCCTCTTAAGTATTTCAAACATATCCAAAAATAAGCAATACCCAGTTTGTCGTTATGGAGATATGTAATTTTTAGTGACCGTTTATTTCCTATCATTTTGTCTCTGATAAAACAATTTGTTGCGTCGCCAATAACTTTATTTCTACGAACTGGGTTTTTCTAAAATTTTGATATAAGGTGTGCCACTTAGTTATGAAAAAATATCCAAAAATTAGCGCTACTCAATTTGTCAATTTGGAATTGTGTGTCAATTAATGACGGTCATTCCTACGCCCTCTTTGTTGTTGCTATTTAATTTGCAAATCCTTGACTTTTTCTCTCTAAACCTAACATATCTCTGATGCTTGAATTCTTCTCAAGACAATAGTTGTTCAGGTTAAAACATTCATTTTTGGAACCTTATTTTGTTTGAAGGGAAATAGCAAATCTAATCTCTATGGTATTGTCTAAATTGTATGAAATTGCATCTGAGATAAAGTTTATTTATTTTATCATTGGTTGGGATGGGTCTTCATTGTATATATGTGATTGCACATTAGATGATGTATGGGTATATATGTCATTTCATGATGCATCTTTGATTGTTGCATGTATGATGCCATTGTATTTTGGTTCTCTAATATTTATTCTTCTAAATGCCTTCAATCATTTTCTTTTGAAAACTATTTAGTACTTGAATTTTGATTAACCAACACCTTAGAAAAAAATCTATCTAGGCATAAACTAATGGAGTAGATTTTAGGTCTTTCATGTTTCTACTCTTCTATTCTTTTGATAAATGTAATAATTATCTTTACATCAAACAATTATCATTGATAGTTTCATCATATTGAATAGCTAAATTGTTATCATAAAAAATGAAGAATGTGGCTATATTGTTTGGTTTAGACTAAGTTAGTACTTCATATGGGATTCTATTATTTGAAATGATTGATTTGTCATGTTCTTAGTAGTTGATTTAATGATTGCAATACATTTTATATGGGATCAAACTCTAAGTTGTAAATAAATTATGAGTGAGTGAATACTTCTTGAGATGAAATAAATCTTATTTCACATATTGCAGCCTTCTTGTGATCTCGCATGTATCTTTAGAAGTTGAGTAAAAATATTGTCTATTTTTTGTATTCAGTTTGATACGTTGAGATAGAGAATGAATGGAATTTTTTTGTTGTGGTTATAACCTCCTTATTTTACCCCTATAGGGATTACTCGTAAATATAAATATTGCACGTACTCTCTAGTACTTTAATGATACTCTAGAAAATATTATGGAATGAACTAGACTCTTTATGAGTTATTGAATCTAAGTCAACCTTATGGTTGCAAGACTAGTTTCTCAAACTGTGCTATGCGTACGTAGGCAAGGCCACCAAGGATGAGCCCCTGAAACTTTAGGCCGGCCCTTAGGGCCTTAGGCTAGTACATTATTATTTGATATGTATTTGATGGATTTTGTGGAACTAATATATGAATTTAGTTTTGCATAAACAAGTTTGTAGACCAAGCGAGATTATGGAGCTAAGGAAGAAATTTCCATCTTGTGAAAAGATCTTTATGACTCTCTTTGTGAATGTGAAGAATTGCATAAAAATGTTATATCTTATATTTGTAGATGCCTTGATATATGTATAAAACTACTTTCCAAATTTGAAGTTTATAAGTTAATATTTGGAAAAATTCCCTCCTATTTATTATTATTTTTCATTATTTTTGACTAATTCAATATTAATTTGAGTGGGCATTACAGATGTTCAAAAGGTATTTTGGATCCAAATAGACGTTTTTAGGTGGTCAAGATTCGAAGAGATGCGTTACATTTGCAAGGTGGCAAAAAATGTGATGTCTTCAACGTCTCCTAAAATGAGAATCTCGTTAGGATGCTAGCATGATGTGCAGACATCTACACGACACGTAGGCGTCCACAACAAAAATTCCCTCACCAATGTAAAAAAATAAAAGGCACATGTGAAAAGCAAGGCAAAGGTGGCATATTTTGCATTTTCGGGTTTTTGTCCTAGTATTTCCATGCTCAAACAAAAGTGCTCAAATTTTTTTTTAAAAGGAATTTGGTTAAGTGTCGATGATTTTGAATGGAACATTCTTTCTTTATATCCTCCATGAACAAAATAGGTTGGTCACCAAGCACACTTGCAAATTCAAATTTGAATAGTGATCATGGGAAAGAAATATTCCACTTTGAAAGTTATGGCACCAAAAATAGACTATTGGAAAGAATAAATCATGTGTTGGGAAGTTAGGAGGGGAACAAAAACACAAACATAAATAATGGGGATCAAGGGTCAGCCATACTAGAAGACTTAAACTATAGGTTAAGGCATTGGGGTGGAGAAATGGACATGTCAATAATGACAAGTATAAAATTATAGCAAATATAATAAGGGGAAAGGGAAAAATGGAAGGCATGACAAGATGGAGAACTCTAAAAATATGACAAGAAGGGAAGAGTGGAGTTGGAAGAAAAGGAATACTTAGGAAAGAAAAAAACATAGTAGACAAAGACAAGGAAGACAAAAGTACAAACTTAATATGTGTAGACTTAGATTGAATGTAAATGAGACATGATAATGGATATCCATAGGAAAAAAGAAACAATTTTCCAATTGTTCCCACACAACAGTCAAGCTCTCGTAAAGATTTTTCTTGAAAGAATTTGGATTAAACCACAATTTTTTTAGACAGTAGAAATTATATAAGATAGTCATTAAAACACATTAATTTTTAGATAGTATCAAACTGACTTTGCACAACTTTGACATAATTCTTCCATCATCAATTTTAGAAATAGGTACATGTAACCCTTGTATTTTTTTGTGTTTTATTATAATTATATATCCAAGCTCTAATTAATCTAGGTTAATTATTTCTTATTGATTACATTTAACTCATTAGCCTAAATTTATGTAATGTGAATTTTTCCTTGAAATTTTTGGGAACCCTACATATCCCACACCCCTTGGAGTTTTTCCTTCTAAATTTTGGATTTTTAGATCTAATTTCTCAAGGGTTGATTTCCATTTTTCATTTTTTTGTGCAACTTTATCTTGTTTAGGGTTTGTGGTTCATGTTGTAAAATTAATCTCGCTCACCCTTCCCAACCGTCATGTCCCCTTTTTGTAATAATATTGGTTATGGAAAAAATTGTAAATTTCATATTTTTTCATATCTCCCTTGTTCTCATTTTGTGTGCATATTCTTCCTCTTCTTTACCCTAGTGTCTATAGAAGGTCACCAAAGTATTTGATTTTAAGGAATTCTCAATCTTCTAAGTGCTTTTTAGTCATCAAAGTTTCATAGTTCCTCATCCTTGCATTCTTTCTCGTGTAGTGCCCCTTAGTTTTCTTTCTATCACTCACAATTACTTATTTGTATTTGGACATTATGATACTTTGATGCACAGTTATGATGATATTTGATGATACTTTTATCACTAATGTTTATGCTTATACCATGCTTAGTAGATTGATTTATTGGATTGTGTGAATTATTCTTGTTATGGGAACCTTGTGATTATCTGATGTAGGTACTTATCATGTTATTAGCATTTGATTATTGTGCGTTGATGTATTTTGGTGAAGAGGAACAGTGTTGCATCACTCACTTGTCAGCGCCCTATGACGTTACGACTTTCCTCTAATAGTGTGTTTGACTGTTTGACTATGTACATGCTTGACGGTGTGGTTTGTTATAGGTTGTATGTACCAGGCATCGACTCCACTTGGATTTCCAAGTTTGAGTGTGCCTTAAACCCAATGGAGATTGTTGAAATGGAGATAGCATCTGGTCCCCTATGTTGAGCCATCATCCTTGATGAGGATGAGTATCTGTTTGTCATACCCTGTTTATGAGGTCAGTTCGAGTTGGTTGTTGATGTTGTTGTTGTATTGCCTTCCGTTTTGCTATGAGGCCAGGTATTGTTTGATATTCTGGTCATTTGAGTAAATTGCTTGATTAGTGCTTTGATTGATTATTATATTAAAATAAAAGATTATTGTAGTTAAAGGGAATTTTGATAATTTAAATAAGTATTCTAATACATTTTTGTTTTTGATAAATGAAATATTATTAATGTCTTAATTTGGTTTAAATAAATTTAAAATTTTGATTTAATAAAGAGACACAAAAATAAACATATTAATTAAATTGTGGTACAAATAGAATTAAAAAGGTAAGTTAAAATTAATAAATTAAATATTTTGAAAGTGGATTTATTGTGTAAAATTAAATAAAGATATTTTATTAATGAACATTCTGAAGAGTGGTGGTAAGCAATGGTTGGAAAATAAAATAAAATAAAATAATTAAATTAAAGAAATGTTGCATGCAAGCAATGGATTGTGGAGTGGTGAATAAATTAGTTAGATTGCTTAAAGAAAGGGGGCTTTTGGTTATTTTCTGAAAAAAAAAAAACTAAACTTACTTATTTTCGTGATTTTTTTTCTCTATTTCTTGGAGGCTTTCTAGTGGATTTGGGGTTTTGGAATTGGAGTTCTATATAGTTGTGGGGAATTTTGGGAGAAAATTGAAGCTGTAACTTGGAATTTGGACCCGGCATCAACTTTCAGCTCAACCAATTAAGTTTAACCAGGTTCCATTTCCTTGTGAACTCTTGCTCTGTTTTGGAATAAAAGCTTGAATTAGTATGTTGTCTTGGAACAAAACATATATGTGTTTATCTAAGTTTGATTTGGATCAATCAGTAAATGTATTCTATTTTTTTTTAAATTGCAATATTTCTCCCAGTACATGGTTTTGTGCTTATCCTGCAACCTGTGTACTCCTTGTGTTTGTATCTATTTTTACTCCTGCTATTGACATTGGTTTGAAAAAAATTGGAATCTTTTCAATAACCCAATGGTACTCTTTCTTTATGCTGCTAATCGTAATTCTTCTGAAAGTTACTCAAGCCTCTTCTGTTATTAATTCCTTTTGGAGGCAAGATTCTTCTGAGACCGTTTGATTTTTGGCACCCTCTCTCTTGCCTTGTGTGCATGCTATTTGTAACGAATTAGGGCTCTTCCTGTGGTTTTTCTAATGCCATATTTTGAGAGCTATTCCTTGTGTGTTTTCTTCAATACTGATTTTTTTTATTCATTTTAATGGCTAAATGATACTAATCGGTATTTGTAAGACAAAGTATGTTTTATTCTTTTGACAAATATTGAATATTATGTATGTGTTAAGATTATTATGCGTCTTCAAGATGTCTTAGTTCAACAAATTCTTGGACGGTGGTGGATGCTTTTGTTCTCCCAACAACGCATATGGATAATGTGGCCTTCTATTTATTTCGATGCTCTAAGTGTTGTGATTTGGGGAGATAGGTTTACTCGGTGAATGGTGTCGATATACTGAATTTTTTGCATGCATGTATGGTCAATAATTTTATATGTTGTGATTTGTTTGCTACATCCATTTTGGTGTATTATAATTGATACTTGTTGAAGTGTATTTTGTGTTCCATTCAATGTATACCCTCTCCCGTGTATAATTCATCTTAAGCTTGTGTCTAGTTGTGTAAGTATTCAACTAGCATATTGCATGCCCTGTTGCGCCTCTTTATAATGCATATTATTTCCTTGTACTTTAGAAATGTTGGAACTTTTTGTGCCATGAAGTCGACCTTGTCACCTGCGCATTGTTATGTTTCCTTTACACTGCATTCTTTGTTATTCGCTATACTGGTTTCATGGCAGCCGGTTATATGCATTCCTCAGTGATTATATTTTTTGTAATGGCATTCAATAATTATATTTGTAGTAAGGCATTCAAAGCCTATACTTTAATGGTGGATCTGATAGTTGGTTCTGAGTGGTGTTCGAAGAGTTTATGTATGTTTAGTTCAACTTTTGACAGTTTATATATATATTATTTGTGTTACCACATTTCAATATGATATTCTATAGTTTGAAAACAACAATTAGCAATAATATATACATATATATAAATATATATATAAGGATATACCGATATACAAGTATATGTTTATATATATATATATATATATATATATATATGTAGATGTATTTGTAATTGTATTATAATGGTACTGGTAAAATAATATTTTTACTTCAAAAATTAAGAGGTTTGTGGATAAATAAAACAAATAAAATAATGAAAAAGAAAGATTAATTTAATTGCATTTAAATAATACTGAGATTGTTGAATGTGAGATTAGACTTTTCCTTGGCAATCATAAATAGTGCATGTTTTGTAAATCATGTGTTATCCAAGTTGTAAACCCACCATGGATCCCATGCTTACACTATTGGGATTGGATTCTTGCAAGATGTGTTGCTTGGGTTTTGGATATTGGTGTAATTTTGGTCAAATTTTTGTTGGGAGCCTTCCAGAGGTTTGGGAGGATATGTATTGGTTGAATTGTTGCGTTGGAACCTTTGATTATTCTTTTGGCAATGGTTGTTTTTGTGTTGAATGATTACACGAGGGTCGTTAGCCTTGCACGGTATATTCACCACTTGATTGGGACTTTTGTGCGGGATGGTTTATGCCTCACCTTGCTGTGTATGTCTATGAGGATTTGTGATTTGTGCAACTTAGCTTTTCCATGTTGATTTCATTGGGTCTCCTAGTTGCTAGTAGGGGAGTGGCTCTCAATGGGGGCTGATGCACAAAGTGGCACCAGGGTAACCCATGTGGGAGTTTTATAATTCAATGATAGCTTTAAATGAATTAGGGGGTTGGGTAGTATTCACACTAATCAAGATAAGTGAATGCCTCACTCATAGCTCAAGTGCTCGTTTAGGATTGAGATGAGATGAGAAGGCATAGAATGGAAAGATCAATTGCCTTGTCCTCATGAGATGTATGTTGATTCTGCATAGGTTTATATGGGGGCCAGAGATCGGTAGAGGCTACCAAGGTAACCTAGGATGGGTCTTGAGGCCTAGGAAGATCTACTAGGGTAACCCATAGCAAGCTATGTGATGACACTCCTCCCTACTGTAACCTAGTATTCCCATGCCTCTTGTCTCCCTTTGATGTTTGTGTGCCTCTTGTCTCCCTTTGATGTTTGTGTGCCTCTGGAAGCAGTGTTACTGTTATGTAATGTTATGTTGTACTTTGCATGTCGAAGTCCTATATAGTCTTGTTATGTCAGTTGGTTGTCACCTTGTTGTCATTGTGATAGTGGGACCTTATTGCTATCTCCTAGCATGGGGGTGGACCTTTGGGTTCCACATGGTCGAGTGGAGTGTGCCTTGTACTCCATTGAGTTTCCCTTGTTGTGATCGTGTTTGTGGTAACTACTCTTGATGATCTGGACTACTGCATTTGTTCCAATGTGAGTGGAATATCTTCATGTACTTGTACTAAATTGAAATAAGTTGTATCATGTATTGTAACTCTGATGTATAATCTCCCCAATTGATCTTGGGAAGCATAGATGTAATGATGTAATGATGTAATTCATTGTTGAACTCTCTCTTGTAATGAGCAATGTTAATGATGTACCTTGTTTATGATAGTTAATGAAATTGATTATGAATGGTATTTGTTGATGACATGTTATGGATAATTCATATTGGTTGATCATTTAAATGTGATGGATTAAATGAAATTCATATTGTTAGATGGAATTTGTTTAATGTGATGATTTACAATTCTTGCTAATTGAGTTATGGGATTCTAGTAGCGTGGTCATGTAACCTTAGAAGACTTAGGTTAGAATGCTAGTTATTGTATTATTTGCAATCTTTAGTTTGTTGCACTTCATTAAAAAAAAGTGTTCCATATTTAGGTGTTTTAGTGCGTTGTCCTCTAGGGTTTCATGGTGGAATGTTACACAGGGTATCAAAGCCCAAGTTCTAACACTGGGTACTCTGGGTATATATAAGAGGCCATTGTTTGTGTTTTAGTTGCACAAATTCTAAATTTTATGTACCCTTTTGTTATCCTCACCTAACACCCTGAAACTTGTCCTTGGTGGTGTTTGTGTACAAAAATTCCTAGAGGTCGGGGTTGAGGTTGGGGATGTGGTAGAGGTCATGGTGGTGATCATGGGTCTAATTTCCAAGACTCCCCTCCTTAGAGTTCCCATGAGTCTAATCGTGAGGAACACCAGGGTTCCCAGAATAATCAGGGAGGCGATGGTCAAAATCCAGATCAGCCAGGGTTGGAGGACACACAGTTGTGTCATTTACTTGAGGAGGTTCTTGCCTGCTTAGGTCCAAGACAGGAGGGTGATCAGTTGGTGGTTAGGGAGAGAGAGAGGTCTCCCAGGAGGAGAGAGATTGCAGTAGAGAAGGAGGCAGTCTTAGCCAGTCATATGAGGGATCTTTTGTGAGCACATCCTCCTACTTTTGATGGGACTGGTAGTGGTTTGAAGGTAGAGACCTAGTTGATTGATCTAAATTTTTATTTTTCCATGCATATGTATGGTAGCAACACCAAAGCTAGGTGTGATATCATGCACCTTAGAGGTTTTGCTTCCACATGGTGACGTTTGGAGGAGAAAAAGCTACATTTGGATATAGATTCAATCTCATGGGAGATGTTTTTAGAGAGATTCAGAGCTCATTTCTTATCCGATCATTGGAGGCAGCATCATGTGGATGAGTTCCATGAGCTGAGGCAGATGGCCATGTCAGTTGAGTAGTATGAGCGAAGATTTTACGAGCTTAAGCAGTATGCAGGCATAGGTGATCGAAAGGGTATGTTGGTGCAACATTTTATCAAGGGCTTGAATGCCCATATTAGTGGGGTTGTTCATGTGTTTGAGCTAAAAACCATGGAGGTGGCTACAAAGAAGGCTCAGATAGTAGAGGATAATTTTTCCATGGCACTAGGTGGTCATACTGGTGTACAGATTGGTAGTGCACCTCCAACAGGTTTCAGTTCTCGGGGTGACCAGACTCAGGTAGCAGGTTCCTCTAGGAGCCACCATGCACTCGCTAAGGGTGGACAACAACAACAACAATACTCACAGCCAAAACCTAAAAATTCTTAGTCTCAGCATGGTAATAGGTTTCAGTCTGGGAAAGACCAGAATTGGAGGTGAAACAAGTGTTATCACTCTGATTAGCCAGCCCATAGTTCACATTTTGTAGTTAGCAAGGGAATTTTTCAGTAGTCTAGTGCACCTTTAGGTGGTAGAGGTTATGACAAAGGTACAAGGTGTTTCTCTTGTGGTCAACAGGGTCACATTTCTAGACAATGTCCTTAGAAGGGTACATCTAGATTTAATTAGAGGTTGACAGCTTCAGAGCCGACAGTAGGAGATGCAGGCAGGTCACACAGAGTTTTTGCAGCGGTTGATAACCACCAAGCCGAGCATCAGGGTACAGTGGTTGAGACTACAGGTGTGTTACAGGGTAG
Organism: Sequoia sempervirens; assembly: GCA_007258455.2. Classification (NCBI taxonomy): domain Eukaryota; kingdom Viridiplantae; phylum Streptophyta; class Pinopsida; order Cupressales; family Cupressaceae; genus Sequoia; species Sequoia sempervirens. Next base: position 299,029,823 of record VDFB02105785.1, read on the forward strand.
TAGAGTCTCTATTCTCTTTGATTTGGTGCTTTAGATTCTTTTATTTCTCCTTCCATAGTAGCGAGATGTGGACTAGTGGCAGCGAAGCAAGATGATAGCTGGTAGGTCGAATTGGCCTCTGGTGCTAAAGTAGCTCAGTTGAGTCTCTTGTTCATGGTTGTGGTTTGAGGATTGGTTCTCATTGCACCATAATAGAACTTCACATTATTCCCCTTGGGTCATATGATATTGTATTGGGCATGGATTGGTTAGATGCTCACCGAGCAATGATAGATTATCGGTGTAAGTCAATGAAGTGTGTAGATGATTTGGGCAGTGAGGTTGAGGTAGTTAGTGTTCAGAGGCCTATTTCCTTGAACATGATCTCTGCTATGTAGTTGAATAGGTGTATGTGGTAGGGATGTAAGTTGTTTACAGTGATAGTTAATGATCTGGAGTTAGGAGAGAGCCGAGAGGTGTCTCTTGATAGTCATCCTATCCTTATACGGTATGTAGATGTCTTTCCTAGTGAGATTCTAGGGATGCCACCTAAGCATGACATCGATTTCAAAATAGATCTTGTACCTGGAGCATAGCCTATTTCCTGAGCTCCATATCAGATGACCACTCAAAAGCTCAAAGAGCTTCGGTTGTAGCTTGAGGAGTTGTTGGTGAAGGGGTTTATTCATCCTAGTGTCTCTCCTTGGGGAGCACCAGTGATTTTCGTGAAGAAGAAGGATGAGTCCCTTCGATTGTGCATTGATTACTGACAGTTGAATAAGGTGACGGTGAGAAACAGGTATCTATTTCTGAGGATCGATGATCTCTTTGATCAGATCAAGGGGGCTAGGGTGTTTTCGAAGATTGATCTTAAGTTATGATATCATCAATTGTCCATCTTTGAGGTTGACATCCATAAGACCTCATTTCATACTCATTACGGGCACTATGATTTCACCATTGTTTCATTCGGGTTGACGAATGCCCCGTCTGTATTCATGATTTTGATGAATGGTGTGTTCCAAACTTACCTTGATAGGTTTTTCCTTGCATTCTTTGATGATATTTTGATCTATTCGAGGACTATGGAGGAGCATGAGGAGCATTTCAGGCAAGTGCTACAGTATTTGAGGGAGAACCAATTGTATGCAAATTTGGAAAAATGTGAGTTCTTCTAGACGGAGGTGAAGTATTTGGGTCATGTTATTTCTGGTGAGGGAATTGCCATGGATCCTTCCAAGATCCAAGTTATCATTGATTGGCCTGCGCCCACTAATGTTGCAGAGGTTCGCAGTTTCATGGGTTTAGTAGGTTACTACCAACGGTTTGTATAGGGCATTTTGAGGATAGCCCACCTCATCACTTCTCTTCAAAGGAAAGGGAAGAATTTTATTTGGTCAGAGAAGTGTCAGGAAACTTTTCAGACTCTTAAGGAGAAGTTGACCAATGCACCTATCTTGGCAATTCCTGACCCTACTGGGGATTTTGTGGTTTGTACAAATGCATCCTTGGAGGGTTTAGGAGAAATGTTGATGTAAGATGGTCATGTGATTGCCTATGAGTCTTGCAAACTCAAGGATCATGAGTTGAACTATCCTACACATGATTTGGAGTTAGCAATTTTGGTTCATGCTTTGACAAGATAGAGGCACTTTCTGTTGGGGCATCGATTTGAGCTGCACAGTGATCACTGTAGTTTGTAGTATATTTTCACGTAGCCTAATCTGAATGCGAGGCACTTTCTGTTGGGGCATCGATTTGAGTTGCACAGTGATCACCGTAGTTTGCAGTATATTTTCACGTAGCCTAATCTGGATGGAGTTCCTGTGTAAGTATGATTTTGAGGTTAAATTCATTCAGGGAAAGGAGAATGTGGTGGCCAATGCTCTTAGTTGGCAGAGACACGAACTTTCGATAGTGACTCTTGGAGTGGACTTGAGGAGTCAGATCCTTACAACACTTCCTTCAGATAGTTGGTATCAAGAGGTGAGGTCTCAGGTGGAGTTGGGTAGAGTTTTAGAGGGTAGATTTGCAAGATACTCCCTTGAGTCAGATGGCCTCTTGCGACACTTGGGTCACATTTATGTTCCTTCCTCAGGAGATCTTCATACTTTGATCATGTCAGAGGCACATCGGGCTCCCTATTCAGCTCATCCGGGTGTCGAGAAGATGCACACAGACCTTCATCAGTTGTACTTTTGGGCCGGAATGAAGAGGGATATTATTGATTTTGTGTCAAGATGTTTGGAGTGTTAGAGAGTGGAAGCAGAACATCAGCATTTTGCGGGTCTTTTGCAGCCCCATCTGGTCCCATAGTGGAAATGGGACATTATGTCATTGGATTTTATTGTTGGTTTTCTAGTGTCTTCTCATCGACATGATGTCGTCATGGTCATCGTGGACAGGTTGACTAAGGTGGCACACTTTTATCCTGTTAGATCCTCATACAATGCTAAATCAGTGGCCAGAGTTTTCATGGAGGACATTGTCAGGTTGCACAGGATTCCTCGCAAGATTATCTCAGATAGAGATCTAGTGTTCACTTTAGCTCTTTGGACGTCCCTGCAGCATGCATTGGGGACTCAGTTGAATTTTAGTTCATCTTATCATCCAGAGACTGATGGGAAGACCGAGAGGGTTAATCAAGTCCTCGAGGATATGCTTCGGATGTACGTTATGGATCAACAGTCTCATTGGGAGGATTACCTATATTTGGTGGAGTTTGTATACAATAATGGTTACCACAGCTTTATTGGCATGCCTCCTTTTCAGGCATTGTATGGTCATCCTTGTCAGAATCTATTGAGTTGGGATCATCTTGAGGACAAAGTACTTCTTGGTCTAAGGATGCTTCAGGAGATGGAGCAGTAGGTGATTCGCATTAGTGAGCATTTGGTGGCAGCCCAGGATATGCAGAAGAAATATGCAGATGCTCATAGGGTTGACTGTTAGTTCTCAGTTGGAGACCGGGTATTTCTGCTGGTGTGTCTATGAAAGAGTTTGATCCGTTATGGAAAAGGCTCTAAGCTCTCACCGTGCTTTGTTGGGCCTTTTGAGGTGCTAGAGAGGATTGGTTCTATTGCATACCGTCTTGCTTTGCCGCCCAGTCTATCGTGCATTCATGATCTGTTTCACATATCAGTTCTCAGACCTTATTATCCAGATATATCTCATGTCCTTGATTGGAATGCCTTATAGGTAGAGGATGGGCAGCTGGATTTGGAGCCCGTGGGTGTCATACAGCACAGGAGACTCACCCTCAAGGGTCGAGACATTGAGCAGGTGAGGCTCCAATGGGATCCTAATGATGAGTCTTCAGCTACATGGGAGGATGCATCCAGGATGAGAGAGTTGTACCCATATCTATTTGCAGGCTTCCAAGAGTAAGCTTGGTTCTAGGGGGGATGGATTTAGTGCCCCTTAATTTTCTTTCTATCATTGACAGTTACTTATTTGTATTTGGAAATTATGATACTTTGATGCACAGTTATGATGATAGTTGATGATACTTTTATCACTGATGTTTATGCTTATACCATGCTTAGTAGATCGATTTATTGGATTGTGTGAATTATTCTTTCCATGGGAACCTTGTGATTATCTGATGTAGGTACTTATCATGTTATTAGTATTTGATTATTGTGTGTTGATGTATTTTGGTGAAGAGGAACAGTGTCGCATCATTCACTTGTGAGCACCCTACGATGTTGTGACTTTCCTCTCACGGTGTGTTTGATTGTTTGACTATGTACATACTCGACGGTGTGGTTTGTTGTAAGTTGCAGGTACCAGGCATTGACTCCACCTGAATTTCCAGGTTTGAGCGTTCCTTAAACCCAATGGAGATTGTTGAAATGGAGATAGCATCTGGTCCACTATGTTGAGCCATCATCCTTGATGAGGATGAGTATATGTTTGTCATACCTTGTCTGTGAGGTCAGTTCGAGTTGGTTGTCGATGTTGTTGTATTGCCTTCCGTTTCATTGTGAGGTCAGGTGCTATTTGATATTCTGTTCATTTGAGTAAATTGCTTGATTAGTGCTTTGATTGATTATTATATTAAAATAAAATATTATTGTAGTTAAAGGGAATTTTGATAATTTAAATAAGTGTTCTAATACATTTGTGTTTTTAATAAATGAAATATTATTAATGTCTTAATTTGGTTTAAATAAATTTAAAATTTTGATTTAATAAAGAGACACAAAAATAAACATATTAATTAAATTGTGGTACAAATAGAATTAAAAAGATAAGTTAAAATTAATAAATTAAATATTTTGAAAGTGGATTTATTGTGTAAAATTAAATAAAGATATTTTATTAATGAACATTCTGAAGAGTGGTGGTAAGCAATGGTTGGAAAATAAAATAAAATAATTAAATTAAAGAAATGTTGCATGCAAGCAATGGATTGTGGAGTGGTGAATAAATTAGTTAGATTGCTTAAAGAAAGGGGGCTTTTGGTTATTTTCTGAAAAAAAAACTAAGCTTGCTTCTTTTCGTGATTTTTTTTCTCTGTTTCTTGGAGGCTTTCTAGTGGATTTGGGGTTTTGGAATTAGAGTTTTATAGAGTTGTGGGGACTTTTGGGAGAAAATTGAAGCTGTAACTTGGAATTTGGACCCGGCATCAACTTTCAGCTCAACCAATTAAGTTTAACCAGGTTCCATTTCCTTGTGAACTCTTGCTCTGTTTTGGAATAAAAACTTGAATTAGTATGTTGTCTTGGAACAAAACATATCTGTGTTTATCTGAGTTTGATTTGGATCAATCAGTAAATGTATTCTATTTTTTTTAAATTGCAATATTTCTCCCAGTACATGGTTTTGTGCTTATCCTACAACCCATGTACTCCTTGTGTTTGTATCTATTTTTACTCCAACCATCGACATTGGTTTGAAACTTTTTTTGAATCTTTTCAATAACCCAATGGTACGCTTTCTTTATGCTGCTAATCGTATTTCTTCTGAAAGTTACTCAAGCCTCTTTTGTTATTAATTCCTTCTAGAGGAAAGATTCTTTTGAGGCCATTTGTGGGTTTTGGCTCCCTCTCTCTTGCCCTGTGTGCATGTTGTTTGTAATGAATTAGGGCTCTTCCTATGGTTTTTTTGATGTCATATTTTTAGAGCTATTCCCTACATGTTTTCTTCAAGAGTTTTTTTTTTTTAATTCATTTCGATGGCTAAACGGTAATAATCGGTATTTGTAAGAAAAAGTATGTTTGATTCTTTTGGCCGGTATTGAACATCCTATATGTGTTAAGATTATTCTTTGTCTTCAAGATGTCTTAGCTCAACCAATTTTTGGCCGGAGGTGGATGCTTTTGTTCTCCCAACAATGCATATGGATAATGTCGCCTTCTATTTATTTTGATGCTCTAAGTGTTACGATTTGGGGAGATAGGTTTACTCGGTGAATGGCATTGGTATATTGAATTGTTTGCATGCATGTATGTTTAGTATTTTTGTATGCTTCGATTTGTTTGCTACATCCATTTTGTCATATTATAATCGATACTTGTTGAAGTGTAGTGTGTGTGCCATTCAATGTATACCCTCTCCCACATATAATTCATCTTAAGCTTGTGCTTGGTTGCATTTGTATTCGACTAGCATATTGCATGCTCTGTTGTGCCTCTTTGTAATGAATATTATTTCCTTGTACTTTGGAAATGTTGAAACTTTTTATGTCGTGAATTCAACCTTGTCGCTTGTGCATTGTTATGTTTCCTTTACACTGCATTCTTTGTTATTCGCTATACTGGTTTCATGGTAGACGATTATATGTATTCCTCAGTGATTATATTTTGTGTAATGGCATTCAATAATTATATTTGTAGTAAGGCATTCAAAGCCTATACTTTAATGGAGGATCCGATAGTCAGTTCTGAGTGGTGTTCGAAGAGTTTACGTATGTTCAGTTCTACTTTTGACTATTTATATATATATATATGAATGAAAATTTATTTGTGTTACCACATTTCAATACAATATTTTATAGTTTGAAAACAACAATTAGCAATAATATATACATATATATAAATATATATATATAAGGATATACTGATATACAAGTATGTGTTTATATATATATATATATATATATATATATATATATATATATATGTATGTATGTATATATATATATATGTAGATGTATTTGTAATTGTATTATAATGGTACTGGTAAAATAATATTTTTACTTCAGAAATTAAGAGGTTTGTGAGTAAATAAAAGAAATAAAATAATGAAAAAGAAAGATTAATTTAATTGCATTTAAATAATACTGAGATTGTTAAATGTGAGATTAGACTTTTCCTTGGCAATCATAAATAGTGGATGTTTTGTAAATCATGTGTTATTCAAGTTGTAAACCCACCATGGAACCCATGCTTACACTATTGGGATTGGATTCTTGCAAGATGTGTTGCTTGGGTTTTGGATATTGGTGTAATTTTGGTCATTGTTCTGTTGGGAGCCTTCTAGAGGTTTGGGAGAATATGTATTGGTTGAATTGTTGTGTTGGAACCTTTGATTGTTCTCTTGGAGATGGTTGTTTTTGTGTTGAATGATTACACGAGGGTTGTTAGCCTTGCACGGTATATTCACCACTTGATTGGGACTTGTGTGTGGGATGGTTTATGCCTCGCCTTGTTGTGTATGTCTATGAGGTTTTGTGATTTGTGAAACTTGTCTTTGCCTTATTGATTTCATTGGGTCTCCTAGTTGCTAGTAGGGGAGTGGCTCTCAATGGGGGTCAGCGTACAAAGTGGCGCTAGGGTAACCCATGTGGGAGTTTTGTAATTCAGTGATAACTTTAAATGAATTAAGGGGTTGGGTAGTATTTACACTAATCAAGATAAGTGAATGCCTCACTCATAGCTCAAGTGCTCGTTTAGGCTTGAGATGAGATGAGAAGGCCTGGAATGGCAAGATCAACTGCCTTGTCCGCATGAGAGGTATATTGATTCTGCATAGGTTTGTATGGGGGTCAGAGATTGGTAGAGGCTGCCAGGGTAACCTAGGATGGGGGTCAGGGCCTAGGAAGATCTGCCAGGGTAACCCATAGCAAGCTATGTGTTGACACTCCTCCCTACTGCAACTTAGTACTCCCTTGTCTCATGTCTCCCTTCGATGTTTGTGTGCCTCTGGAAGCGGTGTCATTGTTATGTAATGTTATGTTGTACTTTGCATGTCAGAGTCCTATATAGTCTTATTATGTCAGTTGGTTGTCACCTTGTTGCCATTGTGATGGTGGGACCTTATTACTATCTCCTAGCACGGGGGGTGGACCTTTGGGTTCCACATGGTCGGGTGGAATGTGCCTTGTACTCCACTGGGTTTCCCTTGTTGTGATTGTGTTCGTGGTAACTGCTCTTGATGATGTGGACTATTGCACTTGTTCTAGTTTGAGTGGAATATCTTCATGTACTTGTACTAAATTGAAATCAATTGTATCATGTATTGTAACTCTGATGTATAATCTCCCCTATTGATCTCAGGAAGCATAGATGTAATGATGTATTGTTGTAATTCATTTGTGAACTCTCTCTTGTAATGAGAAATGTTAATGATGTACCTTGTTTATGATAGTTAATGAAATTGATTCTAAATGGTATCTACTGATGACATGTTATGGATAATTCATATTGGTTGATCATTTAAATGTGATGGATTAAATGAAATTCATATTGTTAGATGGAATTTGTTTAATGTGATGATTTATAATTCTTTCTAATTTAGTCATGGGATTCTAGTAGCGTGGTCATGGAACCTTAGAGGACTTAGGTTAGAATGCTAGTTATTGTATTATTTGCAATCTTTAGTTTGTTGCACTTCAAAAAAAAAAAGTGTTCCATATTTAGGTGTTTTAGTGTGTTGTCCTCTAGGGTTTCGTGGTGGGACATTACATCTCGTCTAATTGAAACCTTTCATTGGTCCCCATTGGACTTTCAAACTTCTTCATCTTGTCATACCTTCCATCCTTCCCCCATTTTTCCTTTGTATTTGTCAAAATTTTAGACTCATCTTGACCAACATGCCCATTGCTTGACCTCAAACACCTCAACGTATGGCATGAGTCTCGTGGTATCTTCAAAACTTGATCCCCAATATTCTTGCCTATGTATTTATTCTCTCCATAACACCCCAACATGTGTTGTATATTCATTAATTGTTGACTTCGATGCCACAACTTTCAAAAGTGGGACTTTCTAGCCCAAAATCATTATTCAAATTTGGAGTTATCGATTTGCATTGTAGCTAGCCCATTATTATTGTGATATATATAAGGGATGAATGTGTCCAGTTAGGGGGCATCATTTTCAGTAAACCAAGTTCATTTTAAAATCTATTTTGAGCAATTGGTTTTAGTGTGGGAATCCTAGGATGAAAACCCTAGTAATTTTAGAGGGTGATCTCATACAAAGTTCGTATTTTAGCTTCATTAGATATGGACTCTAGTTGCATTGTATTAATTCGACTTTCCATTGTTATTGGTATGAATTTCATGTAGTTGTAAAATAATTTGAATATAATATAGTCATTATTGTAAGAGGAAAACCTACCCTTACCAACCTTGTTATGCCACTATGATTTAATTTCTACATTTGATCATGGACTAGTTTTATTATTAATATCAACCCCTATTGATATCATAAATTATTTATCCATCTTTATTAGAGTTCAAGCCTTTAATTATGTGATATTATTTTAATTATAACTAACCCACCCTTGGATAATGCTTTGTTTCTTTATCTTTTACCATGGATTTTCATAGCCCATTATCTTTTACCTCTCTTCATGCTCCTCTTATATATTTTGATGCATTTATATGATTTCTAATATTATATCTCACTATCCTTGATTCATTCATAGAATGTTATCATAAGGAAGGGATTATATTGTTTATTGAGGCATTAATTCGTGCATGCACTTTCTCCTTCTTTAGTGATCTATTTATTATTTGTCCTTCTCTAAATTATATAATCTCACTTCACTCGCCCATAAGCCTTGTTATGTTTTTACTTCTCCTATGGATAGTGATATGATAGTGTTGTGCTTGATAATAATGGTAATTTATCTTTGATCTCCTTTCAATCACATGATTTGATTCATGATATATTTTTTATCTTGGATACTTGTGATCCACTTGTGGATGATACTTTAGATATATATTTTTAAAGTGTTTTATGTTATTTCCATATTTGATTAGGGTTTTATTACCATTTTTTATTTTTGTTACATGGATTTTTCTTTTTCTAGGGTTCTTGGTTTATAGTGCAAACCTTGCATTCACCCACCCTTCCCAAGCTTGTTACACCTCCATGTTTTGATTTTTACATGTAATTGTTGACTAGTTTTTATATTTATATCAATACCTACCTCACTCATAAATTATTTATCCTCCTCCCCTGTTTATGGGGCTCAAAAGGATGATCTTCACACAAACCCAAGGGTAAATGTGAAATGACACCTGTCAAATGAAGGGTGGATTAAAGTTAATTTTGACGGTGCAACATAGGGTAATCTAGGCCCGTACGAAGCTAGTTGCATTTTAAGGGATCATATGAGCAAATGTATAGTAGAGTGGGTGAGACATTTGATGGATGGGACAAATAACGAAGCCAAAACTTAAGCAGCTTGGCTGGGTATTCATTTGTGTAAGCATCTCAAAATCAGAAAATTTCATTTGGAAGGAGATTCTATGATAACAATTAATGCTATAGGTAAACAATTATAGTCATAAATTTTTCCCTAATTTGTGAACTTGTCCTCTAATAGGAAGAGACCGAACACATAATTCCAAATTGTCGTATGAACACAAAGGTATTGTGATGAGGGGCTACTCCACCCAACACCCACACATAACACACTAAAAAATATTAACACGAAAATTTTAGGAAAAAAAATAACCCACTTTCAATTACTTCCATAAAATAAAATTACAATGTTATAGCCACATGGGATTGGTTCACTATAAAGAAAATCAACTCTCTAAGAAAAATCTAATATTCAAAGCCACCTTCTGTAATCTTCGTCCATCCCTTCATTTGGCACTGATAATCACCTTAGAATATTCTAGAAAGTGTAACTCCCCATTTTGTTTTGATGCCCAAAAGTCTAGTCATTCATTGTTTTCCCACCCAGGAAGATATTTCTTGAAATTCACATTTTGGTGGCATATATTCTCGGAGCCATAACTTTTGACTCGGGTGTTTAATTTTCTATTATAATATATTATTGGAAAGATCTCAAAGATATCTACAACGCTAAAATCATCTAAGTGTCATTTCATCCACTTTTTGATCTTTCTTGAGGCTTTTAACAATTTAAAATTTGAGTTTGAAGTTGTATTAGAGAAATTTCTCGAGACAATTTTTTTTATATCTCCCAAACATTACAAGATATTGAGATGATTCTTTTGTCATTAGATACGTTTTTTATTCCACTCCTTAAGTGACATCATGGGACTCAAATCAGACAAAGAAAATAAGGAAAAATATTTTATTTTAGATGATGCAAGATTGCCCTACATCATAGTATGCTCCTACATCATATTGTTTCTAATTTTGATATTAGTAATAACCCAAAACCTTAGCTATTTGATGTCATTATTTAGTTATTGAGCTAAGTACCACCCTCCATATTGTTTAATTTCTAAAGCATCATTCATCAATATAAAAATTTACAATAGGTGTGTAAAAATATAAACATAATAATAATTTGTATAGAAAACATCTTCATCATCTCTTTCTTTCAATAATTGCCTCACATACATATACAATGCATAACTATACCTCTCATATAGTTTTGACTCTCACATACACCAATGTATATGCAACATATCCATGATGTGATATATGCCTTCAATATGATTGCACATATTTAAGGTAATCCATGGGGTTGATGTTTATGTCACAAACTTTCACCTTACAAATTTTGGTTATTAAATTAATTAATTAATTATTATAAAACTTTATAAATTTACCCCTTAACTTAATATGACTAAACTCATATTAATATTTTATAAGGCTAAACCTTATGAATAAGAGTCTTATAAATGTTATTTAGGAGCACTTGTATTAAATGTGATTCCCTAATAAACATTGTGCTCCAGCATAATGTCTTTACATGTACATAATGACAAATGACATGATATTGTTTATAGTTGGACTCATTCCCCTAGCCTATCCATCCACTTACACATACACACATCCCTATGCATTTAACCCCTGCCCTATCTATTTAGTAAACCAATACTCTTCTACATTTGTCTTATCTATTTGTTTGTCACAATTATCTATGCACCTACCTCCATTTAGCTATTTTCCACCTAGATTTGATTGACGTTCCATTCTAGGACAAGTATTCAAATGTGGGGGTGACCTTATGATCATAAAATTGTCTCATTCTAATTTAAAATTTAAAATTAAAATTAGGTTGACTGGTCCCATTTACCCTTCTATCTTGAGCTAACTAAACAAACTTTTGGTGTGATTTGATGTTATGTGCCAGTGTTTAAAGGAATTCAATGCATTCATTTAATTATATGAAAATCATTCAAATAAGTTGATCATTAATCATTTTAGAAATGAATCAATAGTGTGACATATTACATTTTGGTGCAATAAAAAGAGTAGAGAATGTACATCTTAGACCCTTGCCTACAATTTTTAATATTATTCAATTCCAAGGAGTTGATCCAAGCGCAATATCTTCACAACTTAGTCTTACACCAACCTAACAAGGTACTTATTAATACTATTAATCCCACTGCTAGAGAAAAGCTAAAGTAGAGAACTACACATCAAGTAAAGATCCAAAATAAAACTCTATAGATAACCAAGATGAATGTAGAGCATAGGTACACAATCATAGTCATGAATTTATTTTAGACATGCAAACTTTCTCTTTGATACGAAAAATAACCATAAAAATATCCAAATAATCACATTGAAAAAGACAATTTCTAAGTTTGGTATTTATATAAATACATTTTTTGCATGATTTGGTGTTATGTGCTAGTATTTAAAGACATTCAATGCATTTATTCTAATCATATACTAATAATTAAATTATGACAATCATTAATCCTTCTAAAGATGAACTAATAGCAAAACACTTCAATTTAGTACAATAAAAAGAGATCTTAAGTGCTTGCCTATTATTTTTTATATTGTTCAATTTTAAGGGATTGATTCAAGTGTAATGCTCTCATGACTTAGTCATATGACAACTTAATAAATTATTTATTAATATTGTGTCCTTAATTCTTAAAAGGGTAGAGTAGAGAACTAACTACACATCTATAAGTGCCCAAAATTAAGTAGACCTTCATGGCAATCCAATGATGATTTGACAATTTAGCTCATGACCCATGTGGGATGAATTTAATGTCCTTGCAAATTCTCTAGCTTGATGAAAGTTCCCTTGCACCTCTAGGACCCTCCTTGATGTGTTCACCATCCCCACAAGTTACATACTTTTCTTGCACATCCCTTTCATCCTCTAAAATTGTAAGTTTTCATGCCTCAAGTTGTAGGGTCACTTGAGAGATCCCATGATTACCAAGCAACCTAGGTAAAGTTGTAGGATTACCCAAGCCACCTACCCTAGTAAAATGGGAGACCTACCTTATTGAATGGGGTGGCCCTATTTTTTTGTTTGCGTGAGAAACCGTTAGTTGTGACTATTTTTCCTCTATTTGGCTCATGATTTTGAGTTTTCTCAACTCTCAATAACATGAGTTGCTTCCTTGATTGCCTCTCTTCTCCCCTTCACTCATTGTTAACTTTCTTTGATTGAGAGTCTTATTTTATTTATAACACCATCACGCCTCATGCATCTAGGTGGTTCTTGATTTCATTTGTTGTGTATGCATTTTTCCAAGAAACTTTGTAACTTTCTCATTTCTCTTCACTTTTTCATTGAGTAGGATTAAAGCTCACATTCCTAAATTTGCAAGCTTCTCTTAGTAAAATGCCAAGATCCTCCATAGAATTTGTTCTCCATAGAAGCCTTTAAGATTGTTTTTTCTACAATTTGAAGCTTTAAATCTTCCACAACAAATCTTCAAATTAATCTACATTCCCATAGAGTTTAATTTCCCTTATTTTCATGCTTCCATCAAGAGGATTATCTTGGAGGTGTAGAGGAGAAGACACAAAAGAAGTTGAAACCTCTAAGAACATAAGCCGCATAAGCTCTTCACAAGTTGTAGGTTCATTTCTTTTAATTATAGTTTTTAGAATTTATTTTCAAAAAGGGTAGCTTAGAAGTATTATTTAAATTAGACTCTACCCATGGATTGTAATACTATATCGTTTCTTCTTGGTTTAGATTTAGGATTTAAAGTAGATTTAATTGTTTCTTGGATTAGATTAGAATTAGTTACAATTTATTTATTTCAAGGGCGTTATTCAAAGCAAGTCATATGCAAACAAGATTTACATCTTCAACATGAAAATGAGATCCATCTCATCAAACCAACAAACAAATCAAAACAAGAGCTATCAAGACTCTTTTGTCAAGAAATTAGAAAATCGTGATTCTTTTTGTAAATTTTGCATTTCAAGAATTAAATGCATTTAGTTGCACATTCACCCAAAAGTACAAAAAAATACAAAAAGAAGTCATTTACTTGTTAATTAATTAGCTCATTAGAAATATTTCTTGGAAAAAAGAACACAAAGAAAGGTAGCTTAATTGTTAATATGCTTGCTTTGTAAAGTTCTTGTTAGTTCTACATTCATTCAAAATTGAAACATCAAAAACACAACGATAGGTCTTTTCATAAACATGCTTCAAGGCCTCTTAGAGATATAAAATCAAACAAATGCCTTGGTAACAAGCCAAAAATAGAAAACAAATAATCCAAAGTAAATAGTTAAAGCAATCAAGGAAAGTCGAACTAAGATCACTGAAGTCACTATGCAAACCTTTCACTTCTCCATCTCACTAGACATCTTATGCCCATGCGAATTGGAGTCAAGGAAGATTGGATAGAGGTCATCCTAGGTGAGATATGGGTGACTCAACTAGCACAAGAAGTAATCGATCAAGAACAAGTGAAACAACAAATGCAAGCCTTGTAATAGGTCAAACAAAACAATAGACGCATAATTTTTGTAGAAAGATTGTTTGAAGTAGAAAATCAATGCCTTAACAATTTTTTGTCTAAACACTCATTGATATCTCAACACCATCCAAGTAGATTTCATACCAAATCACACTAGGCTCATCATTAATACATCGTTACAAAGACTTAGAAGGATGCAACCTCACATCAACACCACCAATCAACATCGACAAACATAATTGAATGGACACATCAAACAAATGCCATTGTAACTATAAGGGCACTCCTTCCTTGTGAAGAGGGTAGCCCTAGATATGATTCTCACTCCACCAACTTTTTCTATGAAAACAAAATCAATTTGCCACCACTCTATATGTATAGTGGCAACACGCAGAATTTGTCATCTTTGACTCGCACACAATAATGATGAACTAGATTTGAGGATCAAAACATTAGACACCATTGCAGAACAAAACTGGCAGATTGTTAAGATAAATTTAGAACACATACACACAATCATAATTACCAATTTATCTCAGACTCTAAATTTGTCCTTTAATAGACAAAGACCTGTCCTAAAATTCAAACAACATATCAAACATTAAATTTCAATTGATTAATATTGATCCAATACTTGCGACCGCTTCGGTCGGATTAGCAGCGTTCACGTGGTGTGGGTGAAAGTCCCAATCTGTGTGCCGGCATTTGGAAGCAACCTCATCAATGCCTCTCAATGGAGAGAGGCGGCGGTCCACGCAAATTAATATTGGAAAGCCCCTCCTTAACCATATCACCAGATATGATGACTTCACCGCCACTCAGAAACTTGATTGACTCAGACTCTGATGCAACTGGCTGGCATTTAATATAGAACGCGTGAAATTAAAGCAACTGCAACCAAGGAAGCTGCAGTAGAAAGCAACCCTGTTTGAAAAGTCACTGTTAGAATAGAATACAAGATTTTTATTGTCTGGAAGATTAAGATGGTTTATCAGAATTTAAGTTTGGGTTTTATTCATATGTGATTTAAGAGCTTAAAGCTATTGTTTTAGTTTTTGGGTAGTTACAGTGAATGGGGGAGGACTCTTATGTGCACAGAGGTTAAAAAAAATGGTCACTTAGAATTTTTGTCCGATATCTATTTATAGACGCTCCAATAATGGTGTGTTACAACCATCAAAAAAATTGCACAACTGATCCAACACATATTCCTTTAATAAATGTTTTGACCAATATGTATGCACAAATGTCCCAGTAATCATGTGCCATGGGTACCAATAATATTACACAACTCTTCCAATTAAACTTTCAAATTTTAACTTATGAGAATACAAGCGGACAACTATTGGTACATGTCAGAATTTTTAGTGGGCTCTTAATTATCATGTATTAATGAACAATTATTGGTATGTGGGTGGTCATTGGATCCTTTCCCCTAGATGTTTTGTATTGTGAGAGTCTTGTTAGCTTACTTCTTTGTATTTGATTTTTAGTAGAGTCATTTTAATGGAGTTGGAAATAGATGTAATCATTGTTGCACTACTTTAGGTATAGTGTGTGAGGACCATGATCAAACATAGATAAAATAATGGAAGTTTATATTAATAAAAATGATCTTAAAGAAAGATACAACTAGTATATATATATAATTTATTAATAATATTTATAAAAAAGCCGAGAGATATCCTAGTATATATAGAAAATGAATTTGCATGTTGGTTACATTTCTTTTATAATATATATAACCGTCGCCAGGTAGGAGAACGTCAAAATAAACATAGCTTCAAAAAATGTACACGCATCTTGTGCTTTCATTGTAGAAGCCTCTCGGCTTAAAGATCAATTATGCATGTTTCTTATATTGATTACATTATCTAATGACCTTTATAACTTTACAAACACCTTTTTTTCCTATTAACTAACCAACACCTATCATAAATTATTAAACTAATAATATTATTAAGCTACTACAAACTAGCACTTTGAATTAGGATCTAAATTTGAGGGTCAATCTTACTTGTCAAGCAAATTTTTGAGACAATGATCTATTTGACATATCTTATTTTTAAAATGTATTTAATACATTAGATATATATTTAACTATAATTCTATATAATTTTTTATGGTTTATACAAAAACTTCCCTTTTCTGTAATACAATTTTAGCAAAGCTTTAATTGTATTTTACAACAAAAATCTTTGAGTATGACCAAAAAATCATCAAATTTCGGCCTAGCTTTAGATCATAAACCTAACATATAAATTATAATTAACAAAGATATAATAGAAAACATGCAGTAAAGGGAGCATTGGAGACATATATGTTCTAAGGTCAATCTCTGATGCTCATTTATGTCAAAGTGTGTGTCGTTAGAATTCTCATACCACGTTTGATTCTTGAATCCTTACCCTATTCAAGACATAGATGGAACAATTGATTTGGGGTAGGCATAGATCACTAGGTATAGTCTTGTGGTTTAGGACTACTTTGTAGTTGAGGCACATAGTTTATTATCTTGGGGTCTCGTAGGTTGTTTGGTCTCATGCACAAATTACTAAAAACTTTCATTCATTCATTCATTTAATTATTTGTCTTTGTAACTTTGCAATTGTCCCTAAATGATTTTATGACTTGGTGCTTTCATGTTCAAAAAATATCTCTCATGTTTGTCTATGTTTATCACATGCATTGGTTATTTTAACAACATTTTGCTTCATTGAACATCTTATGATGCGGTAGTTTTGTAATTTAGAATAATCTACATATTGATGAATGCATTTGGAAACTAACAAAATTATTATAGAAATAAAATGTAAGAGCAAATGTCTTAAGCCGAATCACCAATGTATTGATAGCTTTTTATATAGTGGATTATTTTTATTTTGTATTGATGGAGTTCAAAGCTCATATTCAAAGAAATTCCACATAATTGCCATTACTCTTAGTAGCTAGAGAATCACACCTAGCCACAAAGAGGAATCAACCCAACCATGACAAAGGTAAAACCACCAAAAGTTTCACTTAAAGCACTCAAATAAAACAAGAGATGGTGTCCTTGAAGAAGAGACATACATATAAGAGCATACCACAACAAAACAAAAAAATATCCTTGTTAAACCAAAAGAGGTGAAAAATATATAAATTTATAGGCAACAACTATACTAATATAATAATGCTTTATGTAATATTTCAAAAGTACTTACTGTTAGGAATCAAATCTACATTTTCCTTTTGAATTAAGTCCTTGCCTCTTTTTGTTCCTTAGCCATTTTTCCCAAGTTTATAACCGATTCATGAGATATTTGTCATGGGCGGTCTTTTGTCAAAGTTACTTGGAACAGTTAGGTAGAGCATGGACAATTAAGCTCAATTGTCTTTTGAAGATTTACAAATTTCCTTAAGGGGTGATTTAGTTATGCCTTTGTAGGTTTTCTCCTTTCATCCGGATGGAGTCATTTCCCCCGCAAGGTCTTGTTCAATAAGGCTCCCCTGCAAAATTTTAATTTGGTTGTTGGTCCCTACAAGAGGAAGAAATAAAAATGATTAAGTGTCCTTTGTAGGAATCCATTCTCCATCTGAACCTTCCCTTTGGCTTGCTTTAGTCCGAGTCACTTGGAATTTTTTCCACTTTAATCCAGTTCACTTGTGATAAAGATGTGCATAGAGAAGATATACATTGGAATTTGTTTCTTGAGTTAGCGACTTCCAGGGTGAAGAAGGGGAAAAATAGAAGCACAATTTTGGTGAATAAGAACAAGGAGATGGGATGTGATTCAGATATTGATGCTTACATGTCTTAAATGTAATGCTAAATAAGGGAACTTTGTTTTGGTGAGTGAAGGAATCTCAAATGAAGAGGAGCTTACCAAGTTATTTCATATCAAGTTGTAGCCTAAGGTAAAAAAATTATGCTTTGTTTGATTTGTGCTCTCACTTGAATTTGATTTTTGACAAGATGGTTGAAGAATTAGGATTGAAAGTGATGAACCATCTCTATCCTTACTCCTTTGGGTTGATTGAAGGATAATACAAAGTTTGAAGTCTCAAAGCAATGCAAGTTTTGGTTAAGGTGTAATTTAAACTTTGTAGACGAACTTTTCTTTGATGTTTAGTTCCTATTGGTATTTGTAGTGTGATATTTAGGAGTCCACACTTGTATGATACATATGCTATATATTTCCAAAGAAAGAATTGATACATGCTAGTCTTGAAGAGAAGGGGATATTTCTTGAAGACCCTTAACGACAAGTCCAAAATTGTTTTGGCTAGTTCATGTCAAAGGGGGAGTGCTTGATCAATGCAAGTGGAAAATTGTGGTCTCAAAGTTGGAGACTTTATTTGTAAAGTATGAAATATAGCTTCATCTATGCAAGGAGAAACATATACAATAGGTTAGTGTGTGGAAAAAGTGTACCAAGTTTTGGGTGTTGTTTCTTTTTTAGTGCAAAGCAAGGTGACATTTAAGAGGGGTGAAGGGCACACTTGAAAGGTCTTCTTCATTAAATCTAAATATTTTGGGGGTTAAAATCCTCTTGGTTGAGGCACTGCGACCTAAACATTTAGGTCTTATATGTGCAAGGGAAACTATAACATACTAACCCTTTAATGAAGTAAAAATTTCTAAGTTTTCACCTTTCGAGTAGGTAAACTATGGAACAAGCCATTGCAATAAAAAAATTTATTTTCTTTATTGAGAATATACGAGCAAAGATACATAACATAATATAACAAGAATTCCATTTCATTACAATAATTTCATAAGTTACATCAATACAAGAATGCATACATTTACATACATAGCTCAATGAGCTTTGGAACAAATAGTTGTAAGACAGTCCAGGATCCTTCCTTTCAAATCTTGGTTCTTATATCACTTGTGGAGGAGAAGCATCACTCAAGCACTTTTCCGCCAACCACGGTCTCTTAATGTGATCACCCACACATCTATCATTCGATCGATGGCCATTCCCTTCAATGAAGAGATTGGTAGAGTAACTGATAACAACAACCAACTGAGCATAGTGTTACATGTCCTACATAACTAGAACTTGTAATCCCACAATCTCAAACTAGCATGCAATACTGGATCACGGTGAACTGACAATGGAGCCAAAGGTCATCACACTAATTTGGCCAAAGTATTCTCAATGGTAATCCAGAGGAAGGTCATCTATCACATACACTACTCAGGGCTGATTTGACTTAAGGTCATCTTAAATTGTGCATAGGTATTTCCTTCAATGGATAATTTATCATCCTAGAGATAACCTATCACCATTTTAACCTACTTGGAATCAACCTACTTAACAAGTAAGTACACAAGCTCCCTCCCATACTGGATAAACAATCCTAGGAGTAAACACAAGCTATTCTAGTTAAATCGATAACTTAGCTAAGTGTATCACATGTGCCACTCATGTTCAATCATATTATCTAGTATATAATTCCTATGATAAACACCAATCTCCTATTATGGAGTACTTACAAGCACATCATAAAAACAACATAAAAGCTTCTATTCCCTCTTCAATGACATTCTAAATTCTCTAAATGCAAGTACTTGGAAAAGACAATTCAAGCATATGTGGAGAAAAATTCAATCATAATTTTAAAATAACAAAGAAGAATATCCTCATGCCTGTTATCACTTTTCCAATCAATTGACAGTAATGCGGCCTCTCCCAAATAGCAACAAGCTTGATAATAGCTTCACAAGAATGTCACAATGAACTTATACTCTCAAGTTGATAGATTACTTCACTCAAACAACAACTCTTTCTCTCAATAAGGTAGAATTCTCTCTCTCTCTCTCTCTCTCAAGTAAAATTGAAAATAAGATGAAAATAATGTAGCATAAAGGCTTGCAAGAAGAATGTGTCATTTCAAATGATATTGCCCTGCGATTTATACAACAACATGGGGCTGCTCATCCTACAGTTTAGACATGGATATGGACAGCAAACACCATGCACAACTACACATATATCACAACAAAAAGGTGACGACTATGTAAGCTCATACTCAGCAAAAACATCTACAGATTGACTTGCTAAATTGACAACAAATGGAGACTTATTCAAATCTGCACATGGATAATTCGAAATATCTCCAACAATAGATATCTACAGCAAACGGGTTTCCAAAGGTGACTCCAAAGCTTCCACACTCCTCTCAATGTTGGCGCGATTTCCATGCTATTAGAAACAGTCAATTACCAATTTGCAATACCATGCATTCATCGACTTAATCTGGGGATGAGTCGATTTAGATATTTATTCTCTTTGACAAAGTCGTCAACTATTTCTCATGTTTCAATAGATGTTGGTTTAAGCTCATAGACATGGTAGTTTAAGTTTACCAAGTCAAAGATAATCTTCACCATAGGCATCGACTAAGTCTATGTCATGCATCGACATAAGGCATCGAGCTTTAAATGAAATATATGTGTTCCATAAAGCGTGACAGCAAGAGTAAAACTCGGCCTTTCAAGATACAACCATAAGTAACCTATATTCAGCCTCTAAGCTTGCTAATGACAAATAACTTCAAAGCATATATTTACGTATGGCTAAGTCTCAGCTCTACATGCGTTGTTATAAAATCCATTTCCTACGCACAATATACTTATGAATGTATTGTTGGATGATCTCACTTTTATTCGTAGTCTCAATAAATTAGCTTTTATATACCACACTCCTCTATATGGCTACGCCTATGTTTCAATGTTTATTGTTGGCCTCTAATATACTTTCTTATTCTATGTACCACTTCCTTAAATCATGCGCTATATGCCTATTCCATATGTATTCACTAAGCGCTTAGCCTATACGTTACATTTCTTACGATGGCTATGAATATATACGCAAATCTTAAAAGCATATACCCGCGCTTAATTAGAAGTATTGGTATAGACATATATACATAATATGTATATATTATAAGTTCTCTCACTATGATATAGAATTTTTTTTTGTGACAATTATCTATTTAAAATTGTCCTTCAAAAATTTTGACATATCTTATTTTTAAAATGTATTTAGTACATTATATATATATTTAACTATAATTCTCTATAATTTTTATGGTTTATACAAAAACTTCCCTTTTTTCTGCAACACAATCTTATCAAAGTTATAATTGTATTTTACAACAAAAATCTTTGAATATGACCATAAAGTCATCAAATTTCAGCCTAGCTTTAGATCATAAACCTAACATAGCAATGATCATTAACATTAACATAGCAATGATCATTAACAAAGATATAATAGAAACATGTAGTCAAGGGAGCATTGGAGACATATATGTTCTAAGGTCAATCTTTGATGCTCATTTATGTCAAAGTGCATGTCGTTAGAATTCTCATACCATGTTTGATTCTTGAATCCTTACCCTATTCAAGACGTAGGTGGAACAATTGATTTTGGGTAGGCATAGATCACCAGGTATAGTCTTGTGGTTTAGGACTACTTTGTAGTTGAGGCACATAGTTTATTATCTTGGGGTCTTGTAGGTTGTTTGGTCTCATGCACAAATTACTAAAAACTTTCATTCATTCATTCATTTAATTATTTGTCTTTGTAACTTTGCAGTTGTCCCTAAATGATTTTATGACTTGGTACTTTCATGTTCAAAAAATCTCTCATGTTTATCTATGTTTATCACATGCATTGGTTATTTTAACAACATTTTGGCTATTCATTGAACATCTTATGATGCGCTAGTTTTGCAATTTAGAATAATCTACATATTGATGAATGCATTTGGAAACTAACAAAAAAATTATAGAAACAAAATGTAAGAGCAAATGTGTTAAGCCAAATCACCAATGTATTGGTTTTTTTTATATAGTGGATTATTTTTATTTTGTATTGATGGAGTTCAAAGCTCATATTCAAAGAAATTCCACATAATTTCCATTACTCTTAGCAGATAGAGAATCACACCTAGCCACAAGAGGAATCAACCCAACCCTGATAAAGGTAAAACCACCAAAATTTTCACTTAAAGCACTCAACAAAAACAAGAAATGTTATCCTTGAAGTAGACACATACATACAAGAGCATACCACAACAAACTTAGAAAATGTTCTTGTTAAACCAAAAGAGGTGAAAAATATATAAATTTATAGGCAACAACTATACTAATATAATAATTCTTTATGTAATATTTCAAAAGTACTTACTATTAGGACTCAAATCTACATTTTCCTTTTGAATTAAGTCCTTACCCCTTTTTGTGCCTTAGCTATTTTGCCCAAGTTTATAACCGATTCAAGATATTTGTCATGGGTGGTCTTTTGACAAAGTTACTTGGAACAGTTGGGTAGAGCATGGTCAATTAAGCCCAATTGTCTTTTGAAGATTTACAAATTTTCTTAAGGGGTGAAAGTTAAATGCCTTTGTGGATTTTCTCCTTCCATCCAGATGGAGTCATTTTCCCCACAAGGTCATGTTCATTAAGGCTCTCCTACAAAATTTTAATTTGGTTGTTGATCCCTACAAGAGGAAGAAATAAAAATGATTAGACAAGTTCCACATCATTCAAAATTGAAAATTGAAACATAAAAAACACAATGGTGGGTCTTTTCACAATTAGGCTTCAAGGCCTGTTAGAGATAGAAAATCAAACAAATACCTTAATAACAAGCCAAAAATAGAAAACAAATAATCCAAAGCAAAGTCTCAAAGAAATCACAAAAAAGTTGAATTAAGATCACCAAAGTCACTATACCAACCTTTCACTTATTCATCTCACTGGGTATCTTATGCCCATGTATATTGGAGTCAAGGAAGATTGGATAGAGGTCATCCTTCATCCTAGGTGAGATAAGGGTGACTCAAGTAGCACATGAAGTAATTGATCAAGAACAAGTGAGACAACAAATACAAGCCTTGTAATAGGTCAAACAAAACAATAGGTGCATAATTCTTGTAGAAAGATTATTCAAAGTAGAAAGACAATGCCTCAAAAAGTATTTATTTTAACACTCATCAATAACTCAACACTATCCAACTAGATTACACACCAAATCACACTAGGGTCATCATTACTACACCATTATAAAGACTTAGAAGGATGCAACCTCACATCAAAACCACAATACCACCCATCAACATCGACAACCAAAATTGAATGAACACAACAAACAAATGTCATTGTCCCTATAAGGGCACTCCTTCCTTGTGAAGAGGGTAGCTCTACATATGATCCTCACCCCACCAGCTTTTGCCATGGAAACATAAGTGATTTTCCACCACTCTATATGCACATTGGCAACACGTTGGATTTTTCATCTTTGACTCGCACACAATAGTGATGAACTAGATTTGGAGATCAAAACATTAGACACCGTTGCAAAACAAAACTCATAGATTACTAGGATGAATTTGAAACACATACACACAATCATAATTACTAAATTAACCCAAATCACCACTAAAAAATATCTATTTTCTTTTTATAAAAAATTAAAAAAACAAATTTACAATTTAAGAACCTTCCTACATGAGAATTGCCTATTTGTTATACACAGTTGACCATAAATAATAACTAATTAGTGGAAGATGGCTGGATCATAGTTAAGGGCAAAAAAGATAAATCCTCTCGGTCATCTTTCGACATGACTCTCTGCTCCCACAAGAAAAATGTTAAATGTAAATCTTAATTGGTCTGATTTGGAGCTGGTCTTTTTCGCTGGCTGCTTGCTGTCTTTTCTCCAGCCTTGCTCTTTTTTGTTAAAGGATTCAAGGTCCCTTCAAAATCTGTTTTTTCCTATATCAAAAACTAATTAAAACTCAACATATTAAATTTTAAATTTCAATTAATTAATATTGAAAGTTAAATATACATCCAATACTTGCGACCGCTTCGGTCGGATTAGCAGCGTTGACCTGTTGTTGGTGAACGTCTCAGTCTGTCTGCCGGTATTTGGAAGCAACCTCATCAATGCCTTGTCAATGGAGAGAGGCGGCGGTCCACGCAAATTACTATTGGAAAGCCCCTCCTTAACCAGAAACTTGATTGACTCTCTGATGCAACTGGGTGGCATTTAATATAGAACGCGTGAAATTAAAGCAATTGCAACCAAGGAAGCAAGAGGGACGCTGCAGTAGAAAGCAACCCTGTTTGAAAAGTCACTGTTAGAATAGAATACAAAAATTTTAATGTCTAGAAGATTTAAGATGTTTTATAGGAATTTAGATGTTGTTTTGTATTGGGGAAGTCCTTTTTTTAATATCGAAAGAATGCAATTGCAGTTAAAAACTGTAAGGAGAAACTGTACAAAACAGATCAGTAAAAGAACTATTATAAATCGTAGAGTTGTACAAACAACCATAGCTTTATACAAACCGAAACTACCTTGCACAGCAGCTGCTCAACTAGCTGAAATATTACAAAATGTAGAGCTGTACAAAATTCTATACAAACTGAAAAAAAGATCTTAAACCTTGAGCTATACAAACATCCTTTTTGCTCAGCAACTGTTCAACTGGCAACTTGATTTGTTGAATCTGAAAACTCAACGTGAGATTCTTCATAGCCTTATTCTGGAACATAGAAAACAGGGCAGCAAGACAATAGAAAATAGCTTTATTTTTATTTGCATTTGATTTTCAACGGAATAGTTCTAATGGAATCGGAAGTAGAAGAAATCGCATGTTACATCTTCCTTAGGCCTTGTGTGTGAGTACCATGATCAAGTACACATAAAAGAGGATCGTACCCCGGACGGATTTTGGCAGAATGGATACCCCTTAGACCTTGGCTCTAAACTAAAGTGGACCCCCTTGGGGGTATCTCCAACAATTATATATATATATATATATACAAAGATTTATTGTATGAGTTTCATATATTGATTACACCTTTTTTCCTATTAACTAACCAACACATACCATAAATTATTAAACTAATAATATTATTAAGCTACTACAAACTAACACTTTGAATTATGACCTAAATTTGATGGTCAATCTTACTTGTCAAGCAAATTTTTGGTGACAACAATCTATTTAATATTGTCCTTCAAATATTTAGATACATCTTATTTTTAAAATATATTTAATACACTAGATATATATTTAACTAGAATTCTATATAAGTTTTTATTGTTTATACAAAAACTTCCCTTTTATGTAATACAATCTTACCAAAAATTTAATTATATTTTACAACAAAATTCTTTGAATATGATCATACACTCATCAAATTTCGGCCTAGCTTTATATCATAAACTTAACATAGCAATGGTAATGTATTTAATGCATTAGATATATATTAACTATGATTCTATATATTTTTTTAATGGTTTATACAAAAACTTCCCTTTATGTAATACAATCTTACCAAAAATTTAATTGTATTTTACGACAAAAATCTTTGAATATGACCATACAATCATCAAATTTTGACTTAGCTTTAGATCATAAACCTAATGTAGCAATGGTAATGTATTTAATGCATTAGATATATATTTAACTATGGTTCTATATATATATTTTTATGGTTTATATAAAAACTTCCCCTTATGTAATAAAATCTTACCAAAGTTTTAATTGTATTGTACAACAAAAATCTTTGGATATGATCATACAGTCATCAAATTTTGGCCTAGCTTTAGATCATAAACCTAACATAGCAATGGTCATTAACAACTTAGATATAATAGCAAACATGAAATCAAGGGAGCATTGGACACATATGTTCTAAGGTCATTCTTTGGTGCTCATTTATGTCAAAGTGTGTGTTTTAGAATTCTCACACCAAGTTTAATTCTTGAATCCGTACCCTATTCAAGACATAGATGGAATAGTTGATTTTGGGAAGGTATAGATCACTAGGAATAGTCTTGTAGTTTAGGATTGCTTTGCAGTTCAAGCACATAGTTTATTATCTTGGGGTCTCATAGGTTGTTTGGTCTCATGGACATTATTAAAAACTTTCATTCGTTCATTTGATTATTTTTCTTTGTAACTTTGTAATGGTACCTAAATGATTTTATAACTTGGTTCTCTCATGTTTAGAAAACCTCTCATGTTTGTCTATTTCTATCACTTGCATTGGTTATTTTAGCAACATTTTAGCTATTCATTGAACATCTCATGATGCACTAGTTTTGCATTTTGGAATTTAATCTACATATCGATAAATGCATTTGGCAACTAACAAAATTTCCTATAAAAATAAAATGTAATCTGAGCAAGTATGTTAAGACAAATCACGTATATATTGATAGTTTTTTATAGAGTGGATTTTTCTATTTTGAAACGATGGAATTCAAAGCCTAGATTCAGAGAAATTACTAGAAAGGTTGCATAATTGCAATTACTCTTAGTAGCTAGGGGTCACACCTAGCCACAAGAGGAATCAACCCTACCTTGAAAAAGGTAAAACCACCAAAAGTTTCAGTTCAAGCACTTGACAAAAACAAGATATGTTGTCCTTGAAGAAGACACATACATACAAGAGCATACAACAATAAACCAAAAAAATATCCTTGTTAAACCAAAAGAGGTGAAAAATATATAGATTTATAGGCAACAACCAATATAATAATGTACTTTAGGTAATATTTCAAAATTACTTACTATTAGGACTCAAATCTGCATTTTCCTTTTGTCTTAAGTCCTTTCCCCTTTTGTGCCTTAGCCATTTTTCCCAAGTTTATAACCGATCTGAGATATTTGTCATGGGTGGTCTTTTGTCAAAGTTACTTGGCACAATTGGGTAGAGCATGGAAAATTAACCCTAGTTGCCTATTAATTTTTTGCATATTTCCTCAAGGGGTGAAAATTATGACTTTGTGGGTTTTCTCCTTCCATCTGGATGGAGTCATTTTTCCTACAAGGTCTTGTTCAGTAAGGTTCTCTCGCAAAAGTTTAGTTTGGTTGTTGGTTCCTCCAAGAGGAAGAAATAAAAATGGTTAAGTGTCATTTTCGGGAATCTATCGTCCATTTGAAAATTCCCTTTTGCTTGCTTTGGTCTAGTTCACTTGAATTTTTCTTCTTAATGGAAAAATATGCTCATCTGATTTTGCAAGCATTTCCATGTGAACTGACTCGCTTCTGATTGCAACCCAAATTTTCACATTTCCTCATGCTCATCATTTCCTCACAAATGTAGTTAATTTCCAAATTGGCTAAGTAAATTCTTTGCGGGTAGATGGAGCCCATATTCCTACACTTGCTCCCTATGATATCATCTTTCCCTTTCAAACTTTTCTAAGTGAACTTCTCCTTTCAATTGCATTTGTTTGATTCACTTCCTTTTCCCCACATACTTCCTTTTCTAGACCTTCTCCATCCATTTGAACCTCTATTCCCAAAGTCCTTCATCTAGTTCAGATGCCTTCATCTACAAACCTATTCCATCCTATTTTATCATTCATACCTTGATGACATCATCCCAACCTACTTGCATCATCATGACATCACCTCATCCAAAGCTCCCATTCCATTTGATAACATGTTTATTCCATCCTTGCTAACGTCACCAATGAAAGTTTCCATCTGAACCAAATTAGTCTTATTTGCATTTTGAGGTTAGAAGATCAATTCCAAGTATCTGACTTGCATAAAGTTGATGAAGGCCAATAAAGCTAAGAGTAAGGTTTGTGGGTAAATCAATCTGAATGGGTTATGTATCCAAAAAGTGAAATTTTCTTCCAAATGAGGTTTTGCAAGATCTTGATGGGTGTCAACTTGCCTGTGCCTATTTGAAACCAATTTCTCTCGTAAAAAACCTTGCGGAAATATGGTAGTGAATTGTTATAGTTCCAAATGATTGTGGAGGTTCTGCACTTGTTCTAGATGGCCCTCGAAAACCTGCAAAACTTTAATTCAAGGTGCATAAAGCTCCAAAAGGATTCGAGTGTCTGTATTTTTATGGTTTTGATATGTTATTGTATTTCATATGGTATTTTAATGGAATCAAAGTGCTTTTAATGTATCTTTTAACAACCATGGATTTATTAGGAAATTTCAAGATGGTTTTTGGCACTAAGGACTTCAAGGTGTAAATTTTAATTGAACAACTACCACATTTATTACTAAATGATCACTTATGATAGACAACTTGTCGATAACTCCCTAGGGCGAGTTGTGACTTGTATGTATTATTATTTAGTGTGCAAGCTTGATTTCACCTACAAGCAGTTATGGTGCCATTTATTCCATCTATCAAAAGTTATTACAAAAGCTTCCCCTTTGATTTGAAGTGCCCATTTAGGGAAAAATTCAATCTAGACTATGGATGTAGGTGCAACATGATTTAGGCTTTTTCTAGAGAATGTTTTTAGCACGGGTATTTTCTACTAATTGGATGGTACACACAAAGCATAACAAAAGAATATTCAAAAGAGTAGAACTTGCAAAAAATGCATGCAGAGATAGTCGCAAGAAGGTAGAGGTTGTATTTAATATTGTTATTGAAATGTTGTAATGTTATTTTCTAGTTTTATGTCTACATTTTTGTGTGTGCAAATTCAAAAAATATAGGTCATTATGGAATTTTTTCTTCAGCACATTTGTCATTGTGAATGTAATCATCATTAGAGGAATTTGATAAGATTCTAAATCTATTACATTAGTTGTGACAACTCTTTTGTATGATTGCATGCGAGTGGATAATTCAATGATGGATAACTAAGTAGATAAAACTATAAATGGTATTTGTTGATGCTTCAAGTAAGTAGATCATCTCCAGTTTTCCATTCCTCCTTGATAATTGTGACTCTGTTTCCCTAACATAGGCACTAGCATTTTGTATGCATTCCAGTCACCCACACATAAACAAAATCCATAATATTATTTATTTTCAATTTCATTTTGTGAGTTCATGATATCAATGTTTGTAGGTAGTGAAGAAAACCATTATCTATGAATCATTAGACTTACCCCACCTTGTACTTGTTTCCAAGGTGTTACATCATCTATATAGGGGTTAAAGATAACTAGTTTTCTTAGTATAATGACAATACTATCCTTTGGTTTATTTTTGTTTATCATACTTGTAATTTCAATACCTATTAAGGTATACCCTTGGGAATACCCTCTCGAGTTTAAGCTAGGCTCAAAGTGTAGAAGATGAAATCCACTCTTGTTGAGTTAGCTTACAATTCTCCATAATTTTTTTGATGAACTATTTACCCACATGTTGACAACCCTAGCATTGTGAGTAGAATTTGTTTTAGGAAGTGGAGCAATGATTTTGAGACCTAACAATTACTAATAAGGTATGTCAAAAAATAATAGCTATAAAAGCAAGCACATAGTGTATCACTTATATTATTTGTAAGGAATAATAAGAACCATGGAGATGTCAATTAAAAGAATAGTTAGCGAAGAATTGTTTGGAAAACATTTTTTGAAACTAAAAAGTAGGAATTTAAATGGACTCAGAGAAGGTTGCTTGGAGAGTTAGAGAGTCATTTTCTTTAGCCTTTGAATGATTTATGAATGCTTAGTGATCCAAATTTGAGTCTTATTATGCAAGGCCAACAAGTCATGGTGGTACTAGGTAATTGGAGTGCTATTAGACATTTAAAGTGTTGATTCATCATCAAAATGGTGTAATGTGAATGTGGAAAGGATTGTTAGAGATTGGTTGAGGTATGAAACATCTTTGAAGTACATATGGATTCAAAGTTGTGAACCTAAAAATATTAAAAATAGTTGTAAAGGCAATATTGATGAATTCACCAATTATATAGGCAGTGAACATGTGTTCATGTCCTAGAGAATATATAATCACCACCAAATAATTCATGGTTAGCCCTAAAAAAGATGTAATAGAGAGAAAAATGATATATTGGTAAAGTGGCAAACCCTTCTCTATGTCGGTAGTGAGCTAGCAGGTGAAATGTCATTTAACATTTCAATTATAGTTTTGATAGTTGATCTTCCAACTTCTCATCATAAGGAAGGTCTAGGGAAGTGCTATCTACCTTCCTTGCATTTGGGAGATGTCAAGACTCGTATTGGTGGCGTGTAAATCCATTTTAAAGAGACTAATCAAGAGTATGTTGCTAGTCTATTTGTAATAAGGGGCATATATTTGAAGTGTTTATATCTCTTGAAGTGTATTGGAACGTGTTGATGCATAGGAAAAGCTAGATTTTCTAATCCATTTCTCTTCCTTCTTACATAGTGGAATGGGGAGTTGTTGCTCCTTACGTTGGAGATTTTCACTTGAAGTGGATTTTCTCCATGTTCATTTACATGTTTCAATTTTGAACATTCTTTGTTATGTTTGCTAAAGTAGATGTTAGAAAAAAATTTATAAAGTGTGTTAAAGAGATTAAAACCTATATTCATTTATTGGTAATTGAGTGTGTGGATATTCCACCCTAGTTTGTGGATCATGGTATTAGAGTAATGAAGTCATATGGATTATTTGCTTATTTGCTTGATTGTAGGAGTTGTGAGTGTATTCCATCCATGAGGTCAAGTGGGAAAGGGAATCTATTATCTTTTGATCTTGAAATTGATTCAAGAAAGTGGTTGAGATTAGGAGGACAACAATAATGATGAGAGGTGAAGATGGAGAAGCAAAATTTTGGAGGTTGGAAGAGGATCTTACCAAAATATTCATTGTGTAGTGGAAACTTGATTGGTTGGAAAGAATGATGATCTCCCTCACAAAAAAAATGGATAAGTCTAAGGTGAACCAAAGAGAAGGTGAATTTGAGAAAGTGGGTATATAGAGCAAGGAGAAATTTTGAAATTGAATAAATTCTTCAAAGTTGAATCCAAGATAGATATACTATTATATGATGGAGAAATAAGTGTAGAAAAACTAGACCAATGGGTGTCCCAAATGGAAGTGTATTTTAGTTCGCATTGGTTTTCTTCACAACAACAAATTTATTTTACAAGGTCAAAACTTGTCAGGCACACTCTTACATGGTATGAAAGCTATGCATACTCATTTGAGGTTTAGAAAGTAGCAGTAGTGTCAGAGTGTGAAGATTTCAAGTCACTATAGTGGAAACAATTTTATCCCATTTGTTATGAAGAAGAACAATGAGTGCAATGACATAATTCAAAGCAAGAATAAGAGCAGAGAGTGCAAGCATATACAAGTGAGTTAAGAAAAGTGTTGTTTGGTTTGAGAAGGACATTGAATTGAACATTAGGTGCTAATAAATTATGTGGGAGGTTTGTTTGATCACTCGCAATTTAAGGTAGTCCCCATGGCCAAACCCTGAAATATTCATGAGGTGTGTGCCCAAACACATTACCTTGAGTTGAACAAGAAAGGAATTTATTTGGCTTACATGGTAGCAAGAAGATCCTAAAAGGAAATGGTAAGAGGATTTTTACTTTCATGGCAAGAGGGAAATGCAAATTTAATTACTTACATTGTGATAAAGATATACATGGAGAAGATAACCATTGGAATTCGTTTCTTGAGTTAGTATCTTCCCGGTTGAAGAAGGGGAAAAATGGAAGCACAATTTTGGTGAATAAGAACAAGATGGGATGTGATTCAAATATTGATGCTTACATTTCTTATGTCATGCTAAATAAAGGAGTTGTTTTGGTGAGTGAAGGAAACTCAAATGGAGAGGAGCTTACCAAGTTATTTCATATCAAGTTGTAAGCCAAAGGTAAAAAATTTAATGCTTTATCTGATTTATGCTCTCACTTGAATTTGATTTTTGACAAGATGGTTGAAGAATTATGATTGAAAGCGATTAACCATCCCCATCTTTACTCCTTTGGGTTGGTTGAAGGATAATGCAAAGTTTGAAGTCTCAAAGCATTGCAAATTTTGGTTTTGGTTTAGTTTAAACTTTATAGATGAAGTTTGATTTAATGTTTAGTTCCTATTGGTATTTGTAGTGTGATCTTTAGGAGTCCACACTTGTATGAGACAAATGCAATATATTTCCAAAGAAAGAATTGATGCATGCTAGCCTTGAAGGGAAAGAAACATTTCTTGAAATCTCTTAATGGAAAGTCCAAAATTGTTTTGGCTAGTTCATGTCAAAGGGGAAGAGTTTGATCAATGCAAGTGGAAAATTGTGGTCTCAAAGTTGAAGAGTTTAGTTGTAAAGTATGAAACATAACTTCATCTATGCAAGGAGATGCACATACAATAGGTTAGTGTGTGGAAAAAGTGTATCAATTTTTGGGTGTTGTTCCTTTTATGGTGCAAAGCAAGGTGGCATCTAAGAGGAATGAAATGCACTTGAAACCTTATTCATTATTTCTAAAGATTTTGGGGATTAAAATCCTCCTGGTTGGGGAGTTATGATCTAAACATTTGGGTCTTATATGTGCAAGGGAAACAAGTTATTGTCGGTACTAGAGCTCATTGGAGTGTTGTTGAGACACATAAAGTGTGAATTTGTCATCAAATTGATATAATGAGGATGTGGAAAGGATTGGTGCAAGTTAAGGTGGGTATGGGACATGTTTGAAATGCATTCATTCAAAGTTGTAAACCCAAAAACTACCCAAAAAGACAAAATTGATGAGTTTGTTGATTACATAGGTGGCTAATTATGTTCACCTTGGTGAACACATAATCACTATTAGTTAACTTTCTGTTCACCTTAGTGAACATGTCACAAAGCAATAAGTGATATACTAGCAATGAGACAAACATGTCTCAATGTGGGTAGTGAGTTAGAATTTAGAATTCCAAACATTTTAATTCCAATTATGATGGTTGATCTTCCAAGTTCTCATCTCAGGGAAGGTGTAGGAAGGTGTTATTTCCCTTATCTACATCTAGGAGATGGTGAGACTCTTGTTGGTGGTGTTTAGAGCCATCATAGAGAGACTAGGCAAGTGTATCCTATTGAAAGTTCGTATGTAACATGGGGATATGTTGTTGAAGTGTTCATAGTTGTTAAACTGTATTGGAGCTTATTGAGGTAGATATAACTTCTATAATTCCATAATAATGGAATAGGGATTCATTGCTTCTTAGGTTGAAGTTTTTCACCTAAAGTAGGTTTTCTCTAAGTTAATTTGCATGTTTTAGTTTTGAACATTGTTTGTTATGTTTCATTTCCATATTAAATCATAGTGATTTATTATTGTAATTGTTTTTTTTAATACTAACAGTTATATAGATGATAGAAAATGCTTGCTAAGATGCATTGAAGAGATTAGAACACCATATCTATTCGTTGATATGATTGAATGTGTAGAAAATCCACCCTAATTTACGGATAATAGAGTGAAGAGTTAAGGCCATATACGATATTTCTTATCAAAGGTATGGCCTTGCTCATGGAAAACCATGTGTTAGGAACAAAATTATATTACTTGCACCCACATCATGAGTAACTGCAGACTTGAGACATCATTTTACAATTGGCATTTACCACAAGTCCCTGGTTTAATTAATATTAACTCATATCCATAACGAAACAAAATGATCTCAGAGGTTACAAGAGATGGCTAAAGAAAGTATTACACATGGTCCAGAAGCATTACCGAAACATGGATGCATAAATGGATGGCAACTTTAACATATTTATCCTTATCAATTCATGTAAGAGAAATCTCAGAAAGACGGTGCTCTGAAGAAGCTCTCATTCTCATACAAACCATCGTAAAAAAATTTATGAACAGTTCTAAACTGTCTAGTAACTTTTTGAAAGTTGTCATAACCGTTTAACTAAACTACAGAGAATTCAGATATCCAATAAAACCCATTAGAAAATATATTCAAGGGCATCATATACACTGATAACCTGTTCTAAATAGGCTTCTCCATCTGTTATATATTGTTCTTCAGGAAGGTTTTAACCATCTAGACTGAGAAATTCATTCATTTTGTTCAGTAAATTTCACCAGTTCTTCAAACGTTCTGAAACGTGCCTACTAAATTCCATACAATCTGCATAGCAGAAGTCTTCTATAAGCCATTCTAATTGCTAAGAATTCACTCAGCATGTTTATTACAAAGATTATGATTTTGGAAACATGTTAGTCTGCTATCTTGAGTTATCCAGAGGATGCAAAGGGAAAACGTTCATACTATAATTTTCTGCAGACAAAGTGCATAAACAAAGCTATTGATGAGTAAAAATATAAATGAAACTGCATTCCCTGGATCTACAAAACATTTTTCAACACTGCGTTTTCTGAACAATGTTATTGAAAGTATTTATTAATTGCTTGAACTTGATATTTGATATGGGTCTGAGAGGTGCATGCTGCACACCATAATCCTTTATCTTTGCATCAAAACAGTTACTCGAAATTGTTACAAACTCTGTCTAGCTCTCATAAGGATCACTGTTGTGACCAAACTTGCATGCATTTTTATTATTTTTACTGGAACGGATCCTCTTTGAGTTTCCTCCATTTATGAACTGTAAGATTTTTTTGAAAAACAACAAATCCGACGTTCATTTAGTCCTCTTAAAGCCTGAAAACCTTGCTAGCATTTTTGGTAACATAGGGTTGTTTGTTTTCTCATCTGAAATTCCAGAAAGAATCACTAAAAGGAATTGTCGTTTATATTTTTAGAATTGTATTATTCATTTCGGTGAAAATCTAATTATGTTTATTAAATTGGTTGAGTATAATTGGTGAGGGTAATTGTATGTTTCTTGATTATGCCATTCATCAAGGATTAAACTTTTGGAGGTATGATTCAAGAGATGAAGAAGAGATTGTGCAAGAAAACTTTGATGGAATGTATATTTTTCGGTATTTCAAGATCTCAGATATCCCTCAACCTTGAGAGTTCAACTGAAAAGATATCAACATATAATCATGCTCCCTTATCAAATAGTAAAATGAACTCATAAATAATATAAAATCCTCCATAAAAAATATAACTAAAAATATAAATCCTCCTAGGAAAAAGAACACAAAGAAAAGTAACTTAATTGTTAATATGCTTGCTCTATAAAGTTCATGTAAGTTCCACATCATTCAAAATAAAAATTGAAACATAAAAAAACACAATGGTAGGTCTTCTCACAAATAGGCTCTAAGCCTCTTAGAGAGAGAAAATCAAACAAATACCTTGCTAAAAGCCAAAAATAGAAAATAAATTAATCCAAAGCAAAGTGTCAAAGAAATCACAGAAAGTTGAATTAAGATCACCAAAGTCACTATGCCAACCTTTCACTTCTCCATCTCATTGGGTATCTTATGCCCATGTATATTGGAGTAAGGAAGATTGGATAGAGGTCATCCTTCATCCTAGGTGAGATAAGGGTGACTCAAGTAGCACATGAAGTAATTGATCAAGAACAAGTGAGACAACAAATATAAGCCTTGTAATAGGTCAAACAAAACAATAGGTGCATAATTCTTGTAGAAAGATTATTCAAAGTAGAAAGTCAGTATTTGTTTTAACACTCATCAATAACTCAACACTATCCAAATAGATTACACACCACATCACACTAGGGTCGTCATTACTACACCATTGCAAAGACTTAGAAGGATGCAACCTCACATCAACACGACAATGCCACCCATCAACATCAACAACCAAAATTGAATGAACACAAAAAACAAATGTCATTGTTGCTATTAGGGCACTCTTTCCTATGAAGAGGGTAGCCCTACATATGATCCTCACTCCACCAACTTTTACCATGGAAATATAAGTGATTTTCCATAACTCTATATGCATAGTGGCAACACATTGGATTTTTCATCTTTGACTCACACACAATAGTGTAGATTTGGAGATCAAAACATTAGACACCTTTTGAGAACAAAACTTAGAGATTGCTAAGATGAATTTGGAGCACATACACACAATCATAGTTACTAATTTGTTTCGGACTGTAAACAAGACCCTTCATAGACAAAAACTGTTTATAAAATCTGAACAATCATACTAAAACACTATTTATAAATTTAATATTAAAAATAATTCATAATCTTAATAATTTAACATCATTCTTCAACTATCAAACTAAATACCACCCTCCATCTTTATTGATCTACATTAATTATATATCTCATCAAATCACCACTAAAAAATCTCTACTTACTTTTCATAAAAATAATCTTTAAAAAAATAGAATTTAAGAACCTTCCTACATGAGCATTGCCTATTTATTACAGTTCATTTGACCATAAATAATAACTAATTAAAACTCAACAACATATTAAATTTTAAATTTGAATTAATTAATATTGAAAGTAGAATATACATCCAATGCTTAGCAGCGTTGACGTGTTGTTGGTGAACGTCTGAATGATTTGGAAGCAACCTCATCATTGCCTCTCAAATTACTCAGAAACTTGATTGACTGAACTCTGATGCAACTGAGTGGCATTTAATATAGAAGGCGTGAAATAAAAGTAATTGCAACCAAGGAAGCAAGAGGGACGCTGCAGTAGAAAGCGACCCTGTTACAAGAGAATACAAGATTTCTAAATGTCTGCAAGATTAAGATGGTTTATAAGAATTTAGATGATGTCTTGTATTGTGGGAGTCTTGTTAGCTTATTTCTTTTTTTATTTGATTTTTAGTGGAGTAATTTTAATGGATTTAGAAAATAGAAGTAATTACATGTTGTATCAGCATAGTGTGTGAGGATCATGATGGAAATAGAAGTAATCACATCTTGCATCTTTTTTTGGTGTAGTGTGTGAGGAACATGATTAAACATAGAGAAAATAATGGAAGCTTATATTTATAAAAACGATCTTAATTATATGGGTTTCTTATATTGATTACATTATCTAATGACCTTGATGACTTTTAGAGACACCTTTTTCCTATTAACTAACACACACATGCCATAAATTATTAAACTAGTTATTATTGAGCTACTACAAACTAACACTTTGAATTAGGATCTAAATTTGATGGTCAATCTTACTTGTCAAGCATCTTTTTGTGACAATGATCTATTTAATATTGCCCTTCAAATATTTAGATATATCTTATTTTTTAAATGTATTTAATACATTACATATATATATAACTACAATTCTATATAATTTTTTATGGTTTATATACAAATTTCCCTTTTAGGTAATACAATCTTACCAAAACTTTAATTGTATTTTACAACAAAAATCTTTGAATATGACCACATAGTCATCAAATTTTGGCCTAACCTTAGATCATAAACATAACATAGCAATGGTCATTAACAAAGCTATAATAGCAAACATGAAGTCAAGGGGGCATTGGACACATATGTTCTACTTGGTCAATCTTTGATGCTCATTTATATCAAAGTGTATGTTGTTAGAATTCGCATGCCTATTGAAAATAGGATGCCATTTAATTGCAAGTCCTAAACATTAATTATTTCATGTATCTCCTAAGTTCTTGGAATGTGTTCAACAACACTAAGATTAGGATGAGATTAATTATTTGGATGAAATAAATCATGAAATTGACATTTGTAGTTATTCCTAAATAATAGGAGCATGTGAGTGCACACATGGTAAGG
Organism: Sequoia sempervirens; assembly: GCA_007258455.2. Lineage (NCBI taxonomy): Eukaryota > Viridiplantae > Streptophyta > Pinopsida > Cupressales > Cupressaceae > Sequoia > Sequoia sempervirens. Next base: position 299,067,287 of record VDFB02105785.1, read on the forward strand.
TGACACTCACCTTGAGTTCAGTTAACTATTCGGAGAAGAGATAACACTTCTAAATGCATGTAATGATCCTAGGATTTAGGATTTGATGTTTGCATGCATGAAGTTCATTCATTTAGTTCAGATGAGTTCATTGATTCATTCAAAATCATTCATTGATTCGATTCGATTCGTTCATTCAGTTCAATTCAGTTATGGTTCAGTTATCTTCAGTTGCATGCATGTTGGTTATTTTGAGTTGCATGTAGTTAGCTTCAGTTAACTTGGAATGCATGGCTAATAAGTTGAGTTGTATGACAAATAACAGGGACTACCTCCAATTAACAGGGGATGACCATTATTGCATGAATGGTGTTGAGTAAATGTTTCAATTAACAAGAAATCACTTAGAGCCAACTTGGGCACTCAAGATGCTTTCTTGGATTTACCTCTTTTGCATGTTGAGATATTTCTGAAGACTCAGTTAAGTAGGATTACTTATGGGCACCAACTTTGAGGAAGAGCTTTGGAATTATCACCGAAGTGAAGGATGAGTTGTAGCTTCAGTTTGGGATGCCCAAATGGATGAAGCACATGTTTTAGCATTGTTCTTCACAGGATAACCCTATTTGCATGAGATAGGTGTACCTTTTAGGGATAGGGCTTGTGCATTGTAATTGTAACTCATGTTGAGTTTACAAAGCTGAGAAAAGCATATTTATCTCAAGCAAGTTGAATAGAGTTATGAGAGTTTTTATTGCAGGTTGTGAAGAAGGTTGGTGAAGTTAGAAGAAACATTCTCAAGCAAGAATTGGAGCTATTGTAATTCAGAGATTGAATAATAGAATAATTCTTGGTGGAGTTTTTCCCCGAAAGGGTTTCTCCACGGTACATCTTATGTAATCTTTCTAATATCCTGTCTAGTTCTTCTATCAACTTATGTCTACATTCTACAACAGTAAAATGAATTAATCAAGATAATCACCCACAAAGAATATATGTAACAAAGAAAAAGCTTACTTAGATCAACAAGATTAAAGTTTTACAGAGTATTAGGCTAAGAAAACACCTCATTTTTCAACAATGCCAAGTTTAATTCTTGAATCCTTGCCCTAGTCAAGACATAGATGGAACAATTGATTTTGGGTAGGAATAAATCACTAGGTATGGTCTTATGGTTTAGGATTGCTTTGTAGTTGAGGCACATAGTTTATTATCTTGGGATCTCATAGGTTGTTTGGCCTCATAGACATTATTGAATACTTTCATTCATTCACTCATTTAATTATTAGTTTTATATTTTATGACTTGGTGCTCTCATGTTCACAAAATCTCTCTCATGTTTGTTTATTTCTTTCACATGCATTGGTTATTTTAGCAACATTTTGGCTATTCATTGAATGTCTTATGATGCACTAGTTTTGGAATTTAGAATAATCTACATATTGGTGAATGCAATTGACAACTAACACAATTTTTTATAGAAACAAAATGTAAGAGAAAATTTCTTAAGCCTAATCACCAATGTATTAATAGTTTTTTATATAGTGGATTATTTATATTTTGAATTGATGGAGTTCAAAGCTCAAATTCAAAGAAATTCCTAGAAAGTTCACATAATTGCCATTACTCTTAGTAGCTAGGGGATCACACCTAGCCACAAGAGGAATCAACCCAACCCTAACAAAGGTAAAACCACCAAAATGTTCACTTCAAGCACTCAACAAAAGTAAGATATGTTGTCCTTGAAGAAAACACATACATACAAGAGAATACCACAAAAAACCCAAAAAACATCCTTGTTAAACCAAAAGAGGAGAAAAATATATAGATTTATAGGAAAAAACTAACTAATTTATAATAATTCAGTAGGTAAAATTTCAAAAGTACTTATTATTAGGACACAAATTTGAATTCGCCTTTTAACTTATGTCCTTTCCCCTTTTTGCACCTTAGCCATTTTTCCCAAGTTTATAACCAATCTAAGATATCTATCATGGGTGGTCTTTTGTCATAGTTACTTGGCATAGTTGGGTAGAGCATAGAAAATTAAACTCAATTACCTTTTTGAATTTTTGCGAATTTCCTTAAGGGGTGAAAGTTATGCCTTTGCAGGTTTTCTCCTTCCATCTAAAAGGGTCATTTTCCCTACAAGGTCTTATTCAGTAAGGTTCTCCTATAAAAGTTTAGTTTGGTTGTCGGTCCCTGTAAGAGGGAAAAATAAAAATGGTTAAGTTTCGTTTGTGGGAATCATCATCTATTTGAACCTTCCCTTTAGCTCACTTTGGTTGGTTCACTCAGATTTTTTTTCTTTGCAAGAAAATGTGATCATTCAATTTTGTGGGCATTTCCATGTGAATCGACTCACTTCCAATTACAATTGAATTTTTCACATTTCCACTTCCTTATCATTTCCTTGCAAATGCAATTAATTTCCAAACCAACTAAGTCTTTATGGGTGTATGGAGCTCATCTTACTGCAATCGCTCCTTGTGATGTCATCTTCCCCTTTCAAACTTTTCTAAGTGAAATTCTCCTTTTAGTTTCATTCGTTCAATTCACTTCCTTTTCCCCACATGTTTCCTTTTATGGCTAGATTCTCCATCCATTTAAACCTCTATTTCCAAAGTTCTTCATTTGGTTTAGATGCCTTCATCCACAAACTTGTTCCATCCTATTTTATCACATTTGTACCTTGATGATGTCATGCTAATGTCATCCCACTCTACTTACATCATCACAATGTCAACTCATCTAAATCTCCCTAGTCCATTTGATTACATCATGTTTACATCATCCTTGTTGACGTCACTAGCAAAAGTTTCCATTTGAACTGGATTAGTCTTATTTGCATTTTGAGGTTGGAAGTTTAGTTGCAAGTATTTGAACTACATAAAGTTGATGAAGACCAATGAAGCTAACAGTAAGGTTTGTAAGTAAATCAATGTGAACCATTTATGTATCCAAAAAGTGAAATTTTCTTGTAGATGAGATTTTCGTAAGATCTCAATGGGTGTCAACTTCTTGCCTATGCCTATTTGAAACCGATTTCTCACATAAAAAACCTTACGAAATGGTGGTAGTGAAATATAATAGGTTTGAATGATCATGGAGGTTCCACACTTGTTCCAAATGGCCCTCGAAAGCTTAAAAAACTTGAGTTCATGGTGAAGAAGGCTCCAAAAGGATCTGAGTGTCCATATTTTCATGGTTTTTATTTGCTATTGTATTTCAGATGGTATTTTAGCATAATCAAAGTGATTCTAATACATCTTTTAACAAAAATGGATTTAGTAAGTGATTTCAATATGGTTTTTGGTTCCAAGGACTTCAAGGTGTATATTTTTATTTTAGATGTACCACCATTATTACTGAATGGTCACTTATGCCAAACAACTTGTTAATAATTCCCCAAGGCGAGTTGTGACTTGTATGTGTTATTGTTTAGTGTGTAGGTTTAATTTCACCTACCAGTAGTTATGACACCTTTTATTCTAGTTATCAAAAGTTATTGTAAAATTTTCCCCTTTGATTTGAAGTGCCCATTTTAGGTGGGATTCAAAATGGACTATGGATCTAGGTGCAGCATGATGTAGGGTTTCGTTAGAGAATTTTTTTAGTGGGAATTAATATTACATTCTAATCATTGGATGGTACAGGTAGAGTAGAGCAGAAGAATATCAAGAAGAGTAAGACTTGCAAAAAATTCATTGCAAAGATAGTCAAAGGAAGGAAAAGGTTTTGACATACTATTATTAAAATGTTGTAATGTTATTTTCCAGTTTTATGTCTCCATTTTTATGTACATAAATTTAAAAAATATATCATTCTGGAATGTTTTCTTCAAAAAAATTGTTGTGAATGTAATCATCATTAGAGGAATTTTACAAGATTATAAATCTATTCAATGAGATGTGATAGCTCTTTTATATGATCGCATACGATTTTGGATAATTCAATGATGGATAACTAAGTAGATAAAACTATGAATGGTATTTGTTGATACTTCAAGTAAGTAGATCATCTTTAGTTTGGTATTTCCCCTTTGCCATTCCTCCTTTATAATCATGACTTTGTTGACCTAACATAGGCACTAGTCTCTTGTATGTGTTCCAGTCACCCACACATAAACAAAATCCATAAAATGATTATTTTTTAATTCCATTTTGTGAGTTCAATACTTGTTAAGGTACACCCCTGGGAATACACTCTCTAGCTTAAGTTGAGCTCAAAATGTAGAAGATAAAATCCAAGTCTTGTTGAGTTAGCTCAAAATCCTCCACAATTTTGTTGATGAATTGTTTACCCACATGTTGACAACCTTGGCCTTTTGAGTAGAATTTGCTCTAGGAAGTGGAGCAATGATTTTGAGACCTAACAATTTATAATAAGTTATGTAAGAAAATAAAAGTTATAAAAGTAAAGTACATACTGTCTCCCTTATATTATTTGCACGGAATAATAAGCACCATGGAGACTTCAATTAAAAGACTGGTTAGTGAGGAGTTGTTTAGAAAAAAATGTTTGAAAGTACAAAGTAGGCCTTTAAATGGACTTAGAGAAGGTTTCTTTGAGATTTAGAGAGTCGTTATCTTTAGCCTTTGAATGATTTATGAATGTTTACTAATCCAAAATTGAGTCTTATTATGCAAGGCCAACAAGTCACGGTGGTACTAGGTAATTGGAGTGCTATTTAGAAATTTAAGTGTGGATTCATCGTCAAAATGGTACAATGAGAATATGGAAAGGATTGGTAAACATAGGTGAGGTATGAAACATCTTTGAATTACATCCATTCAAAGTTGTGAACCTAAAAAATACTTGCAAAGGAAAGATTGGTGAATTTTCCAATTATATAGGTGGTGAACATGTGTTCATCCTAGAGAATGTGTAATTACCACAAAATAATTAATGGTTGGTCCTAAAATTACATTTCATAAAGAGAAAAATGATATATTGGAAAAGTGGTGAACCCATCTCTATGCAAGTAGTGATTAACATTTAGAATGCCAAAACATTTCAATTATAGTTTTGATGGTTGATTTTCCAACTTCTCGTCATAAGAAAGGTCTAGGGAAGTGTTATCTACTTACTTTGAATTTGGGATATTTCAAGACTCTTGTTGGTGGGGTAAATCCATTTTAGAGAGACCAATCAAGAGTATGTTGCAAGTCTATTTGTGATAAGGGGAATATATTTAAAATGTTTATAGCTCTTAAAGTATATTGAAACTTGTTGATGCATAGGAAAAGATAGCTTATGCAACCAATTTCATTTCCTTCTTACATAGTGGAATGGGGAGTTTTTGTTCCTTAGGTTGGAGATTTTTACTTGAAGTGGATTTTCTCCATGTTGATTTACATGTTTCAATTTTGAACATTATTTGTTATGTTTCATTCTACATTTGTAGGTATTAGATTTTGATGATTTATCTGTTGCACTTATTTTTTAGTATTAAAAACCATAATAGATGTTAGAAAATTTTCACTAAAGTGTGTTGAAGAGATTAAAGTACTGTATTCATTTGTTGATAATTGAGTGTGTGGAGTATTCACCCTATTTTATGGATCAAGTGGTACTAGAGTAAGAAAATCCTATGGGTTATTTGCTTATTTTCTTGATTGTAGGATTTATGAGTGTATGCCATCCATGAGGTCAAGTGGAAAAGGGAATTTATTATCTTTTGATCCTAAAATTAATTCAAGAGAGTGATTAAGATCAAGAGGACAACAATAATGGTGAGAGGTGGAGATGGAGAAGCAATATTTTGGAGGTTGGAAGACGATGTGACTAAAATATTCATTGTGTAGTGGAAACTTGATAGGTTAGAAAGAATTATGTTTTCCTTGACAACAAAAATGGATAAGTCCAAGGTGAACCAAGAAGAAGGTGAACCCGAGAAAGTGAGTATAGAGCAAGGAGAAAATTTTAAATTAAATAAATTCTTCAAAGTTGAAGCCAAGATAGATATACTACCATATGATGGAGAAATAAGTGTAGAAAAATAAGACCAATTGGTTCCCTAAATGGTAGTGTATTTTAGTTTGTATAGGATTTCTCCACAACAACAAATTTATTTTACCAGGTTAAAACTTGTCGAGCATTCTCTTACATAGTATGAGAGTTATGCATGTACTCATTTGAGGTTTAGAAAGTAGCACTAGTGTCAAAGTGTGAAGATTTCAAGTCATTCTTATGGAAACCATTTTATCCCATTTGTTATGAAGAAGAACAATTAGTGCAATGACATTATTCAAAGAAAGAATATGGGTAAAGAGTATAAGCATATACAAGTGAGTTAAGAAAGTAATTGTTTGATTTGAGAAGGACATCATGGAACGTGAGGTGCTAATAAAGTATGTGGGAGGCTTGTTTGATTACTTATAAAAGGTAGTTCTTGTAGACACCTAAATATTCCCTAGTCAACTTCACCTAGTCATAATAAATCAATTCCTTAACCTAGTCCTAATTGACCAATACCTAGGACATGTCCCATTTACCTAAAGTCCATAACCTAATTAAATAATCCTATTATTTAATTAGCCATATTTTTCCATATCCTTGAAATAAATAAATAAATGATTATCATTTCCACCTATTATCCATCTCACACATGTGGCTAAAATAACTAAATAATATTATTATTTAATTAGGCCTATATTCCCTCAATATATTCCAAGAATAATGGGTACCTAAGAACACTTGTCTTTATGGTCTCATTATTCTCTCAATACATTTTAAGAATAAAGGGCACCTAAAAAAACTTGTGCTTATGGTCCACTTATTCTGTCAACACAACCCAGAGTTATAGCCTTCTTGGGTGCACATGTACCTAATTTCCCTCATATCATCAACCTAATGAGCACACTTATGCTGAGAAGAGTGGGGGTGAATTAGTATATGTCAATATTTTACTTATTTAAAACTTAACAACCACAATAACAACAAACACATAAGATCCACACAATTAAGAACACAATATTTATATGGAAACCCTTTCAGGGAAAAACCACACAGAAGGACTACTTGGATCTACTATCCAAATCCAACCACAAAAAAATAAAATGATCTTACAACATTAGCAAACATCAACCCACTGGAGACACCAACCCCCACATACATAATTTGCAAGCGCCAACCCACTGAAGACACTAATCCCCACTATTGAGCACCAAATCAACACTAGTATCAATCCCTTCTTTTAGGATGCACCAACCTCTTATGAAAAATTTCACCTTTTTCATGTTTCTTCTTCAACTAATGATGAACATACTTTTCTGCACTTTCACATTTCACAAAATCTATTCTATATTAGATCTTCTTGGTATTAAATCTACTTTGAATTAAATATTATTTGCTTTTTATTTGAATGATATTACATTTTCTCTTACATCCTTTACTCCCATTTCATCTTCCTTTTATACCTCTTCATGCCTCTTCATAAAAGAGGTTGACAATCTTTTTATTTTAAAATAATTCCAACGCTGCCCTTAATTATTATCATCATAAGGGTCAACCATCTTTTTATTCAACATAGTCTTAAATAAGGTAAAGTATTTCCTTTTAAGCACAAAAAATAAATGGATTTTGGTCATAAAAAAATTAAATTAAACTCTTATTATTCCTTGAGTCGTTCATCCAAATAACTTCTTTTGAAAATATAACCATTATAATGTCATCCAAACAACTTTGACATCAATGACAATATTTCCAACAATATCCCTTTTTGAGAAAAAGAACTTTGACAAAGCAACCTTTGACATCAATGATAATATTTCTAACACATCAACTTACTAAACTTAGTAAGTTCACCCTAGTCATTCACATTCTAACTACCTTCATCTCCGCCCTCCATCTTCTCCTTGATCCTAGGGAATCCCTCTCAATCATTTTCCACCTTTGATCATACAATCAAATCTTAACCATTCATTCCTTCTCTAAAAAGTCTATAAATTCAAGCACTTTATCCTTCATTCTAAAATCAATCATCACTTGAGCTAGGTGCGTGTTTTCAAATTAGTAGCATTCAAGCAAGGAGCATCCACATCCAATCCTAAGGAGAAAATAAAATCACAATGAGTTTTATGGTAACTTTTGAGTTTATTGCTTATGTTATTGTGTTGTTTTGAACTTCATTGTGAGCTCTATCTAGAGGTTTTTATTAATTTGAAATAATAATTTGTATTGTTTGTTTGTTTCTACTTGCATTTCAAATCTTAACATTACATTCTAGCAACTCTACTAGGGACCACTCCCATATTTCACTTCATTTGCATGTTTGTGTATTCTGTTGTTGATTTACACTATGTTTGAAGGTCTGTGAGTGGTTCTAGCAATCAGGTTTTTGTATGTATCTAAGATAGTTGAGAGATGAATTTTGACATAAAACATGTAATATTTCACTGACAAAAAAAATTCAGTGTTTTGTAAGGGCTCCTTGAAAGTACAATGGTATGAAATTTCATATAACCATACAAAATCCAAATAGTTTGCACTATATAGACTACCACACAATTGTAAAAAAAATCAATACTCAGGAGTATATACAATCTTCATCATTTTTTAATGTAATAGGTAATTTAATATATATATACACATTTTTGTAAGTGTGGAAGTATACATAATATTGTGTTATAAGCATATATATAATGTTACAAACCCATAATATAAACAGACGACGTATATACATGAGCAAAGGAAATATACATAATTTTGAGCATCTACGTGTAGAGGATATATTCACAAATCCCTCACAACACACATACACACTCCTCGACACATATACGACTCAAAAGAAATCAAACATTAGGTTTAGATATATACAACACCAAAAAATTAGATATACCCACACCTCTAGTTTGCATTTCAAAACTACACAGATCATCAAAATTAGGTTTAAATTCTTTGAAAATCTAGAGAGATTTTCTCGAGTTGGAAAATCTTTAAATTGATTATTTAAGTTTAAATTGAAATCCATGATTAACTATTTTACATTGTCCCTTGAAATCTGTGGGACAAGTGAAATCAAACATCACCAAAATCATGAGGTGATTTTTTATTTTTGTATTTGACACCCATGGTCACATTAAGAACCAAGAGCCTCACTTGAACACTAAGCCCCCAATCCTTTTTAGACCATACGGTCTTAGCTTTAGCCTCCCCTTGCGGTTAGAGATTGGTCAGTTGGTTGAATAGGGGACAAAGATAGGGGATAAACCCTACCTTCACACCATTAAGACTTTTAAAAAAATAACCTTCTAGTTAAACACTTATAAATTGCTCATTTTTTGCTTGATTTTCAAACTGTAATAGGCATTGGAAAGTTGGGTTCCACCACAGATGTTGTAGTGTAGGTATTTTTTGCAATTTTCACTCTAAAATTCATGTATTTTCTGTCAAAGTTAGGTTTTCATTTTTAAACTTCTTTTGGTCATAACTTTCACGTTTTTATCCCTTTTTAGTGCTTTTTTTTAAAACTTATCAAAAAAATATAAAAAATTATATTTTTGCACTTTATTTTTTTGTAGGACTTACTCTTTTTTACTAAATTTTGTGTGTAGGTATTTTCATAATTTCAAGGCATCAATCTTCCGAACTACTAATTCGAGTGGTTTTGCAGAACATTTTATTGAAGACCTTGATTATAGACATTTTGTTTTTCGTATGCTTTGTCTTTTTTTGTTTTCTCGTATTGAAATTGGGTTGAAATTCACTTCACATTTTAATTTGGGATAAAAAATTTGCAAGTGTCTTTTAAACTCCAAGTGCACTTATGTATGCTCTCCTCTCACACCTTAGGGTGATCTTGAGGATAAAAAATAAGTGTTGTCTTGTTTTATTTTTAGTAATCATGCATGGGGATTTCATCACCCCAAGGGACAACCTCAAATCCAGTGTTTCGATGGAGTATAAATAGTGGGGGATGAATTGAAAGACACACCTCTAGGAAGTTGTGGTTTTTTCATTCGGGTTAAGCCACCTAGAACTTTATACCTTATGGAAGTGAAGGAGAAGGGTGGGTTACCATCTTCTCTCAATTGTTTTACTTTATTTCACTTTCAAATTCATGTATTAGGCCTCATATACCCTTGTTTCATTTAGAGGATTCCCTAGATAATCCTTATATAGCCTAGTTTAATACCTTTTAGTTGTTTCTTATTATGGTGTAAAGTATAGTATCACACCTGAAGCTAATCACCCTATACCTTCCTAAGTAGAGGTAGAATCTCTTTGGGAAAGGTGAAAAAAAACTCCAAAGAAAGGGGAAAGGCGAACCCTTGTGTCACTAGACCCCTACCTATCAACTCTTGAAAGTGAGATGTCTCACATCAATCTTAGGGTATTAATAGATTAAATTCTATAGTGGGCCCACACTAAGTTAACACTCGTTTTAGTGAATACATTTAGGATTTTTGTTGTGTTCTTTGTGTTTGAGTGTTGTGTATACCAAGTTCTTGTTTATAAACCTTTGATACCGAGTTTGATTCAAGTCTAATTTGAAGTCCTTTCGCTTGTTTGAAAACACATTTCCCATTTCTATCCTTGAAACATAAACGTTGAAGCCAAACCTAGGATAATCACAATTTAGTGCAAAACATATTTATCCTTGGTCATCACCAAAATTATTTCCCAAAATCTCCCACATCAACCACATACCTTTTCTATTTCACATTAGTCATCCTTAACCACATCCCTAGTCTTCAATCCATTTTCCACACTTTGAATTATTTGATTATCTAATCATCCATCACACAATTTTGGGTATAAGGTACACACCCCTTTGTGAATCATTTTCCACTTGATCATAACCCTAGTCCTCCTTGAAGTCACATCCAACATCTTTGACAATATTATGATATCCTTAATCATTATATCATCACCATCCTTTATCCACCATACTTATAGTCCACATTTGATCATCATCCAAATTAAATCCATTATCATAGATGAAATTTATAATTTTTTTATCTTTTAACCAAAATCATCACCTTATTCCAATATTTGAGACCTTTAACCATCCTAAGGCCCATTTTCTAATCCTTGGAAACTATCCATAGAATTCCATAATCAAGCCATAATCAAATCATCATAAGATCCATATGTAGGCTTAAACTATAATCCAAGTTTAGTAAGTGAAATCCACATAGTCCACCTAATCATCATTCCCACCCTTGGGGTCATCCTAATCATTCAAGTTATCCATTTACATATCCCGTCCAATTCATCTATCAAGTCCACCTAGGGTTATCCTTTTGATATAGTCACCATAAACTTCAAAGCAATCCAAAATTTGAATCATACCAATTTTTAAAATCCAAGGACCTAACTAAAACAATGGATCCATATTCTACACAAGTAAAGACCAAAATCACAATCAAAGCAAGAAAAAAGATCATAATGAAGGGAAAATCCAACACCATGAGCCCTCTAGGTGAATTCATTTTCCTAAATCAAGCCAAGTATAATGACTATAATGGAATTGTTTATCAAATTGAATATGATCCTTATGATGATGAGGATGGTCTTATACATTAACCTAAATATGATCCTTATGATGATTAGGATGATATTATCCACCAACCTAAATATGGTCCTTATGATGATGAGGATGATCTTATAAATAAACCTAAATATGACCCTTATGATGATAATGATAACATTGACCAAGGCACTATTGATGAGATCCTTATGATCCGTATTTTCATTGATTCCATACATCCCATCATTAACTCCCATATCCCTTAAAATTAGGACCTTGCAAGCACTAGCTACCTCGTGAACCAACATCAATCGTCCATGAATAATCCTTATCCCACCTTTGGCAAGGAAAATACTATCCTAGAACAATATCCACCTTCACCCCAATCCATGTCATTTAAGTCCTCTTAACCCAAATATTTTTTATCTACCAATCATCTACATCTTCTCACTAATTTGCATCCACCTCCTTTAAAACATTATCATCAAAGTCATTTGATTCATCCTAATCTACTAAATATGCTATCCAAGTATTACTCACATGGGATAAAAAATAAATAACAAATCCAAGAAATCCATTTCCAGCACCTATCCATGAGTCTCCCATCACTATGCCTATCCTAGATCAAATAGCATCAAACACTACTTGTTGGGATCTTAGGCAAGATATAACAATAAATAAATGAATTAAACAATGTAGATATAAAAATTTAAAATGATAGAAGTGAATAAATTCATAGAGAGGCAAAAAAATTAACGTGGTTCACCCTTTGGGCTACATCCACAAACAACAGTATAGTGATTTTATTAATTATCTGAAACATATTCTAATTCCTGCAATCTAAAAAAAATTATTTGAAACATAAAATGTGTTACACCCTAAATTGAATGTACAAAAGGTAGGGTGTATTTCATCATTTATAAAGTTTCATTGGGATGCAAATCAACAAGGTGAATAGATTTACTATCAACCTCAATGGTGAGCCAATCAAACCTAGATCTGCATCCTTTTGAGGATAGGAATGATTTGGAAATGATTGTGATTGATCTCCCTAATTAAACTATATGACCTAATGCAATAAATGTAATTATCTGACAACTGATAAACATAAACATTCAAGTTTTGACAGATCTAGAAGGTGTAGACTAATGTGTACCTGCCCAAAAAAATTGGTTTTGCTAGGCCACAAGGACAAGGTCGCCATATGGCCATTGAGTTCTTGTAAGGGTGTCCTGCTCAAATTTTGGGGTCCTCTGGTATCATATTTGAGCTTCTATTTTCTACCTGTCCCACAATCAGAATGTCATGAATAAATCTTGTAGGCGAGTTTTCGTGTCTTGACAAGGTTGATGACAATAAATGCAACAATGTAAAATGAATCTTCAACCTCTCTTCAATCCACTTCAAACTTGCAACATGCACATTCACAAAGAGGGGAAATGTTGTGCCATATAGGGGATTGCCTCAATCAAACCCCGTGTTAGTGTTGCCACTTCTACAATGGCAATATCAATGATAAAACCTTGAATTGAAAGGAAGGAAATGATGAATGAACACAATGTTGCAACTCACCACCCTTCAATGGCTTCCTTGAAGGACTAAAGACATACGCATCTCTTCAAGGATCTTGGATCTTGCTTGCTTGATTTGCTTGAATGCTTAGAGACCTACAAAAAATGTTAGCCCTCACATAGCATGAACATGAAAACACATAATCTTTGACATGATGTTGGATCTTGAATTGTTGTAATAATGCTATGTATGTTGCTCTTGATTGCTCTTGACAATAATTTTCTCAATAGGATTTCTTCATAAAGTGTGTTCTTTTTCAAATGATAAAACAACTAGGTATTTATAGGTGTTTATCCAATTTCCCAAAAATTAGATTCCAAAAGCCCACACTTCATATCTGAATTTTGGATATTAAAATACCGCCAAGAACATATTTGAATTTGGGTCCTAGCTAAGAAGGCAGACCCATTCGCCCATGGGTGAATGGGTCTTGGCCCAATTTTCTAGGACACATTTGATCTAGGGAAATTTAATGATTGATTACATTTGTTTAATATTGGTTCCCTTTTGGAAAATGATAAAAATTAAGCTTTGGAATGCATAATTTGGTAAATTAGAAGCTTAATTAAGTCTAATAAATTAGGGGGCCAAAAACATAATTTAAAAGTGTAAGTGTATACACTTCTTTACAATACATTTAACCCCCACTTTAGTGAGAGTATGAATTTACGCTCAGACTCACACTAAAGTAGAGAAATATATGTCAAGAGAGGTTCAATTGTATAAATTTTAGGGAGATAGGATGACTAAGGATCAAGGAGGGTGATCAAGCCCCTAGGATCTAAGATCTCATGGAAACCCAACATGGGAACAAAGGAACACACATGTATGATATGATGTGCAACAAGACAAGATACACAAACATACAATGTCAAAATTAATGCAAAAAAAAGTAAAATATGGACTAGCAAGTTGTATTATGTTGTTTCCATGAAATACACTACTCACAAGGGCTAGTGAAGTCCAATATTCACTAGGTGAGCCCCCAAGACAAGGTAAAATGTGAGAGACACACTAGGTCTACAACATGTTCCCATGACAAAGTGGAAAAATGGGAAGGATGCACCAATTCTATAGGTGTGTACCCATTCTTCAAACCATACCAAGAGTTATACTCCCCGATAACTTTGATAAGGTGCCACAAAAATGATCAAAATTTTATGCCAATACTTACACTAGGTTCAATCTGTGAACAAAGTGAAGCCAAGAAAGTGTCAAATATCAAATGCACCACTAATTTCAATCTTAGTGAACAAAGTAGATCAAAAATAATGCCAATGTATGCCCCCACTTTAAAGAAATTGTGAAACACCATGCTGTGGGAAATTAATTTAAAGTAGAAAAATGATAAATGTCATGCAACAAAAGATCACACGAGCTTATTTGGAAAGCCCTATGCCAATGATATATTTCCAAATAAACTACATCGTGATAAGGGGTTGCCCCTAGAATACAATTCCATGAATAACATAGAAAGGTACACTGAGGGATCCATGGATCTAGGGTGAGTATAATTCTTTGTTACAATGATATAATAGAGCTCAGAACTAGCATCATTCCCCCAAATACTCATGGAACAACAAATACCATGGAGGAATGGAACATAGAGAGAGAGAGAGAACAAAGAATATTTTGGGTTAACATGGAAGAGACCTAAATATCTCAACACCTTGCATCGTCCCCAAAATGAAAAACATAAGACAAAGAAAATATCAAGTTTACGACATATAAAAGAATTGAGATTCAAATAGAAGAATTCCATGATAGATTTGTTTCCTTTATATCCTTGTTCCAACAAAGCAAAAAGGGTCATTTAAATAAAACTCACAAACATAAATGAACACCAAGAAACACAATACGAGAGATCACATTACATGCAAGAAAACACAAATAACATAGAAGGAAAACATCAAGAAGTATGTCACATGCGATCTGACCTAGAGCAGGTCATCAACATCCCAATCTTGCTCATCATAAATGAAAGGTGGATAACTAGTTAAAGGAACTACAACAAGTGTCTAACTAGGAGCATCACTAGGTTCAACATGTGGTGGGTCACTCTCATCAAGGGGATCATCATGATTGTCCCCATCTAAATTCATAGAAGTGGAAAATAACAAATTCATCTCATTATGCACTTATTTATCAATCTTAGTAATCTCATCATCATCATCCAAATTGATCACATTATGAGGTTTTATGATTATTACATGTGAATTATCTTGTTTCACCTCTTGTTTTGGCTCAATGTCTTGTTTTGGTGAAGGTTGAATTTCTTCTTGATTTGTTTCCATGGGTGTGGGTGGTGTTGGTTTATTCTTTTCTTCTAATTGGTGAGCAATAGCACGATGTCTACACCTACTCTCTTTATCACTTCTATTTCTTTTTGCATAGTTTTCAACTTGTGATGGTGTAGGAGAGACTTTATCAACCATTGGTTTCTTTTCATCCCTTAAGGGAGGAACTGAAAGAACCACCAAGGGTTGGGAAACCGCTCTCTTTAGGTTTATAAAAAAATTTAATCTTTGGAGGCACAAAATGGATCATCTTATTGTCTCTTGGTCTTTTGTAGGAGATGGGTGGAGGAATTGTAGTGAATTTATCTTGATTACTTGGAAGGGCTTTTGGCTCAATCATAGGTTCATAAATGGTAGGCGGGGGAGAAGGAACAACCATGGACCTATTAGACTTATAAATATTGCTAAGAGATAATTTTGCTATGCACTTTTCCTTAAACTTTTGATATGAATTGAAAAATAAATATTCAAGAGGTTGTGTAGGTTCCATACGTCTAGGAAAAAACAAATCCAATGAAAATTTCCCACAAGAGGACAAAGGATTAAACCCACTATGGTGCACTGTAAATATCTCATTTTTAAATGGAAAATTTATGCACTTGCGAATAACCGACAGGACAGTATTCATGGAGTGTAGCCATGAGTAGCCTAACTTCACACATAATTGGTATGATGTCGAGATGATGGAGAATAATACATCTAATTGTTTAGGTCCCACCTTTAATGGAAGAGTGATCGAAGCTATCATAGGGAAAGAAAAACCATTATGTGTTTTAATCTATTCTTTTGATTGTTCATAAGAATCTTGGAAAAGTTCATGCATAAACAAGAATTCCTCAGTGATCACATTCTTAGCACATGTAGGATCAATAAGTATTCCTTATGCAGGTTTTTTATTGATACGAACAACAGTGTAGAGAGGACCATCAGGCACATGTCTAAGTGCATCATCATTAGTGAAAGCAATGTTTGGTAACAAAGTGGTTTGGACCTTACAAGGTTGAATGTCTATGAGACCGACCATATCATGTAGGTCAATCTCATTATCACTCTTATCATTATTATCATCATCAATTATATCCTCAATCTTATCAACATTCATCACATCATTCTTGAATTCACTAGATTTCACAAATTTGGTTGAATTATTTAGCATAGGATTGGGGAAGATTTGTAAATTTTGATTAGGTGGGGCAACAAATTTATTCCCTTGATCATTAACACCACCCAATTGGATATGATTAGAATCAATGAGGTCTTAAACTTGATGTTTAAGACACATGCATCATTTGGTTCCATGTCCACTTGTGTGATGATAGTGACAAAAGGAATTTGGATTGAAGTTTGGTGGTGGAGGTTTGGTGGTATCCACTAGTCTAACAGGAAACAATCGAATGAGGTTCTTAGTTAAAGGTTGCAACAAAATTGAATGGAGGGAATCAGGCAAAGGGGTAAAATGTCTATCTCTTGCTTAGAATTGGTATGGTGTTGGACTTATTATAGTAACTTGAGGCTCAACATGATTTTTTTGGGTTGAATTTATCTTTAGAAATCTCTTTTTTGGTTTCTTGAATGACCGGTAATTGTTTTGATGTATGGGCTTAGATTTCTCAATATGTTTATATGAAGATACCTCATACTAATTAATTGAATTTTGATAATCATGAAGCACTGTGCACAAGCTTATAAAGGATGGAAATTTATAAAAGAGGAATTTTTCTCTTACTTCCTTTTGCAATTTATTAGTGACCATTCTTTGGATTTTTGCATCACAAAGACTGAGATTGACTTGTGATAGTATCAATTGATAGCATGTGATGAAATTTGTAACCTTTTCACCTTATGTTTGTTTGCATCTCATTAAATCATTTATGTTGATCTTGGGACCAATTTGCATTTGGAAATTGTTGAGGAAGGCATCAACAAGCTCTTTGAATGAGTGGATTGAATTATTGGGCTATGAGAAAAACCATTCCAAGGCCATGTCTTTTAATGACCTAGGAGAAAGTTTACCTAGTTGCTTATCCTCAAAAATAAAGTCACAACACATGGTAGTATATGTTGTTATATGGTTGTTAGGATCGTATTTCTCAAAGTAGGGTATCTCTATGTTTTATGGCATTTTTGTTTTCAATATCTCCAATGATAATGGGCTCTTTGCAATGTATTGTGATGGTTTTAAATTTTGAGCTTGGTTCAATGTTGATATTTGTTGTTGAAGGGATGTCACATTTTGTAAGAGTTGGTTTATGACGAATCATTGCTTGTAGTTTTATTGGAGTGAGGTGAATATGGTGGAAGTGTGTACGCATTAGGTGGAGAGCTATATTGAAAATTTGTGAGGGGTGATGGATTTGGAAATATGATGTTTGAGTTCACAAAAATATAAGGATTCCCAGTGGAAATACCCAAAGTTGGAGCTATACTGTCACTCGGTTGCATCGTTGTGGTCATAGTTGGGTTTGCGTATGTGGAAATAGAGGTAATGGTTGTAGGGAGAGAAACTTGACTTCCTTCTTGGCTTTGGGTATATCCCAAAGCTTGTGCACAACTAGCCATTGTAGGTGCATGCTTGTCTATAATGAGGGCTAGACTATGCACTACCTCTAATACCTGATCATTAGCAAGCATTTTCCTCATGTTATCTATTACAGGAATCATTGTACCAGTGATATACTCTGTGCTCACATAGTCTTGAATTTTTTCTAAGGCATTATCCAATTGTTTCAATTTCTCTTGGGGAACATGAGCTACCATGGTTTCAATATTAGTAACAGTGGTTGATTGTAAGGTCATGGGAATTGTGGCATTAGGGATGAAATCCAAAATGGGTTGAGTATTGACAACACTTTTCATGAAGGAGATAGAAAACTCAAGATCTATAACGGATGTAAAACTAGTGTGAGATGCCACATGATTCTAGAACTACGCCTCACTAAAGTATTAGCAATAGGACACCGGGTTGTAAAATTCATGCAAGTTTCACAACACCAAAAGTGCACCCAAGATGAACACCAATATATTAAATAAAGACAACAAACACCTAGAAACAGGAAGCAACAAGTGGGAACAAATAGTAAACACAATGGAGGTCTCAAAAAAAAATTGTGTAGCCAAGACAAGTAGGATAGGGTCACCCAATGGTGACTAGGTCTTGGTCAAGGGTTTTGAGAAATTAAAGTTTAATTGTGAACTAAACTACTTAAGGATCATGATTATACTTTTAGACAGTTGAAACAGTAACTAAATTTCCAAAGTTTGCTTAATGTTTTCCAATTTAAAGCACAATATAGAAATGTAGCAATGTTGAAAATGTTTGAACAATATTGAATGCAACTTTCAAATCTAAAATGAAATATTTCAATAATTGTAAGATGTAGGAACCTAGAAATGATGATTTGGAAATGCAAAATTTAAACCTAAATAATGCACTTTCTTTCACCGAATGAAGTAGATGTAGAAATGTTCAAAAATATGCAATGACTAATTCTAAGACAGGTATGTGACAGTACAATGCAACTGAGCAAACAAAGATAAAACAGTGTGAAAAAGTGTGTTGAGACACCTGTACAAGGACCAGGTCGCCCATGGGTGAATGGGTCTTTGTACATGGTTTTGAAAAATCAAAATCTGAATGTTTAAACTGATATTTAAGGTTTTTGTTCCTATATACACATAGGTTTTACAATGACTATTTTTTTAGCTTTTTCCAATGAAATGCAAATACAAATATATGAAAAATTTGGAACAAAATGACACTTTTTTTAATGCACTTTTAAAATAAAAATCTGATCTAAATGACTGAAACACACTACAATGCAAGCTATGATGTATATGAATGCAATATAAATGAATTTTTATAACTTTTTGTGATACAATATGCAACCCTAAATGAGAAATGCAAAACATAATTATGCAAGACCTAGGTCTAGGGTTTGAAAGACTACCAAATCAGAAATTTATGATGTCAAATGTCGAGTTCACCAAAATGAAACATCAAAATGTGTTACACCCTAAATTGAATGTACCAAAGGTAGGGTCTATTTCATTATTTCTACAGTTTCATTGGGATGCAAATCAACAAGGTGAATAGATTGACTATCAACCTCAATGGTGAGCCAATCAGACTTGTATCTGCATCCTTTTAAGGATATGAATGATTTGGAAATGATTGTGATTGATTGCCCTAATTATTTACCATATGACCTAATGCAATAAATGCAATTATCTGACAATTGATAAACATAAACAGTCAAGTTTCAACAGATCTGGAAGGTGAAAACTAATGTGTACCTACCCAAAAAATATGATTCTACTAGGCCTACAAGGACAAGGTCACCATATTCCCATTGATTCCTTGTAAGGGTGTCTTGCTCAACTTTTGGGGTCCTCTAGTGTTGGATCTAAGCTTCTATTTTCTACCTGTCTCACAATCGAAATGTGGTGAATAAATCCTATAGGCGAGTTTATGTGTCTTAACAAGGTTGGTGACAATAAATACAACAATACAAAATCAATCTTTAATCTCTCTTCAATCCACTTCAAACCTGCAACCTACACATTCACAAAGAGGGGAAATATTATGCCATATAGGGTCTTGCCTCAATCAAACCCCATGTTAGTGTTTCCACTTCCACAATAGCAATGCCAATGATAAAACCTTGAATGGAAAGGAAGGAAATGATGAATGAACACAATGTTGCAACTCACCACCCTTCAATGGCTTCCTTAAAGGATTGAAGGCACACATCTCTTCAAGGATCTTGGATCTTGCTTGCTTGATTTGCTTGAATGTTTGAATGCTTGGAGACCTACAACAATGTTAGCCTTCATATAGCATGAACATGAACACACATAAACTTTGACATGGTGTTGGATCTTGAATTGTTATAATAATACTCTAATATGATGCTCTTGATTGCTCTTGGCAATAATTTTCTCAATAGGATTGCTTCATAAAGTGTCTTCTTTTTCAAATGATAAAACAACTAGGTATTTATAAGTGTTTATCCAATTTCCCAAAAATTATATTCCAAAATCTAACGCTTCATATTTGAATTTTGGATATTAAAATACTACCAAGAACATATTTGAATTTGGGTCTTGGTTAAGAAGGGGGACCCATTCACCCATGGGAAAATGGGTCTTGGCCCAATTTTCCAAGACACACTTGATCTAGTGCAATTTAATGATTGATTACATTTGTATAATATTGGTTCCCTTTTGAAAAATGGTAAAAATTATGCTTTGGAATACATAATTTGGTAAATTAGAAGCTTAATTAAGTCCAATAAATTAGGGGGCCAAAAACATAATGTAAAAATGTAAGTGTATACACTTTTTACAGTACATTATCTAGCAAATAATAAGTTTACAATAACCAATAAAAATTTACTACTGTGTGTTCTTGATGCAAAACCATGACCACCAAACTCTATCTCATGTGTGAATTCTCAACTCCTCGCACATTGTTTGCTATAGGACTCTTCAACTTCACATGCACATGACTCTTCATTTTCATGCTGCAACGAATAAATCTCTCACTATTTTGGGCAGTTACGAATTGGTTTCCAACATAAAATATTTACAAAATTCCTTTAATAAAAAATGGATTTGTACCCCCACTACATTCCCCCATTAATTAATTTGGGGAGAAACCACAGTTGCTAAAGTGACCAAAAATATTAACCTGTAGCATGATCAAGCTACACATACCAACATTACCATTTGCATGAGTTAACCCATATAGGAAGATAAACATAAACATTTCATAAAATCCATAAAAGCCAAAAGGTCCAAAATCCATAAATGTCATAAGGTCCAAAAATATCCCACTAGTCCAAGCATACTATTAAATGTGGCATTAGGAACATATATCAAAGGCCTATTCTATACATGAAATGTCAAAGCAACACAAATTGTATTTGTCTTATCTAAGAAGGAACTAAGGCTATGTCAAGAGCTTGCTCTAAATCATGTCATAACTTTCTCCCAACCAAATCAAGATCAAGTTACTATTAAATTCCCCAATGATGATCATGATATTCAAGATAATCCAATCTTTGACCAAGAACCAATAGATGATTATGAAACCCATGACAATCCCATCTTTGTTCAAGACCCTATTTATGATCATGAAATAAAAAATATAATATTTTATCACAATCCATTGATCCAACAATCCAAGATAATCCCTTAATCTACTTTTATCCCATCCATGACCATGAAATAAAAGATGAGCCCATATATACTCTTGAAACTTCCATCTCCCAAGATGAGACACTTGCCTCCCTTTGACACATAAATAATCAAATAAATAATATGGATCCCACCATGCATGAGGATTCATAAGACAAGTTTGATCACATTGAGCATATTATATATCAAGATACCATGATGAAAAACAAGGATAAATCACAATCATTTTACAAGTTGGGTTCAACCACCATCATACAATTTGGCCTTCTTGCAAAAGAGAAAATAGAATCTCTACTAAGTCATGGTTTCGTAATGAAGGATTTGCATCTTGTTTCAAAAGTGAAATGTATCTTATGTAAAAAATAATCTGTCAAAGAATGGGATACAATGGTAAAGGGTTAGGCCTTCATGAACAAGGCATTCTAGAACCAATCTTAGTATATGAAAATAATGGATATCAAGATCTTGTCTACTCATCTGCAAATGAGAAATCTAATGGTGATAACTCAATGATAGTCCAGGCAACCTCATCCAATGAAAGCATCAACATAGAGGCCATCCATAAATATTCTAATCATCCTTATTTCACCCATAATTTCCTTACTTCCTCCATCCATACACACATCCCACATCCACAAAATCTTGAACCCCTTGATTGGGACCAACAACATCACCCATTTTACAAAGTGAAGCATTCCAATGAAACAAAAGATTGCTATCAACTACCAAAGAAAAATAAAATGTTGATTTTGTTGAATGAACAAAACAACTGAGAGGGGGGGTGAATCAGTTGTAGGAAATTAAAACATCAAAACCCTCAACAATAATTAGATCCACATGCATTCATTAAACCCTTATTTTGTTAGTATGATTGAACATGAAATGAAATCACAACACCATTCACAAGAGAACACCAAATTTATGTGGAAAACCCAATGAGGGAAAAACCATAGTGAGGATTAGCTCACAATATAAGAAATAGCTAAATGGGTACAAAAGGGATCACTGCTAGAATAGGACACACTATCCAAAAAGGCTCACAGCTAGGGCTCATTGCCATAGAAAGAATACAAGAAGATAGAAGAGAAATGTTACATAGAGAATACTTTTCAATGCAAAAAGGAATCCACCACAATTGCTCACACACTTTCATAGTCTTACAAGAAATTTTTCAAATGCCTCTAGCTCACTACCTTCAAGAACTCTAACACTAAAATTCACACTACTCTGCTCAAATTCATCACACTCTTCACTTGCATAGATCTCACATCTATCTTGCTTCTCTCTTATTTCACACCTCCAACTCACAATAACACCACACTTAATTATATCAACCTCAACCTCAAAACCTTCTCTAATGTCGATAACTAGTCGTTATACATACAAATTCAAAATAGATCGGCACCTACACATTCCCGTAGTGGATAGGAATGAATGTGACCTACATAAATCCTTAATTAGGACCCAAATAGATCCAAACACACCTCAACATGCTTTCATAAACTTCACATGTAGTACTAACACAAGGTCATCCTACACCAGTGTTAAAACACCATAATCATTAAGTACACACTTCCTTAAATCAATCTAATAATTTCAAAAAAAAAATCCCATGAGCATGATCTAGAATAATCCACAAACTAATTAAGATTCATCAAACACTTCATCCAAATCACATCATACAAATACTTCATCTCAGAACAACTGGTAAACCTTGTTCACATATTGACAAAAGAAACTCACTATGTACTACACCAAATCAAGTAAAATATTGAATAAAAAAAGATATAAGCATTATAAGAAAATTCCCAAGTCCACACAACCTGAAGCCAAATAGTGAAGAAACGTGAAGCAAATACATTTCTCTTAGACCATAGAAAACATCACTGAAAGACTAGTTCACACACTGGTGAAAATATCTCGCACTATACAATGATCTAGAAATCCAAATTTTGAATATAGAAACCTTTGAAAACCATGAACAACACATCATATTTGCACAAACATAGTCTCAACACAAAAGAAACGCGGAGCACAATACCAAAGCACACTCTGACCACTTGCACAACATAGTTTACTTTGTTTATCATTTTTTCTCAAAAGCACTTGGAAACCAAGTACCAAAGACATCATCTCATCTCATTAATTCAGTCCAACTTATCTTCAAACACTATAAAAAAATATAGCTCCATGTATTCAAAACACTTCCTCAATATCTCAACTACACATACAAAACCTGCAACAACCTATTTTCCTCTTTTTCACAATTTTCTCAATATCCTCTATATGCAACAAACTTCCTCAACACATAGTTAACATTAATGACAACACTAGCTAGTAGACATCCTATTGAAATCAATGACAACATCTTCATACTTGCAACAATCTCCCCCTTTGTCATTGATGGCAACACAAGATGTGAAAAACCACCAAAGACAACATACACACTCTCCTTTTTTTCAGATTAGATAGCCTACATAGCATTCCTGAACTCTCTCCTCACAATATTCTCTCTCCCTTTGACAATAATGATTATACAACATACACAACTTTCTCCACTGATATCGTGCACTTTTTCAAATGATATTCTCTCCCCTTGTGTAGATGAACTTTTTCACATGATTCTCTCTCTCCCTTTGACATCAATGGAAAAGAATAGAATGTTTTGCATTGTTCTCCCCCTTTCAAACTCAACCAAAATACCTACTCTAAATACTCCCCCTTAGGAGTAAACCCAATCAAATTAGTAGTTTAATGACAACACATGATACTACCTACTCCCCCTAAGAGGTAGCCACCAACATCATTCCAAAAAAGAGATAGATCCATAGATCCACTAGACCGATACACATCCATATGCACCTAGTTCAGAAAAGGAGGGGAAATAACCCCCAACTTCTCCCGCAGATACTCAAAAGTATCCTTAGGAAGATCCTTAGTAAATATGTCAGCAATCTAATCCTTTGTAGTTACATACTCAAGCTTCACTTCATTCTCCATAACTTTCTCTTTGAAGAAGTGATACCTAATTGGTATGTGCTTTGTCCTTGAATGCATCACTAGATTCTTTGAAATGTTAATTGCACTTGTATTATCACAAAATATAGATATGGACTCATCATATACAACTCTGATATCCTTCAATTTTTGTTTCATCCATAATACCTGTGTACAACATGATGATGCTGCAATATATTTAGCCTCTATAGTAGGCAAAAAAACTAAATCTTTCTTCTTCCTCAACCATGACACCAATCTACATCCAAGAAAGAATGCATCACCACTTGTACTTTTCCTGTCATCAACACAACCAACCCAATCTGCATCAGTATAAGCATTTAATGTGAAATCAATACCCTTAGGATACCACAAGCCATAATTTGGAGTGCCTCTTAAATATTTGAATATCCTCTTCACAGTTGCAGCATGTGTCTCTTTAGGATCTTATTGAAATCTATCCACAAGACAAACTGCATGCATGATATCTGATCTAGTAGCAATTAAATATAGCAGTCCACCAATCATAGATTTGTACATGCTTTGATTAGCCTTAAGTGAGTCATCATCTTTACTCAATTTACAACTAGTCACCATACGAGTGCATACCAGTTTAGAGTCATCCATTCAAAACTTCTTCAACATCTCTTTGACATACTTTGATTGTGAAATGAATATCCCATTATCTGTTTGATTGATTTGTAATCCAAGGAAGAAATTCATCTCCCCAAACATTTCAAACTCTTTCTACATCTCTTCGAAAAATTTCTTACACATAGCTTCATTTCCACCAAAGATAATATCATCCACATATACAACCACTCTAAAGATTTTGTCTTCCTCAATTTTGAAGTAAATAGTACTATACGTGGTGTCTTTATTTAATCCTTGCCGTATCAAGTACCTGTCCAATATTGCATACCAAGTTCTAGGAGCTTGCTTCAATCCATATAGTGTCTTCTTTAACTTACATACCATATCCGATAAATCTGAAAACTGAAATCCTTATGGTTGTTCCATGTAAACCTATTCTTCCAATTCACCATTCAGAAAAGTAGACTTCACATCCATATGATAAACCTTAAAATATTTATGTGTTGCAAATGCCAAAAACATTATGATGGCTTCCATTCTAGCCACAGAAGCAAAAGTCTCCTTAGAGTCTATACCTTCCACTTGTGAGTAACCCTTACCCACAAGTCTGACCTTGTTTCTTACCACTTCTCCATTCTCATTCATCTTGCTTTTGAATGCCCATTTAGTTCCAATTATATTTTTATTTGTCGATCTAGGAACCAATTCCCAAGTCTGATTTTTCTCTATCTGCATAAGTTCTTCAATTTCCTTCTTCCATTGTTCATCTTTACATGCTTCACTCACTGTTTTAGGTTCAAATTTAGAAAGTAAACATAGATTTACCTCAACTTCAGTAGCTTTTCTTCTTGTCAATACACCTTTCCTCTTGTCTCCAATGATTTTCTCTTTGGATGATTCTTTTGCACATACTTAGGGGTTTTAGGGGTCTTCTCTGGAGCTTCTTCCTCTTCATTTTGCACTTCTTGTTCATCAGATTTTTCTTATTCTTTGCAATCAATTTCATCTCACATATCCATCCACTACAATCAAATTCTACAAGTTTTCACCAACTTTAACATTTGCACTTTCAACTATCTCTCTTAGACTTTTGTTGTAACATTTGTAAGCTTTGCTTCTAGTAAAATATCCAAGGAAGATACCTTCATCAGACCTTGCATCAAACTTTCCTAAGTTTTCTTCTTCTCTTTTGATATAACATTTGCTTCCAAACACTCTAAAGTACTTCACAGTAGGAATCCTTCCATACCATAGCTCATAGGGAGTATTTTTGTTGTTAGCTTTAGCTTGAACTCTGTTAAGTATGTAAATAGTAGTATAAATAGCTTCTCTCCAATAGACTTTTGGTAGTTTTGTCTCTTTCATCATAATCCTTGCGGCTTCTTGAATAGTCTTGGTTTTCCTTTCAATAACTCCATTCTGTTGAGGAGTTCTAGGGGTAAACAAATGTCTCTTTATTCCATGAACTTCATAAAATATGTTAAACTCATTAGAGGTGAATTCACCCCCTTTTTCGAACCTCAAACATTTTATTTTCAAATCCATTTCATTCCCAACCATAGCTTTCAATGCCTTGAATTTATCTAATTCATCATATTTTTCTCTAAGAAAAGTAACCCATGTCATCCTAGAATAATCATCAATCAAAAGCATAAAGCACCTGTCACCTTGTAGACTTCTCGCCCTTGTGGGACCACAAAGATTTGTATGTACTAATTCCAATAGTTTGGTAGTATATTGTTCCTTTCCCTTGAAACTACTCCTTGTTTGTTTTCCAAATTGACAACTCTCACAAACAACATTGATAGGTTTTATGATTCTTGGTAGATCTCTCACTGCATAAACTGAACTAATTCTTGCCAAATTATCAAAATTCATGTGACACATCCTTTGGTTCCATAACCAACTGTCACTGATCTAAGACATAAAGAAATGTCCATTAACACCCTTAAGTTGATAAATGTTTCCATCTATTCTCTTTCCAGTTGCAATTACAGTTTCGGGCCCTTTTTTGATCTCACATGTTTCATCCTTAAACACAAGATTATATCCTTTGCTACACATTTTTCCAACACTCAAAAGGTTATGCCTTAAACCCTTAACATAGTAAACATTTTTAGTGTTATGCTTGCCATCAAAACTGATTGAACCTAGTCCACAAATCTTAGCTCTTGAATCATCTCCAAATTTAACTAATCCTCCATCATTATTTTCAAGTTTAACAAACTTACTTTTGTCTCCAGTCATGTGATTAGACCAACCACTATCAAAAACCTAGTAATTCTTATCTTCTTTAGCATGGAAAGTTGATACCAAAGTACCTTCAACCTTATCCTTCATCTCTAGAACACTTTTCTTCACACAACTTTCAGGGTTAGCATAACTAGATTCTTCTTTTATAGCCAAAAAAAAAGCATTCATCATCATCAAAATCTCCATAATTAGATTCATCATCAGAAATGCCAACATCTTCTTTAACATAGTAAGCTCTTTTAATCATTTTTCATTTATTTTCCTTATTCTTATTATTTATAACTCTTTTTAGACATCTTGAAGCATAATGACCTATATTACCATAGCTAAAACATTTGAAAGGTAATTTACCTTTGTACTTATTGATGCCCTTTTTCATCTTTCTCACAAAGTTAGCTTCTACATCATCAAGATCTTCTCCATCGAAATCTTCAACCTTCTCTAATTTACTAACCTTGAAAGTAGACTCTACTTTTATATCATTCTTCAAACCAAGTTTTCCCATTTCAAATGTAAATAGTGTACCAATCAACTGATCTCTAGAATAATTATCAAAATATACCATTTCCTCAATAGTTGATGCATTTTCACTATAACAATCAGGAAGAGATCTAATAAATTTCTTTACTACTTTAGATTCTTTAACTATTGCACCAAGACCTCTCATAGAACTGAACAGTTCATCATCTCTTTGTATGTAGATTTTAATTGTTTCATCCTCAAACATCCATATCATTTCAAAATGTGCCTTCAAGTTTTGCAAATTTGCTTGTTTGACCTTTGGATCTCCTTTATAAATGCTTTCTAGCTTATCCCAAACCTCTTTAGTAGTCTTCAAACTCATAACTTTTACTAATTCAATTTTTGAAAGACTATTCACAATAAAAAATATTGCCTTAGCATTGATCTCATTCACCTTGATCTTTGAACTTGTACTTGGACCATTTGGAGGTGGAGTATATGCAGTCGTATAAGCCTTTTCAATCTCATATCCTTGAGCTGGCAGAAATCCTTCCATCTTTATCTTCCAAAATGCATAATTTGTGCCATCAAATCTAGGGCATTCCAAAGCAACCTTGTTCACCATCCTAAATCTACCTCAAGTAGTTAAGCTCTTTTCCAAGGAACCTTGCTCTGATACCAATTGTTGAATGAATAAGACAACTAAGAGTGGGGTGAATCAATTGTAGAAAATTAAAACATCAAAACCATCAACAATAATCAAATCCATATGCATTCATTAAACCCTTATTCTATTAGTATGATTGAACATGAAATTAAATCACAACACCATACACAAGAGAACACCAAATTTACATGAAAAACCCAATGAGGGAAAAACCACGGTGAGGATTAGCTAACAATATAAGTAATAGAAAAACTAGTACAAAAAGGCTCACTGCCAAAATAGGACACACTATCCAAAAAGGCTCACAGCCAGGGATCACTACCACAAACATAATACAAGAAGATAGAAGATAAATGTTACACAGAGAATACTTCTCAATGCAACAAGGAATCCACCACAACTGCTTGCACACTTTCGCAGTCTTGCATGAAAGATTTTGAATGCCTTCAGCTCACTGCCTTTAAGAACCCTAACACTTAAATTCACACTACCTGCTCAAATTCATCACACTCATCAATCACATCAATCTCGTATCTATCTTGCTTCTCTCTTCTTTCACACCTCAAACTCACAACAATACCACACTTATTTATATCAACCTCAACCTCAAAAACCTTCTCTAGTATTGACAACTAGCCATTATACATACAAATTCAAAATAGATTAGCACCTAAACATTCCCGTGGTGGATAGGAACAAAGATGACCTACATAAATCCTTAATTAGGACCCAAATAGATCCAAACATGCCTCAAGATGCTTTTATAAACTTCTCATGTAGTGCTAACACAAGGTCGACCAATACCAGTGTTAAAACACCATAATCATTAAGTACACGCTTCCTTAAATCAATCTGATACTTCCAGACAACAAATTTCTCTTGAGAATGATCTAGAATAATCCATGAACTACTTAAGATTCATCAAACACTTCATCCAAGCTCTCATCATACAAATACTTCATCTCAGAGAAAATGGTAAACCTTATTCGCATACTGACAAATGAAACTCACTCTATATTGCACCAAATCAAGTAAAATCTTGAATACATAAAGATATAATCATTATAACAAACTTCCCAAGTCTGCACAACTTGAAGCCAAATCGCCGAGAAACGCAAAGCAAATACATTTCTCCCAGACCACATAAAACATCATTGAAAGATTGGTTCATACACTGGTGAAAATATCTCACATTGTATAATGATCCAAAAATAAAATTCTAAATATAAAAACCTCTAACAACCATGAACAACATATGATATCTGCAAAGACATAGTCTCAACATAGAAGAAACGTAGAGCACAATACCAAAGCACACTTTGACCACTTGCACAACATAGTTTACTTTGTTCATCAAATTTTCTTTAAAACACTTGGAAACCAAGTACCAAAGACATCATCTCAACTCATTACTTCATTCCAACTTATCTTCATACACTGTAACAAAAAGATAGCTTCATGTACTCACAACACTTCATCAATATCTCAACTACACATGCAAAACCTACAACAACCTGTTTTCCTCTTTTTCAAAATGTTCTCAATATCCTCCATATGCAACAAACTTCCTCAACACATAGTTGACATTAATGACAACACCAGCTAGTAGACATCTTGTTGACATCATTGACAAAATATTCATACTTGCAACAGATTCCATATCAAAATAAAAATGAATTTAAAAAGAAGCATGCATCCAAAAATCAAGAAAGAAAAAAACGAGCCCAAAGCAAAGTAAATTGATGAATCCAATAAAAAATAGTCATAAAAATAAATCTATAGATCAAAAGTTACATATTACATACAATAGGTGTGCATCACAATTATCATTTTCCAAAAAGAATGTCGTTCCCAATCAAAATACTAACTTCCCAAATCCAAATCTAGTTTTACCACCCAATCTCAATGTCACTCATTCCAATCTAGATCTTAAATCCTTACATCTAAAATCCATCAATCTGCATGTATCCACCTCCAAAATCCTAGTTATCAAATCAACAAATCAAATCCCATTCTTCATATCCACCATCTAAATCCACACAACTTCACCCTAAATCTAAACCAAAACCTAGAATCCACTACATCTTTGCAACCACACTTTACCACAAGATTTATGATGACACTCTATTGAAATGTTTATATTTGGACAAGACCAACCCAACTATCAAACATCATTGTCACAATTGTGAATTATTTTCTAGTATAATTTGATCCTAGCAAAGAAACTTCATAAGATGGGATACTATTGGAATATCATGACCAAAGCATATAAATCATCTACATTAGGTTTTCATGCCCACAATGCCTAAAGTCCACAATTCCAAAAAGAAAATCACAAAATTAGAAAATTTCCAAAAAAATAGAAAAATTGAAAATAAAATTAACAAAAAATATTAAAGAGAAATAATCCATCCAATGGTGAAAACCACTTCTTGTTTCACCTTGTGAAAGTGCCATAATGAAAACCCATTCATGGGTGTCATGTGTAAATCAACTAGCTATGTGAACCTTGAAATTAGGGGCAATTTTTCTTATCGATTCCACCAAACTTAGCCATTCTATCATATCATTCAATCATATCCATCCACCATGCTCATTTAGTTGTGCCTCATCCATATTTCCTACTCACCTTGGTATTAACAATGATTGGGAGCACATGATGCATACTTTGGAAAACTATTGACATAGTCATCCTTTGGCCTTAAACTATCTACCATCACCTAATTTCCTACACAAGACTACCCAATTCCTATTTGGGATCAAGCCATGTTAGTCCTATGTGATGTATTCCTTCAACATCTCCCTTATATCCTTCCTTCAATCCATATCCTCTCTATCACATCCATTTCATCAACCATTCCACCCAAACCATGTTTATCCTTGTCTCTAGGCTAGGATTATCCCTTGCCATTGGTTCCAAACACCAATATGACAAATAAAAGAAAACACTTACCCAAAATATTCCCAAATTATAATAATGATCCACATAACACTTTATCCATGTCGAATCCCTTGAATCTAAGTATACAACACCCTAAATCTCACATCCATCTAAAAAATCCATAAGATTTGTTCCTTAGCTTGTTACAACGTGTGTTTAATCTACAACCAATCTAACAAATCATCATTCAAATATGTCTTTCCCAATCCTTGTGTTGTTTTTGGGATGTGTCCTTCCCACATCAATAATTTTATCATCATCAATCAATAAATCAATTTTTAGCTTGAACAAGAGAAAATCTAATCCAATCCTCATCATAATCCTTAGATCCAACCCAATCCATCCAATCCCATCTTCCCATATACCCTTGGCTTCAACATGTCATTGGATACCAACTTATTTTTTTGCATTTTTTTATTGCTTATTTGTACGGGTTTTTGTTTATTTGTTGCATATAGTGCTCCTTCCATCACACTATTAGAGTTGCCCTCATTCTTCATATGATGGTGTGTTGATGATACCATGTCTATTGGATCACTATTCTATTTGCAACTTATTTGTTTATGCGTCAATCCATATGCACATGGCACATCGTCATCATGGTATCTTATATCATCGTGTATAACACTAAGTGTTACAACAAAATAAAGGTTGCTCCTTGCAAGTGAAATTACTATGAAAACATGTATTCTCATCCATTATATCCTTTATTTTATCATTTATTCATAATCCCAATCATGCGTCATTTTGTTGCATTGCATCCTTCTAATATTTCATCATCGAACATGTTCATCCATGCAATCTAATCTAGTCATCCCAGGGGAATCAATCAACATGCACAATCCTTAATCCGTCATTAGGCCTATATTCATGACATGTACATCATCCCAACATGATTTATCCCAATTCAAATTTTATCCTTTATGACACATATTTTTATTACCCTTTATTTTTTCAAGATACCTAATGGGTTTCATTTCCACCTAATAGTTCTCTTGAGGGGGTATCACTTCCATCATCAGCCCTAAGAAATCAGGGCAACTTTCTACTAGAGCTTCATTCCATCCCATCCTACTTTTTATTCTTCTTTTTCACAACACCCCTATCACGACATTGTATCAAAGAGGGGAAAAATATAGACACCTAAAACATTCCCTAGTGATCTTCACCTAGTTCTAATCGACCTAATCACCTTCACCTAGCCTAATCGACCAATATCATTACCTAGGACATGTCCCCTTTACCTAAATTCTACAAATTAATTAAAATAATTATATTATTTGATTAACCAATTTTTCCCATCTCCTCACAATAAATAAATAAATATCATTTCCACCTATTATCCATCTTGCACATGTGGCTAAAATATAAATAAGATTATTATTTAATTAAGTCTATATTCCCTCAACACATTCCAAAAATATTGGGCACCTAAGAAAACTTATCCTTATGGTCCCATTATTCTCTCAACACATTCCAAGAATGAAGGGAACCTAAGAACACTTGTCCTTATGGTCCCCTTATTCTCTCAACACAAGCCAAAGTTATAGCCTTCTCCGGAGCACATGCCCCTAATTTTCCTCATATCCTCAACCACTTACTAAACTTAATAAGTTCATCCTAGCCATTCACAATCTAACTACCTTCATCTCCACCCTCCATATTCTCCTTGATCCTAGAAAATTCCTCTCAACCATTCTCCACCTTTGATCTCATAATCAAATCTTGACCATTCATTCCTTCTCCCAAAAGCTTATAAATCTATGTACATTATCATTCATTATATCAATCATCACTTGAGCTAGGTACATGCTATCAAATTTGTATCATTCAAGCAAGGAGCATCCACATCCCAATCATTCAAGGATAAAATCAAACTACAATGAGGTTTAAAATAAATTTTGAGTTTATTTCTTATGTTATTGTGTTATTTTGAACTTCATTGCAAGCTCTATCTAGAGGTTTTACTTAGTTTCAAATAGGAATTTACATTGTTTGTTTCTACTTGCATTTCAAATCTTAGCATTACAGTTCTCATGGAAAAACCCTAAAATATTAATGATGTGTGTGTCCAAACACATTATCTTGAGTTGGACAAGAAGCGAGTTTCTTCGGGTTACATGATGAGAAGAAGAGCCTAGAAGGAAATGGTAAGAGGAGTATTACTTTCATGGCAAGGGAAAAGTGCAAATTTCATTACTTACATTGTGATAAAGATGTGCATGGTGAAGATAACCATGGAAATTTGTTTCTTGAGTTAGTGACTTCCTAGTTGAAAAAGGGGAAAAATAGAAGCACAATTTTGGTGAATAAGAACAAGGAGATGTGATGTGATTTAGATATTGATTCTTACATATCTTATGCCATGTTAATCAAGGGATTTGTTTTGGTGAGTGAAGGAAAATCAATTGAAAAGGAGCTTACCAAGTTATTTCATATAAAGTTGTAAGCCAAAGAAAAATTTTAATTCTTTTTTATTTATGCTCACTTGAATTTGATTATGAAAAGATGGTTGAAGAATTAGGATTGAAAGTGATTAACCATATCTATACTCAGTCCTTTGGGTTGGTTGAAGGATAATGAAAAGTTTGAAGTCTCAAACCAATGCAAATTTTGGTTTTGGTTTATTTTAAACTTTGTACATGAAGTTTTATTTGATGTTTAGTTCCTATTAGTATTTGTAGTGCGATCTTTAGGATTCCACACTTGTATGATACATATGCTATATGTTTCCAAAGAAAGAACTAATAAATGCTAGTTTCGAAGGGAAGGGAATATTTATTCAAAGCCCTTAATGGAAAGTCCAAATTTTTTTTGGCCAGTTCATGCCAAAGGGGAAGTGTTTGATCAATGCAAGTGACAAATTTTGGTCTCAAAGTTGGAGAGTTTAGTTGTAAAGTATGATACATAGCTTCATCTATAAAAGGAGAAACATATACAATAGGTTAGTGTGTGGAAAAAGTGTACCAAGTTTTGGGTGTTGTTCCTTTTATGGTGCAAAGCATGGTGGCATCTAAGAGGGATGAAGGGCACTTGAAACCTTCTTCATTAATTCTAAATATTTTGGGGATTAGAATCCTCTTGGTTGGGAAGCTATGATCTAAACATTTGGGTCTTATATGTGCAAGGGCAACAAGGTCTTGTTGGTAATAGAGCTCATTGGAGTGTTGTTGAGATACGTAAAGTGTGAATTTGTCATCAAATTGTTATAATGAGGATATGGAAAGGATTGGTGCAAGTCAAGGTAGGTATGGGGCATATTTGAAATGCATTCATTCAAAGTTGTAGACCCAAAACCTATCAAAAAAGGGCAAGATTGATGAGTTTTTTTAATTAAATTTAGGTGGATAATTATGTTCACCTTGGTGAACACATAATCACTATTAGCTAACTTACCATTCTCCTTAGTGAACATGTCACAAAGCAACAATCAATATAGTAGCAATGAGACAAACATTCTCATTGTGGATAGTGAGTTAGCATTTAGAACTCCGAACATTTTAATTCCAATTGTGATGTTTGATCTTCCAATCTCTCATCCTAGGGAAGGTGTAGGAAGGTGTTATTTCCCTTCTCTACATATAGGAAATGGCAAGATGGGTGTGTGCAAGAATTTGAGTCCACTTTTTGGCCAATAAGTGGAAGTGGTTTCCCTGATTTTCAAAAAAAAACTCATTTAACCTAAAAATTTGAAGCACTTAAAGATTGAATCTTAAAAAAATTCAATAACATGAAATATAGTACTTCAAGTCTAGTTTCCAAATATGTAATTTATTTTAATACCCAGATAATACAAATTGATTTTCAATAGGCATGCCTAAAAAACACTATTTAAAAGTCATTTTTTTTAGCATACCATGCACATGTACGTCATCCATATTTTGACCTAAATAATTGTATTTTTTTGAATCCTTTTGGGAAAAGATCTATAACACACTAAAGAATGTGCACGATATTTTTTGTAATTTTTTTAAATATTTTTTGTTAATTTTTATTGGCCATAATTATTGTTTTGAAAATCCATCGTGTACGTCACGCATAAGATAACCTAAACTTATTATTTTTATTTTTATATTCAAATTAAAAAGAATTGTCTAAAGAAAGTCACATATTTTTAAAAAAAAAACTATTTTAATAAAAAGTTATTAAAATCCTAAAAAGCCCTTATATTTCAAGTTTATGGACCAGTTTCATCAAAAACTATTTGAAAAATAGAAAAAATAATCAAATTGTAAAAAAAATACATATTTGGAATCCACACAATTTCATCTATAATGGGAATTTCATCAAAAAGTTATGCAAAAAACCTCTTCAAACATATGTCGAAAGTCACTCTTCTCTACTAACATCGACATGACCTTCAAGTTGTGGGTCAAAGCAAGTCCAAAGCTAAGGGTTGGCTCCCAAGCCTTTTTTTTTACCTAAAACCCATAGCAAAAGTTGAGCCAAAAATTGAAATTTTTAGAAATGGGATCTCGTTTGGTTTTTTTAAAATTTTAAGCCTTTATGAAATGGGATCCCATTTTTGGCTCAGGGTCCCAAGCGAAACGGGATCTTGTTTGCTAAATAGCGAGATCCCATTTCGTTTTGCCTAATTTCAGGTTTTTTCTTAAGTCTGAAACTTCCACTAGAAGTGGACTCATCTTATTGCATTTACCCATAGTCTTATTGGTGGTGCGTAGAGCCATCATAGAGAGACTAGGAAAGTGCATGTTATTGCAAGTTTGTATCTAACATGGGGATATGTTTTTGAAGTGTTCATAGTTGTTAAATTGTATTGGAGCTTATTGAAGTAGATATAACCTCTATAACCCCATAGTAATGGAATAGGGAGTCATTGCTTCTTAGGTTAAATATTTTCACCTAAAATGGGTTTTCTCTAAGTTAATTTGCATGTTTTAGTTTTGAAAATTATTTGTTATATTTCATTTCCATATTTTTTACTTGTTAGATCTTAATGATTTATTACTGCACTTATTTTTTTTAATATTAAAAGTTATATTAGATGGTAGAAAATGCTCGCTAAGATGCACTAAAGAGATTAAAACACCATATGTATTTGTTGATATGATTGAATGTGGAATGTCTACCCTAGTTTACAGATAATAGAGGGAAGTGTTAAGGCCATATACGATATTTCTTATCAAAGGTATTGCCTTGCTCATGGAAAACCATGTGTTAGGAACAAAATTATATTTACTTGCACCCACATCATGAGTAACTGTAGACTTGAGACATCATTTTACAATTGGCGTTTACCACAAGTCCTTGGTTTAATTAATATTAATGCAAATCCATACTGAAACAAAATGGTCTCAAAGGTTACAATAGATGGCTAAAGAAAATATTACACATGGTCCAGAAGCATTAGTGAAAGATGGTTGCATAAATAAATGGATGGAAACTTCAACAAATTTATCCTTACGAATTCAAGCAAAAGAAATCCCAGAAAGACGATCCTATCTTGAGTTATCTAGAGGATCCATTGGGAAAAAGTTCATGCTATAATTTTCTATAGACAAAGTCCATAAACGAAGCTATTGATGAGTAAAATATAGATGAAATTGCATTCCCTATATCTACAAAACATTTCTCAACGCTACATTTTTTGAACAATGTTGAGGAAAGAACTTATTAATTACTTGAACTTGATGTTTGATATGGGTCTAAGAGGTTCATCTTTGCATCAAAACAGTTACTCGAAATTGTTGCAAACTCTGTCTAGCTCTCATAAGGATCACTATTGTGACCAAAGTGCATCCATTTTTGTTATTTCTACTGAAATGGATCCTCTTTGAATTTCCTCCATTTTTGTTATTTTGTTATTTTTACTGAAACAAATTCTTTTTGAAAAACAACAAA
This sequence comes from Sequoia sempervirens, assembly GCA_007258455.2. NCBI lineage: Eukaryota > Viridiplantae > Streptophyta > Pinopsida > Cupressales > Cupressaceae > Sequoia > Sequoia sempervirens. The sequence goes on from VDFB02105785.1 coordinate 299,104,585, forward strand.
TTCAATATTCATTTAGTCTTCTTAAAGCCTGAAAACCTTGCTAGCATTTTTGTTAACATAGGGTTGTTTGTTTTCTCATTTAAAATCCTGGAAAGAATCACTTAAAAGGGATTGTTGTTTGTATTTCTAGAATTGTATTATTCATTTCGGCGAAAATTTAATTGAATATGTTTATTAAATTCGTTTAGTATTATTGGTGAGGGTAATGGTATGTTTATTATTACGTCATTCATCAAGGGTTAAAGCGATGGAAGTGTGATATAAGAGAAGAGGTAGGGATCGTGCAAGGGCAACTTTGGTGGAATGGATATCTCTCAATCCTGAGATCTCAGCTGAAGAGGTATCAACATGTACTCATGCTCCTTTATCAGATAGTAAAATAAAGTTAAACTCACAAATGATATAAAATCATCCATTAAAAAAATATAATTAAATTTAGAAATCCTAGAATCTTAATTTACATGCATTTCCATTCAAAAGAGATGCTAGGAGCTCTTTAAAAAAAAAACAGCCATCACATATTTGGAAACTTGCTTTCTCGCATTTTAGGAAAAGAAACAAACTTTCGTTTGATTGCATAACATTCATAATTAAGTTTTAAATATGATTTTATATCGCATTTATAAAATGGTATAATCTTAAATTACATCTTAATTAGAGAATCAAAACAAAATTGTATTTACACTTCAAATTAGAAAAAATTAACACGCATCACATTCAAAAGATGAAAGAACTAAAAATTTGCATTCTCATTATAGGAGTTTTCCTTTTTTTTTGCATTTCCTTGTGAATTTTATACATTTCTTGTAAACTTGCTTTGTTACATTTTATTGAATCAATATAAAAGTGTATTGTTTTTCTTTTCTTTTCTTTTTCATTATCATTTGGTGAAATTCATTTAGTAAAGTTTACATATTAGAGCGCATATCATCTTAGTTGTATTGATTTGAAAGATTGTATTTTTAGAATACAAAATTATAATATTAATTGAATTTAACTTTTTCTTTCTTCTAAAATGTATAGATTTACATTATTATTCTTAGCTTAGTTTTTGTTTTTTGTCAAAATATTACAAAACCTTTAAAATGATTAGAACAACTCAAACACATTTCTTGCACACATCACACACCTATGCAAAACCAAAGTAATTTCTTTGTCTTGGGACAACTTGATGTGTTTTAGGCACAAATATACATAGATAGCATATTGTAGCAACTAGTGTTTACCTCTACCCCAATCCCTCCTCTCATCATCAACCAACCAAACACTCTAAATAAGCAAGTCATAGGTGAGGAGATCAACAAGTACTTATAAGTATCATTAAAAGAATATGCAAGCCTACGATGTTAACTCTTCCTCTTGATCACCAACACCCTCAACAACAACCACCTAGACCACATATTGGTGGTTATATTGGCTTTTTTGTGGCTTGCTTTGGCCAAATCTCAAAAGTCACAAGTTATGAATTGTCATCAACATAAGAACCTATTGATCCAAGATTGTGAAGAAGAATGAAGCAACTATCTCTCATTTAGCTCTTATATCATTGAAAATTGATGTACTTAGAAAATGGGGGTTCAACATATGATTTCTAGTCTTTCCACCAAGGATGACTAGACTGCATACAAAATTTGTGTTGCACACAATGAGCCAAAATATCAAGAATCTCTTAAAAGGATTATCGGTATTGATTGCTTAAATTAAATTTTTCCTTAGCTTTAGGCTAAGAGTGCCAAGAGCAAGTGGCCTTGGAGAAAAGACCTTGAATGGTTTGAATGACTTGTCTAAAAAACTCAAGGACATGGATCCAAGGAACTTTAGCTAGTGGGACATCATGGAAGGTGATAATAGGAGACCACCAAAGAGAAGGTTCATTAAATAAAATCCCGTCATGAAAGACATTTTTATTTCATAAAAGCTAGGTTTGACAACTTGTCAAGTCTTATAAATACTTTTACAAACAAAGATCCCCAAAATATTGATAGGGGCTCTAATAATCAAAAGAGAGTGGAAACCCAAAATTTTCCTAGTGGTATGACCATATGGGAGACCTATGGAGATGTAATTTGTCAAAAGGTTTTTCTAGACCTCATTCCATTCAATTGAGAATAATTCATTAAGCACAAAGGGCTATGCCTTGATGATGTACAACAAGCTAGCATGGACCACCAAAATCCTTGGAAAGGCAACATAACTCCTAGGTACCTAATAAAACCCTTTTCCTTGCTTATAATTGGCCCAAAGAAAATATTTCATCAATTTTTAGAATTAATATATGGTGCTTTAAAGAAAGCCAACACTATTAATGTTAGAAATGAGTAGCTAGAAGAACCTTTCAACAAATATGGAATTTTCCCACTAAGGAGAACAACTTCATGATCCAGTAGGCTAATTTTGGTGTCTTCTCTATCTACGGTGTTTTTCCATAAGGAAGAAGGATAAAGTTGGAAGAGAAAGGGGGTACACTAAAAGTGAAAAAAATCACCATGATTAATCCACTTTCATGCATAAGCATGCAACCAAGTAGGAATCAACATAAGGGATTTTGCTATATTATTAGGGTTTATGCTATTGAATGTTGGATCCTCAAGCTAGGTAGAAAGTATAACTGACACTTCAATTCTTGTTTAATATTCTCCTCATCCTAATTAAAGTGAGGAAAAAATAGTTTTCAAAGTTCCAATTTATTGACTACTAAGAAATTTTAGAAGTGCGATACTGGGTAAGTGCACCAAGATATGATACAAAAAGGGGGTCTTAAGATGCCACTTTTTTTTTAAATCAACAATCTGATATTCGATGAGAAAATGAAGATAGTTACACTCAAAATTTGAAGATGCAACAAGAACAAGAGTTGTAGTGCTCTGAGTCTGCTTTCTAAACTATTAGGAAAATGAAGGTGTCTCAACCTTTGATTTTTTAACTATTTAATGTTGCTATTTTCTCATGTTGTCTTGTGAGTTACAACTTGCAACTTCTATTTATAAGGAGGATTCAAGTTGGAAAGTTGCATTTATAGGTGGAGTTGTGCATGAAGGAATTTTCTATTTATGTGTTGAGATTGCATGGAATGTGAGTTTTTGAGGTTCGGTTATTATTTGGCAAGTGTAGGTTTTCCATGTGCAAGTTTAGTAACAAATGGCAGTTGCAGTGTTGCATGTTATGAAAATTGGAAACTTATTGTTATGTGTGTGCAGTGGTTTTGGCACTTTCCATGTTGCATCTTCATCCTTTGGTAGTTGATTTAGAAATGTCTAATTTATGCGTTGTAAGCTTTTATATATTGAGCACTTGTGTTCTTTTGGAGTGGTATGAAGTTGTGTTGAGATACCGTTATGTTGTCGAATTTACTCCAAAATTGTAACACAGACAAAATCCTATAGAAGCTTGCACTACAAGTGTATTGTAATCATATTTTACAAATAATACATTATTTAGGCTTTTGGAGTGTGGGGTTTTTTCTTGAAAGGGTTTTCCCCATGTGTATTTGGTGTTATGCATTTTTTATTGTATCTTTGATATTGCTTTTCTTTACCTGTTATGTGCACCTTCTTTATTGTAATTGAATAAGGTTTTGAAACTATTGAAATGTGCACATTCTCTCCTTTGATAGATTAGTGTTGGAAGCTTTTCCGCGTACCTGGCTTCCTTTCAATTAGTATCAAATTCTGATATGGTTTATGTTTCGTATTGTGGGTTAAATGGTTTTTTGTACTGATCTTATTTGAGTGTGAGAGCCTATTGCAGAAATTTTTTGTTGACCCTATTGTAGGAAGGAGATGGCAAGAACATCTGGTATATTTGAGATATATAAGTTTAACAGAGGAAAATTTGAGATGTGGAAGCTCAAGATGGAATACATGATTGTAGATCGTGATTTGTGGACAGTTGTTTCTAGAACTATGCCAATAGGCATGAAACAAGAAGATTGGGATCTGATGGATCAGAAGGCTAAGGGTCTGATAAGACTATTCAATACTCCTAAGTGTTCATGAAGAGAAGATCGTTCCACATATTTGGAAGAAAATTGCTTAGATTTATCAGGCTAAATCCCTGGTAAATAAGTAATTCCTACGAAAGAAGATGTATTCTCAATGGATGGAGGAAGGAGGATCTATCGAAGATCACCTAAACGCATGTAACATGCTAGTTGCCCAGTTGAACTCTATTGGTATGAAAATGGAGGATGATTGTTGTATGACTTTTCAATGCTCATTGCCAAATTCTTGGGACCACCTTGTCATGGCCATTAGAAGTACCACTACCACCTTTAAGATGGATGAAGTGGTTGCATCATTGCTATGTGAAGAGATGTAGAGAAAAGCTTCTAAAATGACTAAGGAGGAGCTCTGGCAGTTTGAGGAAGAACAAATTGTTGAATGCATGGAATACTAAGAGGGGGGGTGAATCAGTATTCTATTAAACCATCCAATTATTAACCATCCAATTTTCAAAGCGTACTTAACAATTATGAGGAATGAAAGTATGAACAATCCATAACACACACAACACATGAACACCAAGATTTTTATGTGGAAAACACAAGATGGTAAAAACCATGGTGAGGATTAACTCACAATATGTCATAGCTGGTTATAAGATATTATAGAAAGGATCACTGTCATGAGGACTCATTGTCCAAGTGAACTCACTGTTCAAAGAGAAAAGAAAAGATACAAAGAAGTGGCTTCACAACCAGAATTTAAACTAAGGAAAGTGCATCTAATCATATTTTGGATTCAGTTCCTTTGAAGCTCATAACACATTCTTATCATCTCAGATTACAATTATCTGCTCTACTTTGTATTTGCATACCTTTTCTTTAACATTCACAACTTATTTGCACAATTCAGAAAAACTCCGCATCACTGCTTGCATTCAGATCATGTATGCATTAAAATCTCTCTCTCAACTTGAATCGACCTTGTAGATATATACTAAACTCCTTCACAAACATCAATTAGGTGGGCCTAATTAGATGAAGCCTTGAATTATACAAAATTTTCCTTGTCCGCACCTAATTCAAACTAGAATTTCCTTTGCACCAAAAACATAAGTGATATAGGTTGAAATGGACCTATAACAACTCCCTTTTCCATTTGTAACACATTTAAATTTCATAACTCTATGCATACCATAAGTTGGCCAAACATAGAACCAAAAAGTAAAATACTCCAACTAATCACCACCATAGGATATGTGGACCACAAAATGTCATGCCAACTATGTACTATCACCTGTAAGCATTCTCCCAAAATTGCAATGACTAACTCAAATCCGTGGAGGAATGCAGACCGGTTAGGTAATAACTAGTACACAAAAAAACTATGTAAACCATATCTACCCAATTTTTGTTACTTGCAACTTTTGAACCACTTACCCAAGACAACTGAAATTCTAAAATAAGATGCCAGTGATATCCATGAACAACTTGTACTAAAACCACATAAGTAGATTTGACAAGGAGAACAAATGCGAACCAAAATACCAAAAGGCATTGTGTGCTAAAGCTACCAGTGTAGATACTTAGCTAGAAACCTTTTGCAAAATGAATATCCTTCATGCTAATTTGGCATTCATCATGTAGTGTTGACATCAATGACAACTCATTAATGACAACCTTCTTCATTCTTTCAACAATCTCCCCCTTTGTCATTGATGGAAACATGTACCAAAATAAAACTTCCACAAGTATCTCTCCCCCTTTGACATCAAGGGCAAAGGGTGCTCCCCTCAAGACATATGTACAAACTGAACTAGCTCCCCCTCGGGAAGCTAACCAAAAAATCCTAATGCATCCGCATATGTACAACAAATCTAAAAACACGAAAAACTGAAAGATATGTAAAACTAGAAATTGTTAACCCACAAATGTTGACCCCTGAAGCTTATGAAGAATGGCTTGCCAAGTGGATTTTCCTTCTTCCCAGCTCTTCTTTGTTGCTACAAGAATTTTTTGTAGAGACTCAAGCTCTATCAATGTTTCTTCTCCTTCTTCTAAAGTACCAAGTGTAAGATTTATCTTTGAAACTTTGTCAAAACTAGTAAGGGCACATGAGATAGGTATATACTTTGTTTTTATGAAGTCCCTTAGCTTCGCAAGCTACCTGATAATCTCTTCCTTCTGGTTCTGCAAAGTGAAGAATCTGTCATGTAAGACCACTATAGTAGTCTAGGTATTATCATCCCTATCTAGTGTTGGATCATAGGCTTTTGATGCATTAGTTATCTGAGAATCAATTGAGTCCATTTCATCTTTTATCCCTTGTGTGGAATATGACCACTTCATGCAATACAAAAATAGTAATTTTGCATCACCTTCGCAGACTAGTACTTCCTTCAAGCATTCTTCAACTTTTGTATGTGTAGATGTACATTTTCTGTGATATCCATCAACTTCTTCTCTTTAATCCTTGTCTCAACCTCTATTTATTCTTGTCTTTTCAATCCAGAGCATATTCCTTAAAGTAATCAAATAGCAATTTAAAATTTTCCATCGCAGGAAAAGATGTATCAACATTAGTTCCTAGAATGATTTCCTATAAAGATTTTACAACTTCATCTATCAACTCACTACTCTTTTGATATGTTTCAATGATTTATTTTCTTGTAGATGTATTAAATACATCACTTAGCTACAATTTGTGTATGGGAGATATCTTGTCTAGATCAACACTGCCCTATTGCATGGGCAATTGTAACAATTGAGAAGAAACAACCGGTTGAACTTTCAAGTGTTTAGACAACAAACCTTCTAAAGGATTACCGGAGGAGGATTAACTAGAGGTCTTAGGTAAATCCTAAAAAATTTCTACTTCTTCATTCTTTCCAGTATTAGAAACCTCTTCTTCTGCCTTTTCTTCTTCTTCACCAAAAATCGTATCCTTATCTTTGTCTCTATCTCCTTCATCCTTGTCCTTTTTTCTTTGCTCGTTATCTTCATTTCTATCTCCTTCTCCTTCCTTTTCACCATCATCCTCTCCTTCTTGATTTGTTTCAACCTCATGTCTTTTCTCATTGACTGTATCATGTTTCTCACCTTCACCGGTGTTTTGTTTTGTATCTATCGGAGGAACAGATGTCTTCGGGTGGCCTTGATCTGTAGTCTCATGAGTTGTCAGAGGGATGGAAGTTTCATCCTTTTCATTTTCCTCAATAATATTCTCATCTTCAACAAACCCTTGCATTGGCTCATCTGTATCTGGAGGAATATTATCCAAATTTTCTTTTGTATCTGTAGCACCTATGTTTTTATCTACCAGATCTTGTCCCTTGTTGGTAGAGGCAATGGGAATCATGTCATATTTTTGTGCAATGTCAGTAATATTTCCTTCTATTTCCTTCTGTATTTTATCAATTTTATCTTAATCTCTTCCCATTAGAAGTGTGATCCTTTGTTTTCATCTTAATTCATCACTAATTACTTAGGCCAGTGTGGCCTTATCAACATTAAATAGAGAAAATTCAATTTTCTCCATAGCATCTTATCTGAGCTTCTCTTCCCTTTCTTTGGCTTCTCTTCTTTCCAATAAGATTTTTCATACAACATCAAGAAATTTCTTCCTAATGTTCTCCATATATGCCTCCATTGTGAAAATGAATTTGATAATTGCTTCTATTATTGTGACTCTATTCTCCTCATTTTATTTTTTATATAATGTGGCAGTTTCTTCCAACATCTCATCATGCAACATACCTTTGAATAATGAGTCCAACTTCATTGGACTGAGCAGTCTTTCTATAGATGTCTTATTTTTCTTCTTCTTTTTCTTCTCTGGTTTTGTTGTGTCAGATTTCCTTTTCTTTCTTTCCTTTACCTACGTATGTACATGTATCTGAAAGGCTTATTTTTCCTTCTCAACTTCTTCTTCATTAGAAGTGTCAAAAATACCTATTATTTTCTTCTTTGAAACAGTGTCGCCTCTTTTGAGGGTCATCGAAGAATCTTCTTCCTAAGACTATACACTCAAGTATTTTTCTCTCCTAGCCTTTTCTTTTATTCTTTTTGATGTAGTGGCAATAGAGGCTACCAGAGTAGTTTTCTTTCTCTTTCCAGGCCTTGTGGCCTCTTCCTCCTAAATTTCTTCTATTTTTGAAGTATTGGTCTTCGTTCTCTTTGTTCTGTTGGAGGTAGAAACTGATCTAGAGGGTTGTTAAATACTGGGGGGAATAGTGGAAGCAGTTCTTCCTGATCTTCTAGGTTTGATGGTCCCACTTGTTGTGTTTATCCATAGCACGTATAGAAGTAACCATTTAAATATTGAATCATTCTACCACTATTGTACACATTCATCATTTGACTTCTATATTCATTTTCTCTATGCCCAAATCTCTTGCATGTAAAGCATTGACCAGTAAAGGATGTGATAGAGCAACAAATTCCCAGGAAAACCAATTTCATAGAGACCTTCACAAACACGAGAGAAGATAATTCACCAAAGAGAAAAAGATCAATATGAGAATGAGATGATTTGACATAACATACAAAGTGCCTTAAAAAGGCAAGAAAAATAGGTAACGGGTGTAAAAACTACCACACGGGAAAAAACCACCTGATTAATTAAATGCACTATAATGCAAACCTAAGTAAAACTTAAGCGTAAATATGTTATTTACTCTAACACCCCCCCTTAAGTGCAACTTAGGGAGAATGAAGATGCAAAATGCAGTATGGGTCCCGGCTACACAACCATTTTAGGTACCCATTTATAATGCATAAAAATCTCTCACAAGCGGAGAAAAGGAGAAAAACCTTGTGGGAAAAAACCCCTCTCCAAAAGAGAGAAAAGAAAAAAAAAATTGATGCATGGATGGAGAACTCAGTCACACCCCCCAAGTACTACATACATCATGTATATACAATCAATGGCCCCCCCATAAGAGGGAAAGTGAGAGACTATATAGCCCCCCCATAATGAAGAAGCTCCATTGCTAACAAAGGATGCCTGGAGACAAAAGATGATCCAGTGCCTGCAAGCAACACCTCTTCCCTTAGGAAGAAACAAGTCCACCAGATGAAGAAGGAACCACTCCATATCCAACTGAGAAGGGGAAGGAAGTCTCCAAATAGAACAATCCATCACATGATCATGATCAAACACAACCAAGAAATGCAACAGATCAAGAGAAGGAACAACCAAGTCAACCTCCAAAATAATCTTAGTGAATCAATTGGCATGTTGCAACTGTCATCAAAAATGAGAGAAATCCCCTCAAGTGAATCTCCCAAATCTGCAAGGTGAGTCTCTACAAACAAATCAGAGATTCTTGCTAAGTACTCATCCAACAAAACAAGATCTGAGGGATCAAAGATAGCCTGTTGTGCTGGAAACCCAACCTCTAAAGCAACAAGAACAATATCAACATGAGTCTGAAATACCCCAAAATGAAGATGACCAATATTAATATCAACACTGGCCAAGGGTGTGTGAGGTACATAGTCATCCTCCTTAACAAAGTGAGAGAAGCTATACAGTCGAGACTCGTGATCAACATTACCAACAACAATGAGTTTTCTAGAATCAGCTTCTCTGATAAACATAGAATTGGTTGTAAACTCCACAGTCTTAGGGACTTCACCATGTGTTATTTGGTATATAAATAGAAGATTTGTGTACAACTCTATAATGCACAATGCATCCTGAAAAAGAATCCATCACCTACGTCAACAGTGTCTATCCCCCGAACATCGAACAACTTATTATTCCCCAACAAAATTTTGGAAGTGTCAGAGGGGTGCAAACCCATGAAAGGATAGGGTGAAGAACTCATGTGGTGAGATGCACCAAAATCTAGGAACCATCTGTCACACTGAGAATCAACTGCATAAGTGACCAGTGCATGTCCCTTACCCATGTAGTGCTTATCTTCTTTACTGTTTGAAATGCTTGCACTACCAGACTATGTGGGCTTGGTGGATGGAGCAGATGAAGATGCAGAGGCTATAGAAGGAGTCACAAAAGATGGCAGTGGGATATTGTTTTTCTGGAGAAGGTGGGAGAGCTCATCTATTTTCTTTGTGTAACAATGATCCTCATCGTGCCCCTTCTTTTTACAGTATACACAACTAACTTTCTCCTTCTTTGGATTTTCTTCTTTTGTAGTGGTGGGGGTCTCATTTGACTTTGTTTTAGGTTTAGGCTTCTTCTTCCCCTTACTCTATGAGCGATGTGCAACCAATGCATGATTTGTAGGGACCCCCTCCAACTGGGCAAGTTTGGCTTGCTCCCTTGTTAACCAGTCACATAAGGTCTCAAAAGAGGGCATTTGGAATGCACTACCTAAGGCATCCATTGTGGAGTAAAAGGTAGAGGAAAACATAGCAAAAGGGCCTCTTAACTTAGACAGAATCAAGAAAATAGACTCCTTATCGGTTTTGGTCTTTCCACATCTTGCTAGTTGTGACCTTACTGATTTGAGTTTCACTAGGAAGTCATCAATAGTAGGAAATGCTTCAGGGATAAGAGACTTTAACTCAACCTCTAATTGCAATTCATGGATCTCTCTAACTTGACCAAATAGGTTTTCTAACTTATCCCAAATTTCTTTGGGTGTACCCAACTCATCAACATGGAAAAGGAGACTATCTGAAACATTTAACTTCACATATTCCTTGGTGAGAGAGGGTTGGGTAGCATTTAGAGTGGACCATAGACCCTGGGACTGAAGCAATCTATGCATTTTCATTTTCCAGGTGTAGTAATTGTGGGGAGTCAATAATTCAATAGATGCAGGGGGGTCCATGATGAAATTGTAGTAAAAGGAAAAATTAATCCAAACTGATAAAAAACACCCAAGAAAGTAGACTCTATAAATTATTTCACCACTTTTCTTAAAAATTCTCCAACCAAATAATTGATTTTTGGAAAAAAGAATTGAGCAAAAAATAATGGCACCTTTGTACACAATTCACCAAAGATGCCACCTCACAAGCATACTAATTTGCAATCTCCTCCAAACTCATAGGTAGGTAGCTTCTAGCATGCGCAACCTTTCACTTGTATCAACATGAGCGTTTGCTCACATCCATAAGGACATCGGGCTATTTAAAAAGAAAAAGACCTCCCTTCGCAGCCAATGTGGGATTAAGTTCCCAGAAACACAACTTCAAGAAAGGCTCAGGCCCACACCACAGAAGCCCTAAATTAATATTTCAGGAAAACTTTATATTTTATAAAGTTTAAAAAAATCCTCCACAGTGAAAAATCAGCCTTTGCAAGAAGAAATGCATCCTTTCCTCCAAGGATTCGCACCCAGCAAAAAGCCCACGGGGGTTGGTGCCAAAAGGGAGAAATCAGACCTATAAGGTAAAAAACGTGGCTGGAAAAAATAAATCACAACCTTCTCCAATAGAGACACCCAGTAGCAAGATCACACCTTCCAAATAGAGAGATAAGTGCACAAAAAATATCCTCCTTTGGAAAAAATGTGTGGCTCTTTTGAGCAAAAAAAAGAAATCGTCCTTCACAAAGAAAATTCAACTTGGCTGAGCAAGGTATAGCACTCCAAGCTTGCTGAAATGAATCACCCCTTCATATCATGGCTGGTCTCTAGTGAAAAAAAAATCAAATGCCTCTAACGCCTAGCAGCCAAAAAAATGTCTTCAACTGCAAATCGCCAGGGTGAGGAAATGAACACAACTAGCAAGAGAAATAAATTGGCCTCTTCTCTACAATTCGCTGCCACCAAAAAAATTGCCAACCTCTAGATGTGCCAGATAGAGAATGAAATAATTGTAATAATGGGGAAATTTTGAAACTTTAAAAAAATTCAAATGTCAAAAAAATGATTTCAAGATCTCTAGCCAGAACTCTCTGATAAAAACTCTTAGGGAAGATACTGCAAACTAGGAGGCTTTAATACCATGATAGAGCAACAAATTCCTAGGAAAACCAATTTCATAGAGACCTTCACAAACACGAGAAAAGATAATTCACCAAAGAGAAAAAGATCAATATGAGAATGAGATGATTTTACATAATGTACAAAGTGACTTAAAAAGGCAAGAAAAATAGGTAACGAGTGTAAAAACTACAACATGGGAAAAAACCACCCGATTAATTAAATGCACTATAATACAAACCTAAGTAAAACTTATGCATAAATATACTATTTACTCTAATAGGATGAAAAATCCTAATTCATTTTTCTTCTCCATTGCATTGCTCTATGTCCAAATTTATTGCAAAAATAATAGATGCCATTAAAATATGGGTACCTTTGAACGTTTGGTTTTTTGATGGGGGGGTCTTCTAGCATTGTTTCTTTGATTTCAGAACTTGCCATTGTTGTTCTTACCTTCAACATTCTCTGCATTAGGTATTTGATATGCTTTTGATCTTTCTCTTTTTTTAAGTCCTAAACCACCTTTATCTTTGGATGATTTATGTCCTGCAATTAACTCATTAAGCATTGTAGAACTTGTCTTGAATTTTTCCTCATGAATTATTTCTTTCTCTAGATCTGATCTTAGATTTACCACTTCTTGTTCAAGCCTTGTGCATTCATCAGTCTTTATTTTTACCATTGCATTCAGACATTCCTCAATTCTCCTTTTTTCTTCCACTTGCACTTTTAATCTAGTGATGCTCTTATTTTCTTGTTTCAATTGCTCATTGACCTCATTATGTCTTTCTCTAAATTTCTTGATTTGCTCTCTCAATTTTTTGATGCAATAATTTGCTTCTTTAATATTTTCCTTTAGATCTTTGTTTTCAACATCAATTTTTTCTAGGTCTTCAAGAGCAACTTTGAGTTCTCCATCTTTGTCAAACGTGCAATCTTCTCATGTGTATCCAATAGTAGAAATTACTTTCAGAGTCATGTGTTCAAGTTCCAAGATCTTCCCAAATCATTCAAGCTTCTTCCAAGGAACCAAACTCTAATACCAATTATTGAACACATATAATGCTAAGAGGGGGGTGAATTAGTGTTCTATTAAACCATCCAATTATTAACCATCCAATTTTCAAAGTGTACTTAACAATTGTAAGGGATGAAAGTATGAAAAATCCATAACACACACAACACATGAACACCAGGATTTTTATGTGGAAAAACCAAGATGAGAAAAACCACGGTGAGGGTTAACTCACAATATGTTATAACCAGTTATAATATATTAAAAAAAGGCTCATTGCCAAGAGGAATCATTGTCCAAGTGAACTCACTGTTCACAGAGAAAATAAAAGATACCAAGAAGTGGCTTCACAACCAAAATCTAAACTGGGGAAAGTACATCTAATCATATGTTGGATTTAGTTTCTTTGAAGCTCATAACACATTTTGATAATCTTAGATTACAAGTCTCTGATCTACTCTATATTTGTATACCTTTTCTTCAACATTGACAACTTATTCACACAATTAGGTAAAACTTTACATCACTGCTTGCATTCAAATCATGTATGCATTAAAAATTTTCTCTCAAATTGAATCAACCTTGTGTATATATACTAAAATCCTTCACAAACATCAATTAGGTTGGTCTAATTAGATGTATCCTCAAATTATACAAAATGTGCCTTATCAACACCCAATTCAAACCAAAATTTCCTTTGCGCCAAAAACATAAGTGATATAGGTCGGCATGGGCGTATAAAAGCTCCCTTTTCCATTCACAATACATATTTAAATTTCATAACTCTATGCATACCATAAGTTGGCCAAACATAGAACCAAAAAGTAAAATACTCCAACTAATCACCACCATAGGATATGTGGATCACAAAATGTCATGCCAACTAGAAAATCCAATGTACTAACACCTGTAAGCATTCTCCCAAAACTGCAATGACTAACTCAAATCGCAGAGGAATGTCAACCAATTAGGTAATAACTAGTACATAAAAAAATTGTGTAAACCATATCTATCAAACTTTTGTTACTTGCAACTTTTGAACCACTTACCCAAGACAACTAAAATTATGAAATAAAATTCCAGTGATATCCATGAACATACTAAAACTACATAAGTAGATTTGATAGGGAAAACAAATACAAACCAAAATATCAAAAGGAATTATGTGTTGAAGCTATCAATGTCGATACTTAGCCAAAAACCTTTTGCAAAAGAGAATATCCTTCATACTAATTTTATGTTCATCATGTAGTGTTGACATCAATGAAAACTCATTAATGACAACCTTCTTCATTCTTTCAACACAAAATAAAAAGGAAAAAAGAAGAATACGAATCAAGAGGAGTCAGAATCCAAATCCCATGGGAGATCTAAGTCTCTTGGTAAGACCTAGGAAAAATGTTGGAATTGCAGAAAATCTAGTCATTTCCACAAAGATTCTAAGGAGGAGAAAGAGAAGAAATTATTTGATTCTAAATTTGATAAATCCTCTCGGGATGATGTAGATGCTTTTATCACTTCCTTGGCAATGTATGCATCACAAGATGTGTGTCTGATAGACTCTGGTGCTTCTTTCCACATGACTTTGCATCGAGATTGGTTTTCTAAGTATGAAAGCTATGATGGTGGGAAGGTGTACTTGGGTGATGAATCTCACCTGAATATTGTTGGCCATGGGAGAGTCAAGATGAGATTCCTATATGGTAGAGTGAAGGGGATCGATGATGTCTTGCATATCCCTGGTTTGACACATAACCTTATTTTTGTAAGTAAGTTGAATGATGTGGGTATGTAGGTTATCTTCTCGAATGGAGGATCCAAGATGACAAGAGGAGCTATGGTGCTTGCTAAGGGTGTTCAGATAGGCACTATGTTTCAGTTAGATGCATGCACAATTTAGTGCAACAATTATTTTGTGGAAAAGAAGAAAATAACTTTTGAGTCACTATCCTCACCATTGGAACCAACATCAAAGAAGAAAGTTGCATCTACTTTCGATGGTCATGCTTTTTGGTTACCCAAGGGTGCTCATGCTTTGGAGATGAAGTTACATGCTAAGAAGATAATTCTTTGGCACCAAAGACTTGTTCACATTGGTGAAAATGGTTTAAGAACCCTAAAAAATAAATGCCTTGTATTGCAAGAATGAAGGTGTTGTCATTGATGTCAACTGGTTAACTGGTTATCAATTGGTTGTTTCCATTGATGTCACAGTTGCAGGTTATTGGTTGTATATGTCGAGGATATTGAGAAAATTGTAATAAAGAAAGGTTGCATGTATTCAGTGGTTGTTCTAGGTTTTACTTCGGGATTTGCTCATATGTTTGTGTGGTTTAGATATGTTGATCATGGTTGTTGAAAGTTGCTATATCCATATTTTGGGCTTCTAAATCATTGTACAGTGCGCCATTGTGAACTGTGCTTTTCAAGGTATCTAGCTGAGGTCTGGGACAAATGTAGTTGCTCTGAATATCTTCTTGGTTGAGTCTTATGACTTGTGGTTATAGAGCTAAGCTGTTATGATCGTGTTGAAGATAATTTTGTTGTCTAGAAAGATTGGATCAAGTTAACGGTTGTGTGTGCTTAATTGTTCTATGTGTTTTACACTGGTTTGGTTGACCTTGTGTTAAACACCCCTTTCAAAGTTCAAGAAGCATGTTGGGACTTATTTGGGTCCTCATCAAGCATGTCTCTGGGTCTCCCTCATTCTAATTCCACCCTATAATGTTTTGGTGCTGACCTAATTTGAATTTAAATGATGTATGGCCAACTTTGGATATGTTTCAAAGTTGAAGATGGTATAAATATAGGATGAGATATCGATGAGAAGTGTGCAAAGAAATAAAGAAAGATAGATGTGAGATAGATGCGAATCAATCTGTATGTAATGTGAGTTATGCAAATCAATGCAAAGTCTAATTGTTGAGTTTTTGGATGTAGTGATTTGAAGGTGTACTCTATCATTCATGCATATCTACAAGTGGTTGAGTAAATCATGGTGGAAATATTTGTTGCATTGAGATTGTCTTCTCTATGTAACATACCTCTTCTATCTTCTTTGTATATGTCTGGCAGTGAGCCCTCTAGGTGGTTAACCCTTGTTGGAAAATGAGTCATGTTTTGGCAATGATCCTACTCTGGAAGTGAGCCTTTGTAATTGATTTTGATATTCTTTATATTGTGAGATAATCATCACCATTTTTTTCCCTTATTGGGTTTTCCACATAAATCTGGTGTTACTGTGTATGTGTGATGCTTTTTCATTTTTTGCATTTGCACTTGATATTTAACCATTTTAGAAGAGTAAAGGATTTGTGATTGATCTAATCTCCAGTAAAAGTTTGTAAAGGATAAAAAATTTCACAACTAATTCACCCCCCCTCTCAGTTGTCTTGTTCAACAATTGGTATCAGAGCTTGGTTCCTTGGAGAGGAGCTTAACCGCTTAAGGAAGGTTCAGGATGGCAGGAAAGATCACTTTTGAGTATCGAAAGTTTGATGGAACTAATTATGCTATCTGGAAAATACTGATGGAAGAATATCTAGAGTATTGTGGATATGATGTTGAGAAATCCTACAAGACTGCTTACACTCCTCCTGCTAATACAACTGATGAAATCAAGGCATATGAAGCAAACAATAAGGTGAAGTTCATTTTGAAGAATAGTCTTGCACATTTTGAGTTGATTAAAGTTCAAAATATGAAGACTGCTGGGATGCTTTAGAAAAGGTGCATGAAGGAGATAAAAGGGTCAAAGAAGCAAAGTTGCAAAATTTGGAGACAGCTTGAGCTCCTGCATATGTCTGAAGATGAGAACTTTAAAACCTATGTACATAGAGTGGATGAAGTGGTAGGTGGAATGCGAGGACTTGGTGCTACAATAGATGAATCCAGGATTGTAAAGAAGATTCTTAGAACTCTCCCTAATGCATACAGTGAAAAGGTATCTTCTATTGAAGAACATATAGACTACAAGACCTACATCTATGAAATGAGAAAGTCAAATTTGAGAAATGGATCCAAATTAGAAATTGCTTTCAAGGCTACAAGAGCTGAAGATCTGGATGAAGAGAATCTTGATGAAGTAGAAGCTAACTTTGTGAGAAGGATGAGGAACTTGGCTTTGGCAAGTATGAAGGTAAGTTACCCTTTAAATGCTTTAGTTGTGGAGGAATAGGTCACTATGCTTCAAGGTGTCTGGAAAGAGCTAAGAGAAACAAACAAAGATTTGAGAAAGAAAAAAAGGTAAGAAGATCAACAGAGCATGTTATGTGAATTAGGATGCTAGTATTTCTGATGAGGAATCTGATTATGGAGATTTTGATGACAATGAATGCTTGTTCCTGGCTATAAAAGGTGAACCTACTTCTGCTAATTTTGAAAGACGAGTGAAAGAATGTCTTTTGGAGAAAGAAAAAGATACATATATTGTAATCTCAGTCTTACATGCCAAACAGGAAAAGAACTATTGGGTTGTTGATGGTGGCTTTTCACATTACATGACCGATGATAAGAGTAAGTTTATTAAAATTGAAAAATATGATGGAGGCTTAGTCATGTTTGGAGATTATACTGGTGCTAAGATTTATGGGATAGGCTCAGTAAGTTTTGATGGCAAGCATAATAATGATGATGTCTACTATGTTAAGGGCTTAAGGAATAATCTCTTGAGTGTTGGAAAGATGTGTAGTAAAGGATATAATCTTGTATTTAAAGATGAGAGATGTGAAATTAGGAAAGGATCTGGAACAATGATTGTTGCAAGAAAGAAGTATGAAGGAAATATATATCAATTTAAAGGTGTTGATGGACGTTGCTTTATGACTCAGATGAACAATAGTTGGTTATGGCATCGTAGGATGTGCCATATGAATTTTGATAACCTAGTGAGGATTAGCGCAGTACAAGCCATGAGAGATTTACCAAGGATTACAAAGCCTATTAATGTTATTTGTAAGAATTTTCAGTTTGGGAAGCAAGCAAGAAACAACTTTAGATCAAAGGAACAATCTACTACCAAAATACTGGATTTAATTCATACAGATCTTTATGGTCCTACAAGAGTGAGAAGTCTACAAGGTGAAAGGTACTTTATGCTTTTGTTTGATGATTACTCTAGGTATGCATGGGTTACATTTCTTAGAGAGAAATCTGATGCATTAGATAGATTCAAGATATTCAAAGCTATGATTGAGAATGAAGTAAATTTGAGAATAAAATGCTTAAGGTCTATTAGAGGTGGTGAATTCACCTCCCATGAGTTTAATATGTTTTTTTGAAGTTCATGGAATAAAAAGATAGTTATCTGCTCTGATAACTCCTCAATAGAATGGAGTTGTTGAAAGGAAGCACAAAATAATTCAAGAAGCTGCTAGATCAATGATTACTAAAGTTGGTCTACCAGAAGTTTACTGGAGAGAATTTATTCACACTACTGTTTGTGTTCAATCGAATTCAAGCAAGAGCCAACAGTACTAAGACTCCCTACGAGCTATGGTCTGGAAGAATTCCTACTGTTAAGTATTTCAAGGTATTTGGAAGCAAATGTTATATCAGACGGGATGAAAAAAATTAGGGAAATTTGATGTTAGAAGTTATGAAGGTATCTTTCTTGGATATTCTAATAGAAGCGAAGCCTACAAATGTTTCAATAAAAGATTGAGGAAGATTGTAGAAAGCACAAATGTCAAGGTTGATGAAGCAATGACAAATTCAATTGAAGTTGATGGATATGTATCCGATGAACTTGATTGTGTAAGGATTGAAGAAGTTATGGAAGAACATGAAAATGATGAGCAAGAGAAGAAGAATGAAGAAGAGGAAGAAGAAGCTCCAGTGGTGTCCCCAAACACACCTAAATATGTGCAAAAAAATCATTCAGAAATTCAGATCATTGGAGACAAGACAAAAGGAGTATTGACAAGAAGCAAAGTTGTTGTTGGTGGGATGAATTTGTGTTTACTTTATGAGATTAAACCAAAGACCCTAAGTGAAGCATGTAAAGATGAGCATTGGATGGAAGCTATGAAAGAACGTATGAGGATTGAGAAGAATCAAACTTGGGAATTGGTCCCTAGACTGGCAGATAAAAACATGATTGGATCAAAGTGGTATTCAAAAACAAGTTGAATGAGAATGGAGAAGTGGTAAAAAATAAAGCAGGTCTTTTGTGTAAGGGCTACTCACAATTAGAAGGCATATATTTTCAGGAGACTTTTGCTCTGATGGCAAGAATGGAAGCTATCGGGATGTTTTTAGCGTTTGTTGCTCATAAAGATTTCAAGTTCTATCAAATGGATGTTAAGTCTGCATTTTTGAATGGTGAGATAGAAGAAGAGGCCTACATGGAACAACCAGAAGGATTTCAGTTGTTAGATCAAATGGATATGGTCTATAGATTGAAGAAAACTTTATATGGATTAAAGCAAGCTCCTCGAGCTTGGTATGCAAAGTTAGACATGTATTTGATTTAGCAAGGTTTCAACAAAGGTACAACAGATAGTAATCTATATTTCAAAATTAAAAATGATAAAATCTTGATTGTGGTTGTATATGTTGATGACATTATCTTTGGAGGAAATGAAACTATGTGTAAGATGTTTGTAGAAAAAATGCAAAAGGAATTTGAGATGTCCATGTTTGGTGAGATGAATTTCTTTCTTGGACAACAAATTAATCAAAATAAGAAAGGGATTTTTATTTCACTATCAAAGTATGCAAGAGATATGTTGAATAAGTTTGGGATGGATGGTTCGATATTGGTATGCACTCCTATGGTGACTAGTTGCAAATTAAGTAAAGACGATGATTCACCTAAGGATGATCAGATCAAATATAGATCTATGATTGGTGGAATGTTGTATTTGACCGCTACTAGATCATATATTATGCATACAGTCTGTCTTGTGGCTATATTTCAAGAAGATCCTGAAGAAACACATGTTGTTGCTATTAAAAGAATATTTAGATATTTGAATGGCACTCTGGATTATGGCTTATGGTATCCTAGGGATACTAACTTTACACTAAGTGCTTATAAAGATGCAGATTGGGTTGGTTGTGTAGATGAAAGAAAAAGTACTTGCAGATTGGTGGCTTGGTTGAGTAAAAAGCAAGATTCAATTTGTTTGTCCACTACTGAAGCTAATTATATTGTTGTTGCATCTTGTTGTACACAAGTTTTATGGATGAAACAGACATTAAAAGATATCAAAGTAATGTATGATGATCTTATTTCTATCTTTTGTGATAACACAAGTGCAATTAATATTTCAAAGAATCTAGTGATGCATTCAAGGACAGCATATATCTATCAGGTATCATTTCTTGAGAGAGAAGGTTGTGGAGAATGAATTAAAACTTGAGTATGTACCTATAAAGGATCAGATTGTTGGTATATTTATGAAGGATTTTCCTAAAGATACTTTTGAGTATCTCCAAGAGAAGTTAGGGGTGATTGCCTCTCCTTTCTTGAACTAGATGCATATGGAGATGCATCATTTTGGTGAGTCTATGGATCTATCTTTCTTTTGGACTGATGTTTTGGTGGCTACCTCTCAGAGGGAGTAGGTAGTGTCATGTGTTGTCATTGAAAGAGTATTTCATTCCTAATGTCAAAGGGGAAATCAATATAAAACATCTTTTACCTTTTCCATTGATGTCAAAGGGGGAGATGAGGAAGATGTGAAAAAGATTGTCTATCGAGATCAAGAAGATGTGAAAAATATTATCTACTAAAGGGGAGAAATAGAAAGTAAAATCATGAAAGGTGTGTTCAGAGCTAGAGTGTTGTCTTTGATGGTTTTTCACATCATGTGTTTCCATCAATGACAAAGGGGGAGATTGTTGTAAGAATGAATGTTTTTTCATTGATGTCAACTAGTTAACTAGTTATCAATTGGTTGCTATTGTCATTGATGCCATGGTTGCAGGTTATTGGTTGTATATGTCGAGGATATTGAGAAAATTGTAATAAAGAAAGGTTGCAGGTATTCAATGGTTGCTCCAGGTTTTTCTCTGATATTTGATCCTATGTTCGTGTGAATCAGATATGTTGATCATGGTTGTTGAAAGCTGCTATATCCAAATTTTTGGCTTCTGGATCATTGTACAGTGCGAGTTATGTTCACCATTTTTGAATTGTGTTTCTTAGGGTATCTAGCTGAGGTCTTGGAGAAATGTAATTGCTCCGGATTTATTTTTGGTTGAGGCTTATGACTTGTGGTTCTAGAGCTAAGCTATTATGATCATGTTGAAGATAATTTTGTTGTCTAGAAATATTGGATTAGGTTAAGGGTTGTGTGTGCTTAATTGTTTTATGTGTTTTACACTAGTTTGGCCAACCTTGTGTTAAACACTACTTTCGAAGTTCAAGAAGCATGTTGGGACTTATTTGGGTCCTCATCAAGCATGTCTCTGGGCCACCCTCATTCTAATTCCACCCTAGAATTTTTTGGCACTGACCTAATTTGAATTTAAATGATGTATGGCCATCTTTGGATATGTTTCAAAGTTGAAGATTGTATAAATACAAGATGAGATAGTGGTGAGAAGTGTGCAAAGAAATAGAGCAAGATAGTTGTGAGATAGATGTGAATCAATGTGTATGTAATGAGAGTTATGCAGATTAGTGCGAAGTCTAATTTTTGAGTTTCTGGATGTAGTGAGTTGAAGGTGTACTCTATCATTCATGCATGTGTACAAGTGGTTGAGTAAATCATGTTGGAAATATTTGTTGCATTGAGATCGTCTTCTCTCTGTAACATATCTCTTTTATCTTCTTTGTATCTATGTGGCAATGAGTCCTCTAGGTGGTTAACCCTTGTTAGACAGTGAGTCCTGATCTAGACAGTGAGTCATGTTTTGGTAGTGAGCCTTTGTAATCAATTTTGATATTTTATATATTGTGAGCTAATCCTCGCCATTTTTTTTCCCTTATTGTGTTTTCCACATAAATCTGGTGTTACTATGTATGTGTGATGCTTTTTCAGTTTCTTCCTTTGCACTTAATGTTTAATCATTTTAGCAGAGTAAAGGATTTGTGATTGATCTAATCTCTAACAAAAGTTTGTAAAGGTTAAAATTTGTCACAACTGATTCATCCCCTCTCTCAGTTGTCTTGTCAACACCTTGTTGAGGGGCTTGATGATTGTAATCTTAAGTTTGATTTTTACAAACATTATGTCTATGGAAAACAAAACCATGTTCAATTTTATCACAGTTCTCACAAATCTTCTAGTGTTTTTTACTATGTGCATTTTGATGTTTTTGGTCTTGTAAATATTCCTTCATTATGAAAATATGTATATTCTGTTTCTTTCATAGATTATTATAGTAAAAGGACATTTATTTATTTTCTCAGAAGTAAATTTGAAGTCTCTAGTCGATTTAAGGAGTTCAAGGACTTGGTAGAAAATAAGACTAGTAGGAAGATTAAGTGTCTGAGGACTAACAACGGTGGTGAGTTTTTTTCCACAAATTTCAATAAGTTTTGTAGAGAACATGAGATTGAAAGGCATAAAACAACTCCATATACCCCTCAAAAAAATGGAGTTGCAGAGAGGATGAACAAGACGTTGATGGAGAGGGCTAGGAGTATGCTAAGTGTAGTTGACCTTGAACAAAAGTTATGTGTTGAAGATGTTTCCATTGCATGCTATCTAGTCAATAAATCTCCTACATTATCTCTTTTAGATAAGACACCTATGGAGGTGTGGTTAGGAAAGAAGTCCTCATTGATACATCTTTGTGTGTTTGGTGCCAAGGCATATGCTCATGTGCCAAGGGAGAAAAGGTCGAAGTTGGAAAACAAGGTTGTCCAATGTATCTTCATTGGTTATGTTATTGTTTTGAAAGGGTACAAGCTTTGGGATCCAATGGCCGAAAAGGTTCTCTACAGTCGAAGTGTTATCTTCAGAGAGATGAAACCTTCTTCCACTATTTTGTAGCCTACAAAAGAAAAAAAGAAAAAAGATGTGGTACAACTTCCTCTTGACCCTAATAAAGTTGAACCTGAAGCCCATAATGGACCTAATGATGAGGAAAGCTTGAGGATCTCTAAAATTTTTGAAGAAGAAGAAGAACCTCAATCTCAACAATTAAGGAGGTTTATGAGAGATAGGCGACAATCTGATAGATTTGGTTATTCACCTAAAAGGTTTGGTTATTCATTGTTGGATTCAAATTGTATTTTTGCTTTGATTGCTAATGTTGATGAGCTAAGGACTATTCAAGAGGCTATGGGTATGAGTGATGCATATTCATGGATGAAATTCATGGAT
Organism: Sequoia sempervirens; assembly: GCA_007258455.2. Lineage (NCBI taxonomy): Eukaryota > Viridiplantae > Streptophyta > Pinopsida > Cupressales > Cupressaceae > Sequoia > Sequoia sempervirens. The sequence continues at coordinate 299,127,724 of VDFB02105785.1, forward strand.
GAGGAGATGGCTACATTGAAGAAAAATGATACATGGGATTTGGTGCCCTTTCCTGAAGGATGCAAACCCGTTGGTTGAAAATGGGTGTTCAAGAAGAAAGTTGGTCTTGATGGTGGTGTTGAGAAGTATAAATCAAAGTTGGTTGCGAAGGGTTATTCACAAGTGAAGGGGATAGATCATGTTAAGATATTCTCTCCTATTGCAAAGTTGACATCTACTCAATTCCTATTATTACTAGCAACAACATATGATTTAGAAGTGGAGTAGATGGATGTGAAAACAACCTTCATGATGATTTGGAGGAAGAAATCTATATGTCATAGCCTGAATAGTATGTGGTTAAAGGTAAAGAAAATCTGGTATGCAAGTTGAAAAAGTCTTTGTATGGTCCTAAGTAATCTCTTAGAATGTGGTACCAAAAATTTGGCACTTTTGTGTTGAGTTTGGGATTTTTGAGATCTAAATCTGATGATTGTGTTTACTTTAAAACTATTAATGATTGGTTTCCCATCATTGCATTATATGTTGATGATATGTTATTTTTTGGGAAAGATAAAAGTTGGATTTCATATCTAAAGTCCTAGTTGTCATCACAATTTGAAATGAAGGATTTAGGTGCAACTCGATATATCTTAGGGATGGAGATCAAAAGAGACATCGCTAACAAAAAGATTTGGTTAAGCCAAAGTAAGTATGCGAATGCAATGTTGGAGAGATTTAGTATGACAACTTGCAGATAGTTAGTTGTTCCTATGTTGCAAGGGATGAAGCTCTCTATGGAAGATTGTCCAAAGTCTCCTTCTGAGATGGAGGACATAACCAAAGTACCCTATGCTAGTGTTGTGGGTATTTTTATGTATGTTATGGTCTATACAAGGCTGGACATTTCCCAAGCAATGGGAGTCCTAAGTCATTTGATGGCTAATCCTAGATAGGTGCATTTGAATGCAGTTAAGAGGGTTTTTCAAATACTTGTGAGGTACTTCCAAGTATGCCTTGTGTTTTCATGGTTATCCTACTAGACATCAACATTCAATTTGTATTCGTGGGTTTGTGGATTCTGATTGGGAAGGAGATATTGATAGCAAAAGATCCACCAATGGATATGTATTCATGATGTTTTGTGGTGCCATTAGTTGGATAAGTAAGTGACAAGTTGTAGTCGCTTTGTCCACGACATAATTAGAGTACATGATAGCTACTCATACTTGCAAGGAAGCCATTTTGCTTAAGTTTTTGTGTTCAGATGTTGGGCTTGATGCAAGACAATCACTATTTGTTGTGATAGTCAGAATGCCATTTACTTGGCAAAGAATCCTACTTTCCATGCCAAAACAAAATATTTTGATGTACAATTTCATTTTGTTTGTGATATGGTGGAAGATGGAAAGGTGAAGTTGGAGAAGGTTGAGACCCTGAAAAATGTTGTAGATGCATTGACAAAGCCAGTAAGTATAGAGAATTTTAGATCATGTTCAAAGTCTATGGGCCTCTTGGCCTCTAGTAGTTAAATCTTGTTACTTCCATTAACTCTTCAAAGGTGTTCAACAAGTGGGAGAATGTTAGGAAAATGAAGGTGTCTCAACCTTTGATTTTTTTGTAGCATTGATTTTTTAAATATTTAATGTTACCATTTTCTCACGTTGTCTTGTGAGTTACAACTTGCAGTTTCTATTTCTAAGGAGGAGTCAAGTTGGAAAGTTGCATTTACAGGTGGAGTTGTGCATGAAGGAATTTTCTATTTTTTGTGTTGAGTTTGCATGGAATGTGAGTTTTTGAGGTGCAATTATTATTTGGCAAGTGCAGGTTTAGTAAAAATTGGCAGTTACAGTGTTGCATGTGAAAATTAGAAACTTATCATTATGCATGTGCAACAGTTTTCACACTTTCCATGTTGAATCTTTATCCTTTGGTAGTTGATTTAGGAATGTCTAATTTATGCATTGTAGGCTCTTATATATTGAGCACTTGTGTTTTTTGGAGTGGTATGAAGTTGTGTTGAGATAGCGTTATGCTATTGGATTTACTCTAGAATTGTAACATAGACAAACTCCTATAGAAATTTGCACTACAAGTGTATTGTAACTGTTGTTTACAGATAATATATTGTTCAATATTTTGGAGTGTGGGGTTTTTTTCTTGAAAGGGTTTTCCCCACATATATTTGGTGAACTATGTATTTTTATTATATCTTTGATATTGTTTGTCTTTACCTTTTATGTGCATCAAGTCTTTATTGTAATTGAATAAGGGTTTGAAACTGTTGAAATTTGCACATTCTCTCCTCTAATAGATTAGTGATGGAAGCTTTTCTGCGTACCTGGCTTCCTTTCATAAACTACTTTTTTTTTAAATGGTGAAAATTAAGGGTTTCAAAAAGGGGGAGCATGTAAAGTGGTCCTATTTTTTTCAAAAAAACATAACATCTAGAGTCTGGTGTGCTCTCCCTAAAATGTTGATTCTTTTTTTTAGAATTTCAAAAATCACTTCTGTGTACACCTAAAAACGGTCATCACCTTTAATTAATTAAATACTAGTTATTTGATTAATAATCCAACTACATATAAATAAATGCTCAATTTATTTATATTGTTCATTTTCTAAATTCTCCAAATCCAAAACATATTCTTCTAAATTAATTAAATAAACAAGGTTCCCTAAACTTGTTTTATTTAATTAATCTTCACTAAGTCCAATTAGGAATTAGAGCACATTTCTACAACTTTTTGTGCCACCTCACCAAGGTCACATGAAAATAAATAACTCTAATTTTTAATTAGATTTATCTTCAACTCATTTGAAAAAGCACATGGCTCATTTCCTCCCACACTTCCAACAATTTTGGAGCACATGACTTATTCTTCCCACACTTCCACCCACTTTTGGAGCACATGATTTATTCCTCCCACACTTCCACCAATTTTGGAAGCACATGGTCTTCTCTTCACACACTTGAATCTTCCATCCAAATGGAATGTTGCCCATTGGTCAAGAGATTCTCTCATCCAAATGGCATGTTGTCTTTGGTCAAGGGGACAACATCTTGATTCTCTTCATCTTCACCATCCATTCTTCTTATTCAATCTGGACCATTGATTATTGCTACCTCACTATATGCTTGGAAAAGGCTATAAATACAACCCTTGGGCCTTGTATTTTGCATCCACATTTGAAGTAGAGTTATTATGCAGGTTTATCATTGGAGCTTGGAGCATTCTTGGAGTCTTATAACTAGTTTTCATATCGTGTTTTACTTTGCATTTACATCTTAGCTTTAAATCTTGCATCATAGTTGCATTTTATGTCCCATCTTGCATCATAGTTGCATTTTAGATTAGTTCATTTTAAGTTTTAATTTGAGCATATGTAGAATCATGCATAGAATCATATAGATCACTACCATAGTATCCACCTCCACTTGTTCATTTATCATCAACATCATCCTTCACTCATCATAGCCTTCATCATCATTGTTTGCATCTACATCTTAGCTTGGAGCATTCTTGGAGTCTTATAACTAGTTTTCATATCATGTTTTACTTTGCATTTACATCTTAGCTTTAAATCTTGCATCATAGTTGCATTTTAGATTAGTTCATTTTAAGTTTTAATTTGAGCATATGTAGAATCATGCATAGAATCATATAGATCACTACCATAGTATCCACCTCCACTTGTTCATTTATCATCAACATCATCCTTCACTCATCATAGCCTTCATCATCATTGTTTGCACATAGTTTCATGTAGGCATTAGATTAGCTTGCATGTTGACTACTAATCTCGTTTCTTAAGTGTCATTCTAATAGCCTTTGTGCACATAGAAATCTGAGGGCCAAAAAGGTTAAAAAGAATCATTTAAGAATAGAGGACAATGAGACGTTCTTGGAAGATTTATCTTTATTGCAACTTAGAATAGTTTAATTTGCTTTGAATCTTTCAATATAAACCGTTTCATTAAGGTTTGTGTTGATACTAACTTTGCACATTTCACACACACACAACTTCTATGAGAAATTAGCTAACACTATGTAGTTTATGCTATATTTTTCGGCTAACTTTTTAATGAATATATAATTTTTACTAACTTTCAAAGTGGAAACATCTTGAAAAATAGAAATTTGAGTGTGCTCCACCCTAAAAAATTTAAAAACTAATCGAAAATCAATTTTTTTAATACATGTAGAATGGAGTCTAGTTTCTAAAAACATAATTTGTTTCAAAATTTGATGAACATGTAAAAAAATATACCCAAAATACCACATGTTGGTTTTTGACAAAAAACACACACTAACAAAAAAAATTAAAGATGAAAACCTTAACATAATCAAAACGTGAAAAAAAATCTATGTTAGATAGCTAAGAAAGTAATTTCATCGTGGCATTTTTATAAATTTGCATTGAAACATGTGCAAACTTGATGGAGAGCATGGCAAAAAAAGGGATTTTTTTAACCTTTAAAAAAAACACGTCTTTAGCATGAAACAGTTGTCCAACCCTTTAGGTTGGATGCCCAAGGAAAATCCAACCTTGAGAGATAGAGAGAGAGAGATGGAGAGGGGAGAGAGAGAGAAGGGGAGAGGGAAGGAGAGATGGAGAGAGAGAGAGAGAGGAGGTAGAGAGAGGGAAGGGGGAGATAAAGAGAAGTAGAGAGGGATGGAGAGGGATGGAGAGAGAGGTGAGAGAGAGGAGATAGAAAGAGGGGGGAGGGAGAGAGAGAGAGAGAGTGAGAGGAGGATAAAAAATGACATCATTCACATTTGGCATGCACCAAATTTGGCACTTGTCATATTTGACACTTGTCGAATTTAGAACTCACCTGTAGATGTATAAACCTAATTGATCAAAATAAAGTTGAATTAAATAATAATTGCAAATCTATGATCAATTAAACTATAAATATCAATGAAATTGAATGTACAAGCCAATTAACTTTCAAATTATGAAATATCAAGCAAATTCAAATTCAAATCGATCAAGCTATGCAAACCTTAATCCCATTGGGGGATTATGTCCTTCATGGATGTGGAGTGCTGCAATTGAGATAAAATCCTTGAAATTGCAAAGAAAAATTGATGAAAATGATGATCAAATGGTCTCACAAGCTCTCAAACTACTCAATGTGAGGATTCAATTAAAGAGTATGTTTACTCAAATCTTGCACAAATGATTTTTATGAAGAAATGGCTCACTATTTATAGATTTTTGAAATTGGAGCCAATGGTGAAGATCAAATTGGCTAATCAATGTATGAAATTGAATTGGAGTGAACATGGATCAAGCATAGATCAAATGGTTGACAATCCATGAGGCATGGATCAAAGATCATATCAAGGGCTCAAGATCCATGAGAGACCCAACTAATTTCCTAAATTTTAGGAAATATGTTGGAGGAATGTTGGAGATATTTCCCATTGGGGGGTAATGTTTGAATTTGAAAATGAAATATTCCTTTAGAATATTCATTGTGCAAGTGAGGAAATCTAGAGGATTTGAAAGAAATAATCAATTAAATAATTAATTAAAATCATTTAATTGGGCAAGATGAGAGAAAAACATTTAATTAAATAATTATGAATCATTTAATCAAACTAAGAAAGGTGACAATTAATCAAATAATTTGAATTATTTTATCAATTGAGAGTGAAATTAGTGTGAATAAGAGTGAATTAACTAAATAAATTTGATTTATTTAATTAATAGGAGAAAAGGTGAATTTAACTAAATAGTTGATATTATTTAATTGAATGGAAGAATTAGGTGAAATAGACTAGAAAGTGGTGTTAGTTCAAGAAATCAAGTATGTGATATCATTAGGACATATTTAAGTGTCTACATACCAAATTTGGTTTGGAATGACCAAGCCTTAGGCTTGGTCATCTGAACCATTTGGTGAGTGCCAAATTTGATGCTCACCAAATACTCATTTCAGGTAAAAAAATAAAGTGCCATCTTTTTTGTGTCATATCTTTTTGCATATACCCTACTACAAACCAAAATTTGAGAGATGATATTAGTTGACAAGTATCCAAAACCTTTAGTAGCTAGTACATATAAAAGCAAGGTATAAAATGGATAACCCATATGAATAGATCAAAAGAGCCCACATTATTTAGATTAGTGTTATTGATTGAAAGACAAAAAGAAGCATCAACAAAAGCATATGGATAATTTTCAAGAAATTAGGACTAAAATGTAGATCCCTATGCATACCAAGAATGAATGGCCATCTAATCCCATCATACACTTTCTCAAAGTTAATTTCAATAGAAATGACTCAAGTTTATTTTAATTTTTGAGCCCATTCCATACCTTCCCAAATTGTAATTGTGAATTCACAATGCTAAGCTTTAATAATATCATAGGAGCAATTGAGCAAGGTAATTGATCTTTAATTACAAATTAGCTTAGCATTGCCAACTTTGAGTATGAATTTTATATTCTTTTTATTAATCAAATGGCCTAAAGACTTGGTATGATAGGCTTCTAGGAAAACCTAGAAAATTTCATTGTTAATAGCTTTCCAAAGTTTCATACATCATTCACATGGGAAGCCATCATAAGAGCCTTCTCATTAGTTGTACTTAGGATAGCCTCATGTTGGTTGTCCATGGAAAGTGGTTTTTTGTAAACCATTAGTTGGGAAATTGAAAGATGAAAAGGAACCACATCTAGGCATTGCTCAAGAGATTGTTCCTGACAAAAGAGGGCTCTTGGGCTAAGATAACTTTCTTACAATGTCAAACAAAAGCTTGAATAACTTATGGAAATGTTCTCAAGTGCATGTTAGCCTTACAAATAGCTTTGATTTTTTGTGTTACATATTTTTTTTAAAAGCACATGGAAAAAATATCTTGGGTAACTATATGTTTAATCTTAAGCTAGTGAAGTTTGGCTTGATTTGAGCCCCTCTAGGGTCTAACACATTTAAAATTTAGAATTGGTGGAAAAAGTTTACTACATGGAGTTACAAAGAAGGCTCATGTAAGTATTGAGACTCAAGCACAATAGTGACACAACTAAACTCTAAGATCATACTAACAGATGAAATGACAAATATAAGCAAGTTGGTGGTTGTAAGTGTACAAAAAGTGCATAGTGCAAGTGATGACATCAAACCACCAAGAAATCCATTTAATTTTTCCCTAAGGATGTGATATCATATTCCCATCGAATATGTGAAAGTGTGTGCCCATGTTAGAGAACAAAGGTATTAATAAAACTCCAAGCTTTGTCAATTTTGGAACTTTTGATATTCTATTTAATGTGAAATTAGATTGGAGACTAGTCAAAAATCACAAAATTTGATAAGGGCTCCACTAAAGAGAATAACAATTGGCAATAGAGAAGTATAGTTGAGAGGAAACCATTTTCTTATCAAGTCTCTTAATCACTCTCTCAATCTTGGGGTGGAGGTTGCACCATGTGTACCAAATGGTAGAGTCTTTATGGAAGCTTACTTGGGATCATAAAGGCCAACTTTATTACACATATAGAAACATTGAGAGATGCCCTATTTATTAGATGCCACCTCCTCCTTATTAAAGTTTCCCCATGGGATCCACTATATATTGAACAATTTGTTAGCAAGCCAACATCAAAGCCGATTCCTTTTGACCACACCATTTGACGCACAATAATGAATACATATAGATCAATTTTTGATTTTGAATAAAAACCAAAAGACCCAATTAGATTGCCATTTAGGAGAAATAAAAGTAACCTCTACTCAAATTCCTATCATAGTTGCTAATTAGAAAAAAATTAAAGAAGCAAAAACTTGAGGATGCAAACAAATGGAGAATGTCAATATTTGGAAACTCTTTGTCAAATGTCTCGCGCTTAGAATCTAAATTCCCCCTTTCACATGACACAATCTTCTTAAAATTTTAATTATATATTATGATAAATATACCTTAATACGACTATACAACCTTCAAAATTAAGCCTCTATACATCCACAATCTCCCCTTCCATGTGATACAATATTCCTAAAATTTTAATTATTATGTCGAGAGGCATAACCCTACAATGAAAACATGGTGCCTATAGGGAATCAACACATTCGTCAACAAAAAAAAAATCCAAAAATTAAGAAATCTTAAAAATAGAATATTTCTTCAACTTTTTTCTAAAAATAAAAAAATAATAAATAATAAATGTAAAATCTTAAAACAAAAATATATTTGTTATAATATATTATATTAGATAGTAATACTACATATTATATATTAAAATATATAATTTGTACATAATATAATATATTATATATTAAAATATACTACATATTATATTAAAATATATAGTAATATCATATATTATATAATGTGGATATTAAAAATATTAAATATAATATTTTAAAATCAAAAATATATTTGTTATAATATATTATATTAGATAGTAATATACTACATATTATATATTAAAATATAGAATGTAGATAATATAATATAGTCCTCTAAGAATGCAATGTAGATAATATAATATAGTCCTTTAGAATGCATGCAATAGCCGCATACCCACATACCACGTGCATCGAATAAGTTCAGGCCTTGGAGTTGAACTCAAAACCACTTGGGGAGCAAACCCACGACCTAAGCCAACTCCACTACCCATGTGTACTTTAATATCATTCATATTATATATATATTTGTAATACGCAATAGAGCTGCATGCATTATATTAGGAGCAAAAAAAATTACATCCTTTTTAGCCCGTCTTCAAATTGGGCCAATTTGAATGGCTCTTAGTGCCCACAACCACCCTCACAAAATCTCCCAATAAATACCAAAATTTTTCCCCAGGTTGCGAATCCGATTATCAATTTATTAGAGCGACACTGGCCTCATGGCCTATATAAAACAATAACCAAAACAAACACCAACCACCCATCAGCCACCCCACCCGTTACCACCATCATTCTACTTCATCGTAGAATCTAGTGGATTCCACCAAGTTTGCAAATGCCTGACACCACTCCAAGCCTTCTGTTTCATTCAAACCCAACCTTCTACATAGGAAGTTGTAGCCAATTGTTGCCCTTCTCCTATGGCACTCCAGACCTTCAGCCTTTACATCCATGACGAAGGGAAGCCACTCCACCTCTACACCCTGTAGGAACATTTTGTTGATATCATCCGAGAGTGGGATTCCAACTCCCAGCCGCACCACCGCCACCACATCCACGTCATCAAGCAAAATTGCTGCCTTGAAGACCACCCTAAGAAAGAGCAGGCACCTCAGCTTCGGTAGATTCAGGTATAATAGCAACACTAGAAAACAAGAGGCAATGTCAGATTTTTCCCTTGTCCAATTGTTAGAGAAGAAAAACTTCTTCCCACTCACCATCCTCACGGCTTCCAAATACAAAATGTCTTTGTTCAAACATATCTTCTTAAGCATTTGATCTGTGATGAAGCCTGAGAAAGCAGATTGCTTTTTTGAGCAATGTAACTTAATTGGAGTATCCATTTTCAAGAACATCCATTCATTTCTTGAGGCTTCATCGCTTAATATAGTCACATGGCCTTGATAATATTGAAGATCCATCTCAACTCATTAATTCTTTCTGCCTCCAAATTCGTTGCCTCTTTATTTTCATATGGCTCCTTGGAGGTGGCATTCAATTTTCCTTTGCCGAGATGTACTTAAGCTTCCAAGTGTTTTCTTTTGGAGAGCTATGTCGTATGTTTTCATCATTACCCTTCCACTATCTACTCATCATTCTGTTCCTCCCATTTTGATGCCACCAACTCCTGTGAGTGAGAACCACAGCCGTTGTTGTGGAATACAATTAATATTTGAGTCCATGGATGTAGATACGACTCGTGCGGTCAATATTTTTCCCATCTCCAATGGTGTCGTAAAGACCCTAGTGACATGCCATGTCATATCTCCTCTCCTCGAGAATTATTACGACCATACGTGTGGTTACCCATGTTGGATGATGTGATGTTAGGATCTACGTCATCGTCCTCCTATGGGTTTCCCATGAGGCCAATCTGGCTACTTGGTACAAAAAAAATTATTCCATTGGAACATGGGAAATAGCCTTATCCATCCCTCACTCCTTCACTTTCTAGTGCATCATCTTCTTTGTTTCCTTCCCTGTAAATGTGATTTATTCAGTAACCTTAAAAAGATTTCACCAGCTCAACATCCTTAGAAAGGAGGGCCCTAAGCTTCCAATTAGGAGTGGACTCACTTCTGAGGGCATTGATTACCAATGTTGAATCTCCTATTGCTACTCTGGACAACCCTAGTTCCTTGCACAAATTCATTCCATGTGTCACCGCCAGGAACTGAGCTTCATTGTTCATGCCTTCAGGCAATCTCTTTGCTAAGGAGGCAATTATATTTCCTTGCCAATCCCTAATTATGCATCTTTCCCCTGACAGACCTGGGTTGCCTTTGGAAGCCCCATTAAAATTCAATTTATACCATCCTTGTGGAGGGGGGTCCACATCACTGAGGCTCGGTCCTGCTCTAACTCCTTTCCTCCCTTTCCAACCCAAGGCAAAATCCAAAGAGAGGGCCACACAACATGTATTCTTGCATCCCATTCCGAGAAAGATTTGTCTTTTTCCCCTTTTTGGGCCAGTTTAGCATTCAAAGTCTTTATTAGACTAGCCTCAATTTTGTTAATGAGGGCGTACTCATCTTCTTGTCCTGGAATATTTGCCTATTCCTTTCCTTCCACAATTCCCACACAATGATTGACGGGATGAGAATCCATATGTCCCTAAACACCAAACTCTTCTTTAGTGATAGCCATGATCGGAATCAGTTGAGTAAGTCTAAAGGAAAAGCACATGCCCATCCAAGCCTTGCACATATCCAAGGCCAATATTCTTGTGCAAAATGACAACCTAAGAGAAGATGATTAGAAGTTTCCTCTGCCTCTTCACACAAAGTGCATCTAGAGGGACACTATAAGCCTAAGCAGTGAATTTTTTCCACAATCAGGATCTTATTTTGTATTGTAGCCCATGTGAAATTTCCCGCTTTAGGAAGGAAAACATTGCTCCAACATAAATGTAGGGGAAAACTATTGACGATTCTCCCATTCTCATTGTATAACATCCTATATCCATCTCTTGTATTATAGCTTCCTGTCTTGGAACCTACCCATATTAGGGAGTCACTCCCTACCTCAAAGAGAGAACTCTATTTTTCAGGGCTTTCGAGAGTAACTACACCTCCCTAGGGGGAAGATTGAGGGTTGAGAAGTCCCTCCATTTCCAATCTAAAATAGATCTACTTGTATTTGGAATGTTGTAATATTTTACTTTCTCACCCCACAAGTTCTTCAGTGTTTGTTTTGTCTGCCCAAACTCAATTATCCTATCTAGGCTAGGAAAACCTGCCCAGGAGTCTTCCCATAATAAGGCCTTGCTCCCATCCAAAACATCCCAAGTTAGGTAGTCACATATAAGTGGTTTGCATTTTTGCATGAAGTTCCATATTCGGGATCCTGAGGGAGGATTGGAAATAGTGAGGATGTCCCTATTGTTATTGTTCTTTACATACTTATGGTGCAATATTCTTGCCCATTTACATTGTGGTTCACAGTGCATTCACCAAACTAATTTAGCCCCCAAGGCTTTGTTCTGCATTTCCAAGTTTTTGAAACCAAGCCCTCCATCTTCCTTAGTTCTACATAATTTTTCCCAGGAAATCAGTGCAATTTTCCTCTTTTCCTCATTACCCTGCCAAAAGAACTGCTTGAATATTTTTGTTAGTTTGGCTACACATCCACTTAGGATACAAAGAACCGACATAAGATATATCAGGAGAGCAGAGAGGACAAATTTAATTAATGTAATTTTTTCAACCCATGTCAGCCATTTTTCCTTCTAGTTGTTCACCTTTGAGTTTGCTTTGAGGTTTAGAGGGTCCCAAAGACCAGTCAACCTTAGCCCCTTCTCTAGAGGAATGCCTAGATAGGTGAATGGAAGCTCACCTTTTTTGAAGCCTAGCACCCTCAATATCTCTTGTTCCTTTTGCACTAGTGTGTTGAAGAAAAATATTTATGACTTTCTTTCATTGACTTCCTAACCTGATGCTTTGGCATATTTCTTGAGGACTGAGTTCAAGAATACAACTTCCTTCCTCTTTTCTACCCCCATTAAAGTTGTATCGTCAATGAATTGCTGATGGAAAACTGCCTGGATATCACTTGTCACCTTTATGCCCTCAATCTGAGATGAACTAATTCCTTGAGAAATGGCTCTCCCCAATGCCTCAACCATCAAAATGTATAGAAAGGGGGAAATTGGATCTCCTTGCTTGAGTCCCTTGACACCTCAAAAAAGCCTTCAGGCGATCCATTGACAAGAATAAAAAATATGGGGGCGGAGATACAATTATACACCCAATTTATCCATCTCTTGTTAAAGCCAAAGGATTCAAGAAAATTGATCAGAAATCTCCAATCCACCGTATCATAGGCCTTCCTTATGTCTAGCTTGATAATCATACTCGCCTGTTTGTTTTGCTGTATTGAATGGATTGTTTCCTGGACAATAATTATTCCATCCATGATTTCCCTTCCTGGAACAAAGCATGTTTGCTCTTCAACAATAATTGATGGAAGAATGAGTTTTAGCCTGTTCACCATAGCCTTTGTCATCACTTTGTATATAGTATTACATAGGGAGATCGACCTATATTCATCCAATGAATTCAAGACCTCTTTCTTAGGGATCAAGGCTAGAAAGGTCTTATTGACCTCCTTCAGCAAACACCCAAAGTTCCACGAAGCTTCAATTGCTTACATTAACTCATCACCAATCAATCCCTAGAACTTCTGAAAGAAGCCGATAGAGAGGCCATCAGGCCCAGGGGCCTTGTCTGGGTGTAGCTAAAAGAGCGCCGACTTTATTTCCCCTTTTGTGAATTTCTAATTGAGCATCTTATTCTGATCCTTAGAGACCAACCTTGGGATGCATTTTAAGAGTTCTTGTTGCTGATGAAAATTTGAGCCCTCACCATTGTTAAGCAGATTATTAAAATATCTCACCACTTTTGCTGCTATTTTCCTGGGGTCATCTGCAGTAGATCCATCTGAGCATCTAAGACTCGTGATTCTATTCACACTTCTTCGTTGTCTCGTACTATTGTGATTTTTTTTTGTATTTTTGTCCCCTTCTTTGAGCCAAACATCCTTAGATTTTTGTCTCCAAAAAAATTCTTCTTTGGTCAAGACACCCTCATACTTCCCCAGTAGCTCCTTTTCTTTGTAATAGCTTTGAAGGTTTAAACCATTCTGCATTATGTCTTCCTCCACTTCTTGAAGATCTCTTTCAATGCTCTCCCTTGATTCAAAAATGTTTTTGAAGCAATTCCAATTCCAGTCCTTTATTTTTTGCTTCAGCCACTTCAATTTGGTTACGAAGCAGAACATCTTTGATCGCCTTGTATTTCCACCCACCTTTCCGCTACAAGATCAGGGAAGGTTGGATCTTTAAGCCACATATTTTCAAATTTGAAGGGCAAGCGGATCGGGCTTCTATCCTCTTGTATGTCCAACTAAATTGGGAGGTGATCTGACCCCGTGCTGGGTGAGATGGTGGCCTCAAATGTGCACTGGAAACTATCCAAGTCTCCCCAAAATAGAAATGCATCTAGTTTTTTTTGCTATCATCCAGGGGCCTTCCCTCTTATTTGTCCATGTGTAGACACCATTCCTAAAGTCTATGTTCAACATTTGATTTCTTGTGATCCACTCTCTGAAATCTTTGTGGGATTGATTTCCTCTTGGTATGCCTCCTAGTTTATCCTTGTCTTCTAATACTGCATTGAAATCTCCCCCCAATAAGAAATTCTCTCTAGACTTCTCCTTTAAAAAATCTTCAATTTCTTGCCACAAGCCTCACTTCCTTATGCATGAATTGGGGCCATATGCATTGATGAGGCCGAATTTGAGTTTAGATTGGATACTTCGTACTCTACAACACTGCCAACAGGGATTCTTTGAAATTAGTTCCACCTGCACCATACTAGGCCTCCAAATGATTTCTAGACCCCCTGAGGCTCCGCTAGCTTGAACTCCTTCACCATCCCAGCCTCCTATCTTTTTCTTTAGTATAACCAAATCCTCCTTGTTAAATTTTGTTTCTTGTAGCATTACAATGTTTGCCTTGGTTAGGGCCAACCTTCTCTTGACCAAGCATTGTTTGTTAAGGGTGTTTAGGCCCCTAACGTTCCACAAAAGCAACCTATGGCGACTTGGGAAGAGGGGTGCTCTTCCCCAAATTCAGTAATGTTGTGAGCTTCTGCTACCCTTTTGCATCTCCTGCCAACATTATTACCTCCTACAAAGATTTCCTTCCTCTGGTTTTTCCTTTTCCACAATCTGGTTTGGCCTTTGTAGATGAGTGTTGTTTAACCCCCAAATTCCCTTTGGAGGAAACATCTTCCAATTCATCTCTTGATTCAGTTGCGGCTGCCAGCATCAATTGTTGGGCCAATGGAAGCTCTGACCCCATTATGATGTCATCAATATCTTCCTCTGTATTACTTTACGAATATTCCACCAGTTGGTTAACCCCTTCATCTTTCATGACTATCTACAAAAAAAATTCATTTATATCCTTCCCCGTGTCCATCCTCTCAGTTTTTCGGCCCTTCCCATGTCCTTGTTTCCTCCATCACTTTTGGAACCACCAAAATCTCATCCTAGTCTTGACCTACGGCCTCCTCATTTCCTTCTTCGACCGAGATAGCCCTAATGTTTTCACTAATCTCTCTCTCTAGTGATTATGTGTCCTTTATTAAGTTTCTCAATTCTTCGAGGCATTTCATTTCTCCCTTTGGGTTCAACTCCCTACCTTCTTTCATTTTGTTAAACTCTGTGGAGATCGACTGGATCAAGGACATTGTCCCTATTTGCTCCTTTGTCGCATTAGCATTCGACGATCCTGAGGGGTTTGGGTGTCAAGGAAGGCTTCTTCCAAACCAACCATCATCCAAAGTCAAACCCAATGCCTTCCTTGTTCCTTTCAAGTAGCTTGCAATGTATCCTTTACTCAAAATATAGCTTCCCCCTTTTGAGTCCACCGTTATCTTTTGAAACCAATCTCCCTTCCTAGAAAGAATCTCCAAATTGTCCAAGAATCTAAATTCAGTGTTTATATCCACCAAGATTTTGGCTACACCTGATTTTCCTTTCATGAATTCTTCTTCGATGCCTATGAAGGTCCATAGGGCACCTTCGATCTTCTCTAGAGTTTCTTCACTCCAATACTCCGGAGAGATATTTTCCAAAGTTATCCAATACATATAGTATTTCAATTTATGCAACCCTGGGTTAAAGTTTGGCTCCCAATCTATCTTGTAAAAACAAAAACCCTTAAAGAACATGGGCTCCCCATTTAATATTTTTTCTTTTATCCCCCGATCTTCACATTCTAACAGAATAAAATTCTCAGTTATGGATTTATCTCTTACCCGTCCTTCAAATCAGTCAACTAACCAGTCGGTGATCTCCTTGTCTAACGCCTCCTTGCCAGTCCATTTGACAAACATGTCGCAGTTCTTCAAGAAATCCCATCGGGGTTGAAGATAGCTGTCTGGAATTGATAATATCTTGCTTCTCAGATCCGATGAGGTGTAGGGTTTTTCAGTTTGGGTGCTCGACTTCAGAACCCATACCTTAGAAACCCAATTTGGGCCTCCCCTTCCATAATTCCTCCCAAGAATGGAGTTATGCTAGTTTCTCTGGGATCTTCGAGGATTCCATCTTCTTTCAACTCCTTCTTTTGTTCGGAATGGGGGTTTTCTGGTTCGTCGATTCCCTGACCGCCCATACTAGTTTGATGGATTCCAACCTAGTCTCCATGCTTGGTTTTGATTCCCTTGGGTTCGAACACTTGCCTCCACATGTCTTTTGTTTGCTTGGGTAACACCTGTCTGTCAATTTGTCTGATTCCTCCTCCATCCGCCATGGTTCTGCTGACTTCATGCCTTATTTTTCCCCTAATTTCACTCCTGTTGTCGGTTCATTATTCATCATGTCATTCATATTTTATGTTATATAATATAGATATTAAAAATATTAAATGTAAAATCTTAAAACAAAATATATTTGTTATAGTATATTAGATTAGATAGTAATTTATACTACATATTATGTATTAAAATATATAATGTAGACAATATAATATATTATATATTAAAATATATAGTAATATTATTAATATTATATAATGTAGATATTAACAAAAAAAATTAAAAATTAAGGAATCTTAAAAAAAAAATCAATATTCTTTTCTAAAAGTAATAAATGTAAAATCTTAAAAAAAAAATTGTTATAATTACGCCGAGAGGCGTAACCTACAGTGACAGCACGGGTGGAGTGTGACCGTGTAAAAAAAAATGTTAACTTATAAAAAGTAAAAGCCGACAACCAAAGCGTTTATTAAATATTATATATTTTTCGTCATAAATTTTCCAACTAATTAATTAAAAGCCGACAACTAAAGAGATATGAAATAGTATATCGTTTCGGTCATAGCTTTTGGAACTCATATAAATAAGAAGTAAATAGTGGGAATAAAAAACATATTATTATTGGGAATAGTGCGAATAAATACAGAGGTGCAGGAATAAATAGTGCGAATAAATGCAGAGGTGCAAATAGTGCGAATAAATACAGAGGTGCAGATAAAAAAATAATTCTACTATAATGCTTTTCAATTAAATAAATTTTTAATAAAATATCTATTATAAGAAAGTAAATTTTTTTTAGTTTTATTCTTTTTGGGTAAAAAAATAATTCTATTATAATGCTTTTCAATTAGTAATTAAGAAAGTAATTTAATGTAAAATATAAATATATTATTAATTGTTTTTAGTTTTATTCTTTTAGGGTAAAAAAGTTAATTTCATAATGCTTATATTATAATATTTTTTTATAAGCAAGTAAATAATTTTTAATAAAATATCTATTATAAGAAACTAAATTTTTTTTAGTTTTATTCTTTTTAGGGTAAAAAAGTAATTCTATTATAATGCTTTTCAATTACAAATAAGAAAGTAATTTAATGTAAAATATAAATGTATTATTAATTGTTTTTAGTTTTATTCTTTTAGGGTAAAAAAGTTAATTGCATTAAAATGTTTTTAATGCTTACATTATAATATTTATTTATAAGCAAGTAAATATTTTTTTAATAAAATATCTATTAGGTGATTAATATATCACATACAAAAACAAGCAAATAGTGCAATGGATTAATATGTTTGATTTGTAATTGAAGGGTTATGGGTTCAACTCTCATTGTGGGTTTAAAAATTAATATATTTTTTAATTAATTTATTTATTAGTAATTTTATTGAAAAAGTTATTAATTAACATAATTGTAATCATAAAAAAATCAAAATAAACATGTAGTGCAATGGATTAGTGTGTTTTGTTTATAATCGTAAGGTTGTGGGTTCAATTCTCATTTGGATTCAAAATTTAATATATTTTTCAATTAAAAGTGAATATTACTATGAAATGGTATGTGTAGAAAATAAGAAAGTAATTTAATGTAAAATATAAATGTATTATTAATTGTTTTTAGTTTTATTCTTTTAGGGTAAAAAAGTTAATTGCATTAAAATGTTTTTAATGCTTACATTATAATATTTATTTATAAGAAAGTAAATAATTTTTTAATAAAATATCTATTAGGTGATTAATATATCACATACAAAAACAAGCAAATAGTGCAATGGATTAATATATTTGATTTGTAATTGAAGGGTTATGGGTTTAACTCTCATTGTGGGTTTAAAAATTAATATATTTTTTAATTAATTTATTTATTAGTAATTTTATTGAAAAAGTTATTAATTAACATAATTGTAATCATAAAAAAATCAAAATAAACATGTAGTGCAATGGATTAGTGTGTTTTGTTTATAATCGTAAGGTTGTGGGTTCAATTCTCATTTGGATTCAAAATTTAATATATTTTTCAATTAAAAGTGAATATTACTATGAAATGGTATGTGTAGAAAATAAGAAAGTAATTTAATGTAAAATATAAATGTATTATTAATTGTTTTTAGTTTTATTCTTTTAGGGTAAAAAAGTCAATTGCATTAAAATGTTTTTAATGCTTACATTATAATATTTATTTATAAGCAAGTAAATAATTTTTTAATAAAATATCTATTATGTGATTAATATATTACATACAAAAACAAGCAAATAGTGCAATGGATTAATATATTTGATTTGTAATTGAAGGGTTATGGGTTCAACTCTCATTGTGGGTTTAAAAATTAATATATTTTTTAATTAATTTATTTATTACTAATTTTATTGAAAAAGTTATTAATTAACATAATTGTAATCATAAAAAAATCAAAATAAACATGTAGTGCAATGGATTAGTGTGTTTTGTTTATAATCGTAAGGTTGTGGGTTCAATTCTCATTTGGATTCAAAATTTAATATATTTTTCAATTAAAAGTGAATATTACTATGAAATGGTATGTGTAGAAAATAGAAGGCAACCCTATTTTATGAGGGTGTTGTATTCCATTAAATTGTGTCTATATATATCAATTCCATTAAATCTAAAGTGACTTACTTTGATAGCATGCAATTTCTTTATGTTTGCTAACCTTAATTTTATTGTTCTTTTATTTTCAGTGAATAATCTAATTAAAAATGTCACGGAACGAATCAGAAATCATAGTTGAAAGCCCAACTGCCTCTATAAGGTCAAATGATTTTGTTGAAACCCCTATCGACAAATGTGCAAGAATAGTTTTATAGTGTTGCAATAACATTGTCAAAGAAATTTAAAATACAAGCTTAATGATCGATGATGATGTTGAGGAACTGGAAATAATGACAATGGAAGCTATTGCAAAAAAAGTTCATGAGGCATATACTATAGTAGGTGCATTTCCAAATATGCTCAAAGACGTATATAAAGATCACTATGAAAATAAAGGTCGTAATACCGATCTCATTGCTGAAGAATTTGTAATGTATTTACACCATTACAATGAGATGTTATTACTATAATCCCTTTTTATTTGACCTTCAATACTTCTTACATTTACAAACTTTGAAGACTTTAAGAAAAAAATTGAAGAGGATGTGTGGCAACATACAAGACTTCCATTATGCTACTCATTATTTGTAATGTACACGGTTTTTTTAAATGTGTGGTATTAAATATATTTTTTAAGTGGATGTGTGCCAAATCTATACGTAATATTACATGTGCTTCAAATATAAGTTACAATATTTTTAAGCAAATTTTTAAAGTTTTTGTACACATTTTATCCAATTTTTATTTTCAAATTTTAAATGATTTAGAAAAAAATCATGTTATACAAATGATAATAGCAATTAAATATATATATATATGAAAATTGATTATGATCTTCATGATTGAAAAAATTAGATGCCTTGATAAATCTCTACATACTTTATATAATTATATAAATAAAAAATTAATATTTAATTTGTATTTTTAATAAATTATTTAATAAATGTTTGGAAATCAATCTTCACCTAACCCTAATTCTAACTATATCTCCTAACCCTAACCTTAAACAAAATTAATAAACCTAACCCTAACCCAAACCCTAATCCTAAAAATAATCCTAACCCTAACCGTAACCCTAATACTAATACTAATACTAACCGTAACCCTAATCCTAACCCTAACCCTAACCCTAATAAAATTTTGAACCTAACCATGTTTGACCCCTAACCATAACTTATATTATATTTTTATAATAAATAAACTAAAATATTATTATTTATCTAATAATATAATCAAATAATATAATGTTTCCTTCATCTATCTCCAATAGTGGACCCGCAAATACATACTCATCTGCATTTGAATCAAACTCCATATAAACATAATTCAGTTGGCAAAAATGTTTTGATCTGAATTGCATGTTGGTCAAAAATGTTTTGATCTGAATTACATGTAAGTTCACTAAGCAGGTCTTGTGAATGGAGCTTTAGGATACATCAGAAATATCATATACAAACCTGGATGTGGCCCACCAGATCCACCTACATATGTTATGGTTGAATTTGATAATTACTCTGGAATTCCTTTTGAAGATGCATCTCCAAATTTAATTCCAATTTCACCAATACAAAGGGGCCGCACACATCAATTGCCCCTACGATTGGCTTGGGCACTAACGATCCACAAATCACAAGGGTTAACTCTTTCCAAGGCAACAATTGATATAGGACCAAGAGAAAGGGCAGGAATAACATTTGTTGCTATATCAAGTGTTAAATCTTTGGATGGAATTAGAATCTCACCACCATTTACATATGATCGTTATGAAAAAATGAAGACAGGAAAGCAACTCGCCAAAAGAAAATCAGAAGAAAAAAGACTAAAATCTTTGGAAACATAACATTTTTAAGTGATGTATATATTTTTCAAATAAAATAAGTGATAAATTCTTATTGTACATTGTGCGTTGCAGATGCTACTAGCTTATCTATCTTAATATATTAATCTATATATTATATGCCGAGACATATCATTTTCGAGGCGTATTTTTTAAATTCAAAAAGCAAAAAAAGTGAAAAAAATACGCTTCAAAAATGATATCTCTCGGCGTATAATATATAGATTAATATATTAAGATAGATAAGCTAGTATATTATATTAGATAGTAATATACTACATATTATATATTAAAATATATAGTAATATTATTAATATTATATATTATATAATGTATATAATATAATAAAAATTAAATTATAGGTTAAAATAATATTTTTATAGTTATATTGATATAATATTTATGATGAGATTTATAATATATTATATTAATATTTCATAACTATGAATAAAAATATTTAATTATATTAATATTTTAATTTAATATATTGATATTAAATATGTATTGATTTTATATAATAGATTAACATTAATATATTGATTTAATTTAAATTAATATTTGGTAAATCATTATATCATATAATTAATAATATATATCAATTATTTTATTCTTAATTCTAATATAAATATTAGTTAATACATTAATACTTCTTGCAAGTGAATGGAGCGACAACAAGAGCGAAAACAGGAGCAAAAGAATGGGCAAAGTCAACAGAACATCAGTGCCTAGAGGAGGAACCATGCGAGGCGACAAACAGGTGGCAAACAAGAAAATGGAGGACTTTCAGAGGCAGGAGCACAAACACATGGCAATTGAAACCAACCAAGGAATCCAGGGCGGTATTCGACAAACAGGTATGGGTGGTCAGGGAATCAAAGGCCAAGAAAACCCCCATTTCGATATAAAAGTGGGTATGAATCTACATGGGATCCACGGAAAAACTAGAAAAGGCCATTTCAATACCAAATTTGGGAGGAACAACGAAAGAGGAGGCCCAAAACGGGTAATCAAGGCATGGGTTTCGAAGATGAATCCTCAAAACAGGAAACCCTTCTCTCTACCGGATCGAAGGAGCAAGATAATGTCAATCCCAAATAGCTATTTGTAGCCTCAATGGGATTATCTGAAGAATTGTGTCATGTTTTTCAAATGGACTGACAATGAAGCGTCAAACAAGGAAATCAACAATTGGCTATTCGAGCGCTATGAAGGACGGGTAAGAGCCAAAACCCTAGCTGAGAATTTCATTATGTTAGAATGTGAAGATTGGGGGATTAAAGAAAGGATATTATACATGGAACCTCTATTTTTTAAGGGTTTTTTCTTTTATAAGATAGATTGGGAACCAAACTTTAATCCAAGGCTGAATAAACCAAAATATTTTCTGCATTACATAACTTTGGAAAATCTCCCGTCGGAATATTGGTGCAAAGAAATTTTAGGGAAGATTAACAGTGCCCTAGGAACTTTCATCGACATCGAAGAAGATTTTCTTATGGGAAAATCGGGCACAACCAAAATCTTGGTGGATATAAACCCTGAATTTAGAAATTTGGATAATTTGGAAATCCTATCTGAGAAGGGTGAGTGGCTTCAGAAGATAACAGTTGATTCAAAAGGAGGAAGTTGCATTTTGAGTAAGGAATACATTACTAGCTACTTGAGAGGAACAGGGAAACCAATGGACTTGACTCTGGATAAAGGTTGGTTTGGAAGGAAATACCCACGATTCCTAAATCCTGAGGGATCGAGGAAAGCTAATTTGGAAAAGGAGTAGTTAGGAATGAAGCCAACAGAAGGGTCGATAGCCATAGAGATTCAAAACATGAAGGAAGGAAGGGGAGCAAACCTTAAGGGAAGTATGGACTGCCTTGAAGAACTAAGGAGTTTAATGAAGGATACAAAGCAACTAGAGAAAGAGATCTGCAAAAATATCGCGGTCATTTTAGGACAAGAGAGAAATGAGGAAGAAAATGAGGAGGTTACTGGTTCTGGCCAAGAAGGGATTGTGGCCACACCAAACAAGCTGGTGGATTTAGCGACAGGCCCATGGTGGGATACCAAACAATGAATTTGAGGGAGGACATAAATGAAATCTTTATGCAGTTAGCCATGAGAGATGGAGGGGATAACCAACCGGTGGTGTATCCTTTGAGCAATACAAAGGAGGACCTTGAAGATGTTGCAATGGCGTCAGAGCTTCCACTGGATCAATAGTTGATGTTGGAAGTTGCAGCCAAATTTGGGGAGGAATTGGAGGAAGTCTCCCCCACAGGAAAACTAGGGATCAAACAACATACATCCACTAAGTTCAAACTGGACTGTGGAAAAGGGAAGACCAGAGGGAGAAAATCTATGCAGGAACTAATATTGATGGTTGGGGATGTGGAGGGGCAACAAAAGCTTACTACATTGCTAAAATCAACGAAGGGAACCCCTCTTCCCGAGTCGCCATGAGGCTACTTTCGTGGAATGTTAGGGGCCTAAACGCTCCTAACAAACAATGCCTGGTCAAAAGAAGATCAAATTTGACCAAGGCTAATATGGTATTGATACAAGAAACAATACTTAGTAAGGAGGATTTAGAATTGTTGAAGAAAAAGATAGTGGGGTGGAATGGTGAAGGAGTCCAAGCAAGTGGAGCCTTCAGGGGCATAGCAATTTTCTAGAATCCCAGCACGGTATAGGTGGAAATGCTATTGGGAAAACCATGTTGACAGTGTTGTTGGGTGCGAAGCATCCACTTTAAACTCAAATTCGGCCTCATCAATGTGTATGAGCCCAATTCATGCATAAGAAAGTGCAACTTGTGGCAAAAATCAAAAAAAAATTAAAGGTAAAACAAGGGGAAAATTTCATATTGGTGGGAGATTTTAATGCAGTGCTAGAGGACAAGGATAAATTGGGAGTAATTCAAAAGGAAAACTAGTCTCAAAAAGATTTTTGAGACTAGATCATAAGAAACCAATTGTTGAACATAGACTTCAAGAATGGGGTATACACATGGACAAATAAGAGAGCAGGCCCTTGGATGATAGCAGAAAAATTGGATAGGTTCCTATTTTGGGGGGGCCTGGACAAATTTCAGTGCACATTTGAAGCCACCATTTCTCCCAACACAGGGTCAAGCCATCTCCCAATACAGTTGGATATTTGAGAGGATAAGAGCTCGATTTGTTCACCTTTCAAATTTGAAAACATGTGGCTTAAAGACCCAAGCTTTCTGAGTCTGGTGGAGGAGTGGTGGGCGGAAATCCATGTCAAAGGTTCAAAGATGTACTGTTTGATAACAAAATTAAAATGGCTGGAGCATACAATCAAGGATTGGAATTGTAATTTCTTCTAAAACATTTTTTAATCAAAAGAAAGCATTGAAGAAGATCTTCAAGAAGTGGAAGAAGGCATAATGCATAATGGATTGAACATACAGAGCTATTATAAAGAAAAAGAGTTACTAGGGAAGTATGAGGACATCCTGGCCAAAGAAGAATATTTTTGGAAACATAAGCCAAGGGAGGTGTGGCTCAAAGAGGGGGACAGAAATACCAAATTCTTTCACAATAGCACGAGGTAGTGAAGGAGTGTGAATAGAATCACGGGCCTAAGGTGTTCAAATGGATCCATGGTGGAGGAGCCTTGCGAAATAGCAGAAGAAATGGCGAGGTTCTTTAATAACCTACTAAACAATTTTGAGGGTTCAAACCTGCGTCACCAACAAGAACTTTTAAGATGCATTCCAAAGCTAGTAACAGAAGCTCAAAATAAGATGTTCAATGAAAAATTCACTAAAGAGGAAATAAAAATGGACCTTTTCCAACTGCATCTAGATAAGGCCCTTGGCCCAGATGGTCTTCTAGTTGGCTTCTTTCAAATATTTTGGGGGTTGGTTGGCGATGAGCTAGTGGAAGCAATTGAAGTTGCATGGAACTCAACCAGTTTGCTTAGGGAAGTCAATAACACTTTTATAGCTCTGGTTCCCAAGAAAGAAGTCATGAACTCATTGGATTATTATAGGCTGATCTCCCTTTGCAATACAATATACAAAGTCATGACAAAGGCTATGGAAAATAGGTTAAAACTCATTCTCCCATCAGTGATAGTTGAAGAACAAACATGATTTATGCCAGGGTGGGCAATCATGGACAAGATAATCATTTCTCAAGAGACAATTCATTTGATTCAGTAGAATAAACAAGCAAGTATGATTATCAAACTGGACATCAAGAAGGTATATGACACGGTGGATTGGAGATTTTTGATCAAAGTTATGGAAGCCTTTGGCTTCAATAGGAGATGGCTAAACTGGGTTTTCAATTGTATATCCATGCCTAGATTCTTGATTCTGGTTAATGGCACACCTGAGGGATTTTTTGAGGTATTGAGGAGGCTGCGCCAAGGAGATCCAATCTCCCCCTTTCTTTACATCTTGATGCCAGAGGCCTTGGGCATGTCAGTTGGCCTGGGCATCAGTTCCTCCTAAATTGAAGGCATAAGGGTCACAAGTGACATACAAGTAGTTTCCCACTAGCAATTTGTTGATGATACAACACTAATGGGGGCGGCTAGGAGGAAGGAAGCCGTATTCTTGAATTCAGTCCTCAAGAAGTATGCCAAAGCTTCAGGCTAGCTATTCAATGAAAGAAAGTCAAAAAATTTCTTCTTTAACACATCAGTGCAGAAGGAGCAAGAGATATTGAGGGTGCTAGGCTTCAAAAGAGGAGAGCTTCCATGTACCTATTTAGGCATTCCACTGGCAAAAGGAATAAGATTGGCTGGCCTTTGGGATCCTTTGACACTCAAAATGAGTACGAAGGTGAATTTTTGGAAGGAAAAATGGTTAACATGGGCTAGAAAATTTACACTAATTAAATCTGTCCTTTTTGCGTTCCCAATTTATCTTATGTCGGTTATATGTATCCCAAGTGGATGTGCTGCCAAATTAAAAAAATCTTCAAGAAATTCTTTTGGCAAGGTAATGAAGAGAAGAGGAAAATTGTGTTGATCACTTGGGAGAAACTATGTAGAACTAAAGAAGATGGGGGGCTTGGTTTCAAACACCTAGATTTGCAGAACAAAGCACTTGGAGCTAAACTCATATGGCACATGCATTGTGAACCACAGAGCAAGTGGGCGAGAATTTTGCACCACAAGTATCTAAAGAATGATAATAGCAGTGACATCCACACAATCTCCAATCCTCTGCCTGGGTCCCAGATTTGGAATTTCATGCAAAAATGCAAACCAGTTATTTGCAACTACCTTACATGGGACGTTCAAGATGACAACAAGGCCTTATTTTGGGAGGACTCTTGGGCTGGATATTCTAGTTTGGACAACATAATTGAGGTGGGGGAGGTAAAAAAAGCTTTGAAGAGCCTTTTCTTGACAATAAAGTTAAAGATTACATAATACCATATGAGAGCAGCTCAGTTCTAGATTAGAAATGGAGAGATTTTTCCACCCTCAATTTACCTCCAAGAGAGGTTCAACTACTCTCTGAAGCCTTAAAAAACATAATACTTTCTCTACGAAATGGCAATGACACTTTAATTTAGGCAAGAGCCAAGACAAGGAGATATAACACAAAACATGGCTATATGATGTTATACAATGAAAGAGGTAGAGTTATTGATAGTCTGCCCCTTCATCTATGTTGGAGTAGTGCTTTCCTCCCTAAGGTGAGAACATTCACATGGGCAACAATACAAAGAAAGATCCTAACAGCTAAAAAGTTCTACCGCTTAGGATTTTAGGGTCCATCTAGATGTGTCTTGTGTGAACATGCAGAGGAAACAACCAATCACCTCCTCCTGGGCTGCTAGTATGCACAAGAGTGTTGGTGTTGGTTGTGTGCAAGGCTTGGATGGGCATGCACCATGCCTCTGGACTTGCTTATCTAGTTTCAGGCATGGCCATCCTTGAAGAAGAACTCATTGTTTGGGGATATTTGGACACTCAACCCATCAATCATAGTATGGGAGCTATGGAAGGAAAGAAATAGATGAATATTCCAAGACAAGAAGATGTGTTCGACCTCCATCATCAAAAAAATCGAGGCTGGTCTGATAGAAACATTGAATGCCAAACTAGCCCAGAAAGGGGCAAAGGACAAAACTTTCTTGGAGTGGGATGCGAAACTATGTTAAGCTTGGCCATCACTCTGGATCCCGTCTTGGGTTGGATAGGGTGGAAATGGGGTGATGCAGGACCGAGCCTCGGTGGTTTGGTCTCCACCACCACAATGATGGTTCAAGCTAAACTTCGATGGGGTGTCTAAAGGTAACCTAGGGCCATCGAGGGTGGGTTGCATTATCAGGGACTGGCAGGGGAACACAATTGCATCCTCGGCAAAGAAGTTTCCCAAAGGAACGAATAATGAAACTGAACTCTTGGCTATCACACATGGTATGAACCTCTATAAGGAATTAGGTTTGTCTAGAGTCGCAATTGAAGGGGACTTGACATTAGTTATCAATTCTCTTAGATGTGGCTCCACCTCCAACTAGAATCTCAAGGCCCTCCTCACTAAGGTAGTAGAGTTGATGAAATCTTTTAAAAGCTATACTATAAACCATATCTACAGGGAGGGCAATGGAGAAGTTGATACACTGGAAAATGAAGGAGTGAGGGATGGATAAGGTTGTTGCTCATGTGTCAATGGAGTTAAATTGTCTGAGCCTTGTGTCCAAATTGGGCTCATGGGCAACCCCACATGAAGGAGATGATGTCAGTCAACACATCACCTCTGTTGTCAAGGAAATTCACCCGTATGGCCATTATAATTCTCGAGGATAGGAGATTTGACAAGCTCTGACACAGGGATTTGTTATTTGAATAAGAAAGGAGATTGATCACATGAGACACATTTGTAACCATGAACATAAACATTTAATGAATTCCAAATTGGGTTGTTGAAAGAAAGTAGTCGTAGGTTATGGTGGCATTGGTAAGGGTGGATTATATATGGGAGGAAACATGAATGGAATGATAATGATGACAACATACAGTCGAGCCCCTCCAACAATAAACATTTGGTGGGTGAAGTACTTCGCCCCCAAATTAAATTCAATGCCACCTCCAGGGAGCCGTATGGAAATATTCAATAGTGGGAATGGAGGCAGAGAGATTTAATGTGGCTAGCTAGCTCTTCGAATGACTCAATGGCATATGCCTATAATTTGTGAAGAACTACTCATTTGTGCCCAATTGTGCTCAAAAGGATGGATGCTCACGATCAGACTAAGGTGTTCAAAGAATAAAATGACCTTCCTAGGCTTCATTATCAATCAGAGGCTCAAGAAAATATGCCTGAAAAAAGACATTTTATGTCTTGAGGCAGTGAGGATGGTGATCGGGAAGAAGTTCTGCTTCTCGAACAACTGTACGAGGGAAAACTTTTATATTGCTTCTCATTTCCTTGCAACATTGTTGGACCTAAACCTTCTGAAGCTACATGTAAGAGAGGGGGACCACTGCATGCAAGACCCCAGGTCACAAAGGGTCGAGACACGAGAGGCTGCCCTAACTTACCTCAGCTAAGTGTATGTTTAGGATATGAGGATGAGAATGATGAGGATTTTTAGGGTCCTACAATCACTCTACAACCTGAGTTTCAAAGTGGGGCTAGGCGATTAGGTCTTTAGTTCCAACTCTACGCCTTAGGGAGCTCTCTACCTGAGGACGTCAGTGTGGACTTCAGACAACAACACAGTCCACTAGCGTCTTAGAAATGTGTTGTAGTCCATATGGCCAGACAACAGTCGAGACAAGGTTAAACACACCAAAACGACTTATCAGCCTAGCTATTTAACTAAAAGGCTAGAATGATGTAACTAAATAGATTAAGTAATCTCTAATGTTATAAAGCAAATAAGCAAAAGTGATAAAGATGAGGAGAATCTCACCAATGAAATCGTTCACCAGCTAATCCTCCAAGAGCTTGCACACCTACACACAACAAGAGAAAGAATGTTGGGGGGTGGATGTATAGGGGCCTGCCTTAGTCAAACCCCCATTTAGGTGTTCCCACCTCCACCAACAGCCAATGGAAAAGAGATAAAGAAGTGATAAAACACAAGCACTACAAAAATAGTACTATGCTACTCAACCAAATGATAGAGGAGAGGAGAGGGAAGCTTACCACCTCCACCAAGAGCACTCAAGGCTACTTGGGGGAGAAATGAGAGGAATTCAAGCCTTTGTTGCAATGGCATGGTCCCAAACTTGCTCTACTGAGATGATGGAGTGTGATATTGCTACTATGGAATGCTTGTAATACTAGAATGTGAGTGCAAAATGAGCTTGAAGTGATGTAGAGTTCTTTCGATCTTCATCCAACCTCCCAATGCAAGTTCAAATACTTGATTATGAAGGAATGAGGAAAGAAATGACCATATTCAGGTCGGGTGGCCGAAAGAGCGTTACAACTTCACTGCTAATGGAAAGAGTAACGCCTCTACTGGCTCAACCATAGGAATCTGCAAGGGATGTAAGCGCACCGCATGGACGTCTGCGCACCGTGCGGGCATCCCTAACAGAAACACCTCCACCGACACACAAAATGGGCGCCAAGTGGATTACCATCAACAGGCTTAAGTGAATTTAAGCCTCCGACTTAGGCTTTCTAAAGTGTAATAAGGCAAAAAGGGGAATTGCACCTAGGGTGCAAATTCGCTCTTATACATTTTTCCCCCACTTTAGCGAGCACAAGTACTGGTAAGTGCTCGATAAAGTAGATCAAGAAGAGAGTAGGGTTAGAAAAGTACACCTGAACCATCGAGGATGCAAACCGCAATCTAGCGAACCCAAAGATGCAAGGAGAACAAAAGGACTCCATAATTGTTGGGAACTATGAAGTTGGAACAACAAAGGGCCTTACAAGCCCGCAGACCTGGAAGGAGGCAACCCCCAAGATCTCTTGCATGGAGGAAGCCCCAAGGAAGCAAACTTTGCAGATTCAGGAAGTGGCGACATGTCTACCCACAAATAGAGCATGTCTAAAGCATTGATGTGTCTACCCGCAGATAGGACACATCTAAAAGCGACGACACATCTACTCGCAGGTAGAACATGTCTAAAGCGTTGATGCATCTACCCGCAGATAGAACACATCTAAAAGCAGTGACACATCTACCCGCAGATAGAACATGTTAGAAGTGGGGACACGTCCACCCGCAGATAGAGCGTGTCTAAAGCATCAACACGTCTACCCGCAGACATAACGTATCTAAAAGTGGCGACATGTCTACCCACAGATAGAACATGTCTAAAGCGGTCGGTCACGCAAACTGAAAGACTTTCAAAGGGGTCCCTTGGGAACCCTTCAAAAGGAGAGGGGTCCACTCAAGGGACACACAATTTGAAAGAGCAAGGTCTAGTCAGGCTGCCCCCAAGCTAAATGTGAAAGGGGGAATGGAACATCGAATCCAGTCGGGCTGCCCCCAGGCTAGATGTAAAAGAGTTCATTCATTACAAAGGATTTTGAAGAAAGGGTCCTTGAGGAACCCGCCGTGAAAGAGAGGGGGTCCACTCAAGGGACACACAGTTCAAAAGTCGCCACCTTAGAGCGATTCGTCATCAAGGGATCCTTTCGAAAGATGTTCACTTCATCAAGGAATTCGAAAGGAAGGTCATGCCCCCAGCGAGGGGAAGTCAAAGCAAGGAAGGTATTCAAGTCCTTTCTTTACGAACCCGTGATGAAGGAAACCATTCCGTTAGGATTCCAAGTTGAGAATGCGCTTCCAAGGAAAAAGGTATTGTAAAGACTTTCAAAAAAAGATTTCCTCGGAAACGAATTCATTTTCTGAAAGTTGAACTATTAAAGAACGTTGTCACACATAGGAGGGACAACTCAAGCAAAGAAGAGAGAAAGATAAAGAAAAAATGAAAAGCACAAAGGGCACAAGGGGATCTGGTTTAGTGGGGTCAAATCTATCCAAGTTCATATAATAGTAGGTAACCGTAATGCAAGGTGAAAGATCATCAATCCCCAACCAGATCAAGAAGAATGCACATAAAGAAAAGTAAAAATAAAAAATTGGGTCAACATGGAAGGGAGGCCTAAATGTCCCCGACACTTTGCATTGCCCCCAATTTAACGAAAAATCAAGCACAAACATGGAAGAATGATGGTACAAATAGAAGAAGGTTTACGACACAAAAACCACGCGTGTATCAAAGCACCAACAAGGGTAATGAGGGTCATCTAGGCACACATAGCACAAGTACGGGGGAACACATCACAAGACACACACACACGCACACAAGATCAAGAAAAAGAAAAGAGGCCTCCTCCTAACAATGCTTGGCCAAGAGGTCGTTCTCTTCCCAATCCAAATCCTTGTAAGGGGAAGGAGGACGAGTATGAAAAGGCAGAATGTTAAGAGGAGGGGCGTCCGACCCTCCCGTGACAAGGGCCAAGGAAGAGGGTCCCTCAAGGTCCTCTTCGCCGAGCTCTTATGGAGTCAAAGTTAGCAATTTTGCGAAGATCACCGACAGGGTCGGGACTTCATCCACAAAGTTAAACATGAACCCCATGGGATCGCTATGTCTTACTTTGGTGGATGGGATGGGTTGTGCCTGAGATCCACTGCTAGGCTCGCTAAATGATTCGGGAGTGGTAACGAACTCAAGAGAGGCCGGGACTAGTTCTATCACAAGGACAAAACAGGTCATCACAGGGCCACCTTGCGAAGGTGGGCTCTTCCTACATTCCTTATTGCGAGAAGGAATAGCCCCTGCCTTCTTCTTTGCAAGAGGGGATGAAATCCTCACAAACGAAGCTAGAGGTGCAGAGGAGGAAGAGGATAGAACCACAGTGGATACGACCGAAGTGTTAACCATATCCACAAGTTTTGGGAAGGGCTGAATATCCAGAATGGACACCAGCAAAGGAGGCTCCGCCAAGGGAGTGATAAACACTTGTACCTGATTAGGTTTAGGCGCATTTGTGCTCGCAATGAAAGTCAGGAATAGGTCAGGCAGAAGAGACACAATAGGAGAGAAGGAGGACGACATTGTAGAGGGCCCTGAAGATGGGGCGGTCGTTTCTTCTTCCTTCTATTGCGAAGCGGCCTGCTCAGCCAGGAGAGCCTTTCGCCAACACTTGCACTCTCGTGCAAGGCAGTTCCTACAACTCTTAGAGTTAGAAGCTGCAGCTTGCGAAGGGACAAGAGTTTCCTACTCAACCATAGGGACGCCCACTATGGTTGTTTCGAGCGGAGGAATGAGTTTTTGTGCAGGAGCAGGGGGAGTAGGCTGAGGAGTGATGGGAGGAGTCAACTCGAGAGCCTCGACAGCGGGCCTCTTTCAGCTCACTTCCTTAGGAGTACGAGCAGTAGGAGGCCACAAATCAAATTCTTTGCGAGAACCTTTCTTTCTGCCGTACAAGTAGTACCATGGTCTTGGAAATTCATTAGGAAGGTCTGCGATTTTGATCTTGGGCCTACGCCAAGGAGGAATCATCGGATTTAACAGATAGCCACCGGGCTTGTTCATCCAGTACTCTTCCTAGGAAAGGGGAGAGGACGGGCAGTCTGTGGAAGGGTCATCTTCCCATTACCTTTATGGGAAGAAGAGGGAGCCGCTATGGGCTTCTCCTCCTTTAGGGAAGAGGGAGTGGAAGGTGTAACCTTCTCTTTACCTTCGCGAGAAGGAGAAGGAATTGACGTGGACTTCTCTTTCTCTTTCGAAAGAGGAGTAGTCATGGGCGCAGGCTTCATCTTCTCTTCCCGGGAGGAGGAGGTAACTAGTTGATATGCCACAGGAAGGGTCAGCTTTGGCTCCCCTTTGCCTCCAGTTTTATACTTCACATAGTTCTTGTAAAGTAGGTCCGTTCTTGGAGGAAGCAGACCAACCAAAGAGGGCCAAAAGTGATCCAACAAATACCCACCACGAGATACCAAAGGCTGGTATCCGGCGTCATGCACTACATGCACAACACCCTCATGGGAAAACTTTAAGCATTTGTGGATAATGGAAGTGATCCCATTCATGGAAGCCAACCAAGGAATTCCTAGCTTCACTCTGAAGAAGTCTAACTTTGGAATACCGTCGAAGACCGTGTCAACAGTCCCAAGTCCAACTAGGATGAACAAAGTGATCGAGCCATAAGGTTTGAGATTCATACCATCGTGGGTACAGATGGTAGATCTTGTTTCTCCATATTTTTCTTTTTGCAGTGAGTTCAATACCAATGTTTCCTCAGTAACAACATTCACACGGCTCACGGGGTCTATCAAGACTCTTGTCACAATGTTACCATTGATACGAGTGGGAATATAAAGCTGTGAGGGCTCATTGTTCAAAGGTAGATCATGTGTTGTAAATGTAACATCTGGCGAGCCAGGTGCGGGTGAAACAATAGAAGTCACCATGACCATATTTACATAGGCCTCGGGTTGAGAAGTAGAATCAGTGGGATTGATAATCATGTTAGCAGAATGTGACGAAAACGGGTTTGTGTATATCTATAATTCACTATTTTCTTTCACCACTGATTTGTTCGTGTTTTGTTTATTCCCATCGAAACGAATGCTACCGTCCTTGATGCGATCTTGTATTTCATGACACAACCGCATACAACGTTTGGTATCATGTCCATTAACATGATGGTACTGACAGTAAGCACTCCCGTCATACCAGTTAGGGTAAGGTTCCTTAACGGGATTAGGAGCTAGAAAAGTTATGATCTTATCTCTCAACAACTTTTGTAAGATAGAAGTATAAGATTTTGATCACTTTCTGAACTTCTGATTGCATCTAAGGCCGTTGTCCTTAGCAGCGGCTACTACATTCGTAATGGCTTTGCCTTTTCCGGAGATTGATATAATGGATTTCCCTTTAGAACGGGAGTGTGAGGAATATCCCCCGAACTGAGCAACTGTCTGTTGGTACTCTCGTAACGCTGCACACAGATGTGCAAAAGAGGGATATTTCATCAAGGTGAACTTCTCTTGCCAAGGCCTTTGTAAGTTGCCTATGAATACCTTTTGCACGTTAGAGTCGGGAAGCTGATACAAGATTTGTGAAAGAAGCGCTTGATAACGCGCTATGAAATTAGTGATCTTCTCATTGTCTCCTTGCTTACATTGGACGAGATCTGAGAAGGTCATCTTCGACCCGATGTTTGCTTGGAACTGCCTAAGGAATTGGTTAACAAGCTGATCAAATGAGAAAACAAAATTATTAGGCAAGGAATAGTACCACTCGAGTGTTGTGTCCTTGAGAGATCGGGGGAATAGTTTACCCATCAAAGCATCATGATGGAAGAAGTCGGTGCAAAGAGCGTTAAAGGCAGACACATGTGTCTGTGGATCCCCCTTGCCACCAAATTTCTCAAACTTTGGAATCTCCATTCCCTGAGGGAATGGAGTGTTTAAGATAGTGACCGATAATGGACTATGTCGAAAGAAGGGTTGGAAAATGGGCTGGGTCGAGGCCTGGGAGAGGTTAGCTAACTGACTTTGCATCTTACCCATATTTTGAAGTAAAGTGTTCAAAATAGGGTCGTTAGAAGATAGAGGGAAAGAGGATCCTCCTCCTCCAGAACCACCGCTAGGTCCACTTCCTGAACTGCCACCGGTGTGACTTCCGCCAGAGCCACTACCAAAGCCACCGCCGCCGATAGGGCCTCCACCGGAACCACCGCCACGATCTCCACCGGAACCACTTCTACCAGCACCACCTCCACTACCAAATCCACTGCCACTACCAAAACCTCCACCACCTATTCCGCCAAAACCTCCACCCCCGGAGGTGACAAAAGGGGTAAAGCTAAAGCCCAATGGGACCTTATTCACTTTGACAATTTTAAGTTGATTAGGGATGGAAGGGATACTAATGGAAGGGACTGCATCGGTCATGTAAACTGAAGTAGGAGGCATTGATACTCCTAATTGTCTCTCGAGCTCTTCGAAGGTGACTCCTTGCGCAAAACCAGAGTTGCCCGAAGGAGCACATGCTTCAGTGATACCAAAGAGACTACTTAGAAGTTCGATGCCCATTCAATTTTTTCCCATCATACGTTTTAATTCGCTAACAACCCGAGTGGCCCTAGCCATCTTCAAATTTCTTTCCAAATGGTGTTCAAGGTCACCCAATCCTTTAGTAAGGGCAGATACATAATCAACAGGAATTTGAACGGCCTCATGCTCATCCATCGATGATGGCGTGGGAGATGCAGGAGGAGTGGGAATGTGATCGATCTCGTTAGTGAACCCCATCTCATTCCTCGATAACTGTTCCTGCGCAACCAAACTAATGGTAGGACCAGAGAAAAGCCCTGCAGAGATACCAAGTGAGGCCTTTGTTCTATCCATCAGGAGGTGTCATATACTTCTCCTCACAATATGCCCAAAAGTTGTGGACTAGGTTGTGTTGCTCATAAAAATTCACAACACATGAGGTCACAACAACCATGAAATATCCAAAGGGAGTTTTAACACCAACAGATGAACAAACGTTGGTTCACATCAGGTTCACCAAAAATGTAAGAGAGGGGGACCACCGCATGCAAGACCCCAGGTCATGGAGGGTCGAGACGTGAAAGGCTGCCCTAACTTACCTTAGCTAAGTGTATGTTTAGGATATGAGGATGAGAATGATGAGGATTTTTAGGGTCCTACGATCACTCTACAACCCGAGTTTCAAAGTGGGGCTAGGCGAGTCGGTCTTTAGGTCCAACTTTGCGCCTTAGGGAGCTCTCTGCCCGAGGACATCAGCATGGACTTCAGATGACAATGTGGTGCGCTGGCGTCTCAGAAATGCGTTGTAGTCCATACGGCCAGACAATAGCCGAGATGAGGTTAAACATGCCAAAATGACTTATCAGCCTAGCTATTTAACTAAAAGGCCAAAATGATGCAACTAAATAGATTAAGTAATCTCTAATGTTATAAAGCAAATAAGCAAAAGTGATAAATATGAGGAGAATCTCACCAATGAACTCATTCGCCAGTTGATCCTCCAAGAGCTCACACACCTACACACAACAAGAGAGAGAATGTTGGGGGTGGCTGTATAGGGGCCTGCCTAAGTCAGACCCTCATTTAGGTGTTCCCACCTCCACGAACAACCAATGGAAAAGAGATAAAGAAGTGATAAAACACAAGCACTACAAAAACAATACTATGCTACTCAACCAAATGATAGAGAGGAGAGGGAAGCTTACCACCTCCACTAAGAGCACTCAAGGCTGCTTGGGGGAGAAATGAGAGAAACTCAAGCCTCTGCTGCAATGGCGTGGTCCCAAACTTACTCTACTGACGTGATGGAGTGTGATATTGCTGCTATGGAATGCTAGAATGTGAGTGCAAAATGAGTTTGAAGTGATGTAGAGTTCTTCTGATCTTCATCCAACCTCCTAATGCAAGTTCAAAGACTTGATTATGAGGGAATGAGGAAAGCAACAACCATATTCGGGTTGAGTGGCTGAAGGAGGCATTGCAACTTCGTTGCCAATGGAAAGAGTAACACCTCTGCTGGCTTAGCCGCAAGAATCTGCCAAGGACATAAGTGCACCGCACGGGCGTCCTCAACAAAAACGCCTCCACCGACACACAAAACGGGCGCCAAGTGGACTGCCATTAGCGAGCTTTAGTGAATTTAAGCCTCCGACTTAGGTTTTCTAAAGTGTAATAAGGCAAAAAGGGGAATTGCACCTAGGGTACAAATTCGCTCTTATACACTACGGTGTTTGCTGTTGTTAAAGATGGTATTCAAAGTAGCAATACTAGTCGACGATGTGGACGTGGTGGCGGTGGCACAGCTAGGAGTGGGGATCTTGTTGCCGAACAATATCGACAAAATGTTCCTGGAAGGAGTGGAGGTGGAGTGGCTTCCCTTCATCATGAACCTGAATGAGGAGGGCCTAACGCATCATAGGAAATGGGCAACTATTGGCTACAACTTCTTATGTAGGAGGTTGGGTTTGGATGTGGTAATGGGAATTGATTGTTGCGGGGAGTTTGTGGATTTGGTGAAATCCACCAGGTTCAACGATGAAGATGAATGATGGTTGGAACAGGGGGGTGGTGAATGGGTGGGTGGTTGATGTTTTGTCTAGGCTATGAGGTCATCGTTGCATCGACGAGATTGACACATGAGTCCGTGGGCAGGGGCAAAATTTTGGTAAATTTTGTAATGATTGTAATGAGCATTCTATGCCAATTGGAAATTGCCCAACATCTCTATGGGTAGAAAGGATGTAAATTTTTTGCATATAATATAAATCATGTAACTTTGTTGTGTATTACATATATATATATATCAATTATTTTGATTTATATTGATTTAATTTTAAATTATTATTTGTTTCTACAAATCCTCCCTTGTTGCCGTTGATTTTAAGATTTTTGGTTTTTTATTTTAAATTTTAGTTTTTTAGAAATATATCTATAGATTTTTCTAAATAGAGAATAAGATATAAATTTTTGTTTTAAGATTTTTGTTTTTTAGAAATATATCTATAAATTTTTCTAAATAGATAATAAGATATAAATGAATACTTAGTGTTTTGCATTTTTTTATTTTTGTTCTTAATTTTTATTTTTGATTTTAAATTTTAGTGTTTTAGAAATATAATTATAGATTTTTTTAAATAGATGAAAAATTTAAATGAATATTTGGTATTTTGCATTTTTTGTGTTTTTTTTCCTTAGATTTTTTCAGTTTTCATGACAAGTTAATAAGATTTAATGAATATTATTGTTAATTAATAAATTTAGAAACTTAAGATTTTTAGAAACAAATAATAATTTAAAAATAAAAAAATGCAAAACTCTAAGTATTCATTTATATCTTATTATCTATCTAGAAAAATCTATAGATA
This sequence comes from Sequoia sempervirens, assembly GCA_007258455.2. Classification (NCBI taxonomy): domain Eukaryota; kingdom Viridiplantae; phylum Streptophyta; class Pinopsida; order Cupressales; family Cupressaceae; genus Sequoia; species Sequoia sempervirens. The sequence continues at coordinate 299,164,949 of VDFB02105785.1, forward strand.
TACTTCTAAAAAGGTAAAATTAAAAATTAAAAAAGAAAAATTTATATCTTATTAGAAAAACCTATAGATATATTTTCAAAAAAAACTAAATTTAAAAAAAAAATAAAAAAAAATCTTAAAATCATCCCCAACAAGAAAGGATTTGTAGAAAGATTTTGTAATTGAAGACCAAAATTAAGATTCAATTTTATAGATTTTATTTTAATATAGTGATGAATTAGATTTTATTGGTTTGATTTTGACATAGTTCAATTTAATTGATTTTTTTTTCTCGAATCAAAAATAGCCAATCGCCAATGAAACAGCAAACCAGATCATTCTAATTTTCACACTTTCAAATAAAAAAACGTGATGATAAATGCCCAATTTTCCTAGCATTCCTAGGATGATCTTTCTTCCTGGGAAAGATAGGTCACTTAAAAAAACAAATTTCCACTTTGAACTTCTGCCAGTCTGCCGCCGCTTCGGTCGTCGAATCGCAGCGTTGACCCGCTATACACGGAAGTCTCTGTTTTGGTGACGGCACCAGACAACGACCTCATCAATGCCTGCCACTTGAGAGTAGCGGCCGTCCACACAAGTTTTCTATTCTATACGAAAGCCCCTCGTTAGCCCCTTCGAGATACTTGCTCACCCCCAATGCTTAAGTTATCGCGACCACATCACTGGATATGCCTCCATGACCAGTAAGAAACAGACTTGATGCAACAGGGATGCCTGGTGGGGCTCTGACTGGGACCCAACTCCATCCCCACATTTAATTTAGTACGGGTGAAATTAAACTGACACAAGTACGATTTGCAAACGACGAAGCAAGCGGGAAGCTGGAGGAGAAAACAACACGCGTAAATAATTACTGTTTCAATAGTCGCTCTTTGCAGGAAATGGTAATTTAGTTACATGCTGAGTTGGGTTGTGGGAGTCTTATTAGCACTCGTCTTCTGTGACCCTGATTTTCAGCGGACTTGCTCTAATGGAGATGGAAATAGAAGAAGCCACCGTTGCACCTTCTTTAGGCGTAGCAGTGGCCGTTAGCAAAGATACCAATAGCAAACATGCAGTAAGGTGGGCATTGGACAAGTATATGTCCCCGGGTCAATCTTTGATGCTCATTCATGTCAGGCCACGTGTTGTTAGAATTCCCACACCAAGTATGATTCTTGAATCCTTACTCTGTGTTGGATAAGTTGGGATGACTGATTTTGGGCAGGTGTTGATCATTGGGTATAGAATTGTAGTTTATGATTGCTCTAGTTTTTGAGATTGAAGAGTTTTTCCAGTAGCCCCTAAATTACTTGTTACTTTCATGTTAACAAAATCTCTCTCATGCTGTCTGTTTCTATCATATGTATTGATTGTTTTAGCAGCACTTGGGCTATTCATTAAGCGTCTTATGATGCACTGTTTTGGAATTTAGATTAACAAAATGAAATCTGCATACTGATGAATGCATTTGGCAACGAGCGCCATATACCGTGGGAACAAAATTTAAGAGCAAATGTGTTGAATATGCCAAATTGCCAAGGCATTGATAGTTTCTTGTGCAGTCAATTGTTTTTGTTTTGAGCTGGTGGAGGAAAGCTCAGCTTCAGAGAAATTCCCAGAAAGGCCACATAGTGGCCACTGGAGCCAGGTGATCTCAGTAACCTGGTGACCACGCCTAGCCACAAGAGGAATGAACCCAGCCATGGCAAAGGTAAAACCCGAAAGTTTCACTTCGGGAACTCAACAAGAACAAGATTTGTTGCCCTTGAAATGCACATGTATATACGAGGGCATAACACAATAAACCAAAATGATATCCTTGTTAAACTAAAAGAGTTGAAAAATGTATATATAAATGGGCAGCAACTATACTAATATAATAATACTTGCAGCTAATATTTCAAAAGCACTTAACAATAAGGAATATAAACAAATATGAATTACCAAAGACAATAGGATATCTCCCTTGCATTATCTGTAAGGAAGGATAGATTCCATGGATTCTTCAATAAGAAGAACGGTTGGTCGGTTGGTGAAGAATTGTTTAGCAAAATTTGTTTGAAACTACAAAGTGGGCATTTTAATGAACTCGGAGAAGGCTGATTGGAGAGTCAGCGAGGCACAGCCTTCGAATGTGTTCTGAATGTTGAGAGTCAAGGCCATACACTATTTCTTATCAAGGGTATGACCTTGCTCGTGGAAAACCATGTGTTAGGAATTAAATTAATTCACTTGCATTCAAGCCATGAGTAACTGCAGACTTAAGGCATCATTTTGTAATTGGCATTCACCACAAGCTCTATTTTTAATTAATATTAACAGAAATCCATACTGAAGCAAAATCATCTCAGAGGTTACAGGGAATAGCTAAGGAAAATATTATATATAGTCCAGAAGCATTATTGAAAGATGGTCACATCAATTGATGCCAACTTTAACGGATTTATCCATATGAATTCATGTAAGAGAAAACCTAGAAAGATGGTGCCCTGAAAAGCTCTCATACTGATAGAAACCATCTTGAAAACAATTAGAAACAGTTATAAACTGTCTAGCAACTATTTTGGAAATTGCCAAAACCGTTTAACTAAACTACAGAGAATTCAGAAATACAATAAAAACCATGGGAAAATATATTCAAAGGCATCATATACTAAGTTACCGGGTTCTCCTGAAAAACGCTGGGTTCCGGTTTTGGTTCGCGTCGAGCTCGGATCCTGGTTCGGTTCCTCTGCGGGTTTGGCTAGGGTTTGTGTTTTCTTGGTCTGGTTTGCGCATGCAGAACCTGGGTGAACCCAGGAAGAACCCAGAGCAAACCCGAGCAAACCCAAGGAGAACCCGTGTGATAAGGTGACCAAAAAGTGGTTTTTTTGGAGGAAAAAAGTAATTTTTATTAAACACGGTAATTGCTTTTCATTCAACTACAATATTGCAATATTGTCTGAAAGGATTCATAAGTAAAATTTCAAGTAACTCAGCTATCAACAACAGACATAATGTATGTACACAAAATCTCAGGAGCTAAATTCATCTCATAACTATATTAGGAACGTAAAATGAAACTCAGTAAAAGGAAATCAGAAAACAAGTACCTTCTCAAATCATAGCCCATAAACAGGTGTACAAGTGAAACAACAATCAGAAACTTGGTTATTTGCTTGTGAACTACCGCAATGATGACTTTTTACCATATTAAACTCAGGCAGCGAACATCAGTTATGTAATCCCAACATTGGGTAATGAAAATTTAAAAAATCTCATTTTTCTAATACAAGGACATACTGGCATTTCATAGATCACAAGACACATGCGCACCTCATCACCACCTGGCAAGCATAGACATCCCCAAATGTCCCCACACTGCAGCCAAACCCACAAGGTGTAACAATAACAACAATTGCGTGACTCTATTACTTTTAACAGAAAAGTATTTTATCAACTGCCATGAAACATGACATACAGAAATCTAACCTAATGACAATTGTAGGATGTAACCATGAAGCAAGAGACTTTTATCATGCATGTTTTAAATGATATTCAAGTTTATGGTGGTTTTGTTGTTTATATGATGTTATGTGATATTCTAATCCTAATTCATGCTTCTAGGTTGCATATATATATATTTTTATTTTTACATGTTTTTTGTATTAACGAACCGAACCCACCCCCAAAAAATTTAGCCGAACCGGCGAACCAAACCCCTAAACCCGAACCCGAACCAGTACCGGAACCAGCAACTTAGATCATATACAATGATATCCTGCTGCAAATGGGCTTCTCCAACTGATGTACATTGATAGCTCCAGTTGCAACTTGCAAGTGTATATTGATGAATCTTAAAGCATTTGATGACTGTGGGCATGTGTTCCATACGCTAATTTATTTTCTGCAAAATACTAGAAGAATCACTGAATGTAAACTGCATGAAGAAAGTTTCTCCAAGATTTAATGCTAAAATAATTTCTGCAAAACACTAGAAGAATGTAATCTGCATGAAGAAGGTTTCTCCAAGATTTATATGCCAAACATATAATTTTGTGTTAACTTTAGGAAGGCTTTAACTGTCTAGACAAAGAGAAATTCATTCATTTTATGCTGTAAAACTTACCAATTCTTCAAACCATCTAAAATGTGCCCGCTAAATTCTATATGATCTGCACAACCAAAGTCTTCTTCTAGAAGCCATGCTAATTGCTAAGATTCCCTCAGCACATCGGAAAATTGCATCAAGTAGAAGTTTCCATAGTTTAAAAACTCGTTACTCGGCTAAACACTCACTAAAACTTGGCAAAAAAATTTTAACACAAAAAAACTACATATATTTACAAAACAATCTATAAAAAATACATAAAACTGAATTTAGAGAACTGATAAGTAGTTTTTCATTCATACATATGATGATAGTTCCAAAAAGAAGTTTAATACACCAAATATATTTACAAAACAATCTTAAAAAAATGCATAAAACTGAATTTAGAGAACCAATAAGTTGTTTTTCTTTCATTCATATAATGATAGATCCAAAAAGAAGTTCAATACACTATTACATTTATTGATCATTTTCATTCACTGATTAGTGTTGTAATTGTAATCAAATCTTATCAGATTGTATCCTAAAAGAACCTATGGAAATTCTAAGTTTGAAATTCTGTTCTAGAATTCTAAGTCAGATTTATTTTGTTTGTATCAAATGTGCTGATTGCAGAACATTTATCGATTTCAATATCTTGCAAATAAAGGAATGAAGTCCCTTTTATATGAGGAAGACACGCCTCAAGGAGAGACGCGTCTCATGAGAGGACGTGTCTCCACAAAGTAGAGACACGTCCGCTCATGGGACGTGTCCTTTGAGCGCGCGGGCTTCCTTAACAACTGAAGCCATTTGGTGTTATCAAAGACTAAGATGTGTGGTTTAACAATCATCTAATATGAATTCCGATTTATCCATTTGCGAATTTTGATCACCATCTGAAATTCGAATAACTTATTTGATGGTTTTATATTTTAAGAACAGTTTGGTTAAATATAAATGATGATGATGCATGAATGCAATCATCATTTATATCTGACCGAAGCTATCTTAAATCAACACTCCCTCTTAGCTAGGGAAGATATCCAAATCAAATAAGTGGAGATATCACCTTCACACGTGATATCGAAGATATGATATGTTTTCATAAGATTGTCAAGTCACATGACATTCTTCATAATCACATCTTCATTATGGTATGTGCACTGACATCAAGTCACATGATGTCTACCATAATAATTCATGGCATATCCACAGATGTATATAGATATCCACCATGATTATCTCTTAAGGATCACAATGATCTTCAAATGACATCAAGTCCCATGATATCCATCAAAGTGTCCAAGAGATACTATCATGACATGTCCATAGATATCAAGTCACATGATATCTATCATGATAGTTCAACTCAACATTGTAGAGTCGTCACTTTACAATGTCACATACAAGTGTTCATTATTAGAAAGATCGTCACCTTTCAATAATGTACACAGGGGGAGCGGGCCCATAAGGTCATGGAGTCACACACATGACAAAAGAGTTTACACATTAAACATCTTTAAATATATTAGTACAACTTCTAAACAATTTTGAATTTCAAACATAATATCAAATTACATTTCAATCATACCAAGCTTCTTCCTGAAGTGTTCAACCTTGATTCGGGAGAGAGGTTTGGTGAGAATGTCTGTTGTTTGATCATTTGTACTAATATACTCCAACTGGATCACATTCTTTTCTACTATGTCTCTTACATAATGGTAGGGGATCTCAATGTGCTTAGATCTATCATGGAATACTGGATTTATAGAGAGTTTGATGCAACTCTGATTATCACAATGAATGATAGTAGGATTCAAGGGCTCACCAAAGAGTCCCACAAGCAATTTCCGGAGCCATACTGCTTCTCTTGCCCCCATAGAGGCTGCAATGTATTCAACTTCTGTCAAGCTTTGAGCTACCGAAGACTGTTTTCTGAAAATCCAAGAGATCATAGCCGATCCCAAACTGAAGCAACATCCTGATGTACTTTTCCGATTGGTTACACTTCCAGCCCAATCTGAATTAGAGTATCCATGTAGACCTAGTTGATTATCTTTGTAAAGAAGACCATATCCAATAATGCCTTGAAGATATCTCAATATATGTTTCACAGCCATAAGGTGAATTTCCTTTGGCTCACACATGAATTGGCTTAGAGCATTCACTGCATAGCAAATATCAAGTCTGGTGTTAACCAGGTACATCAACGATCCAATCATTTGTCTATATAGAGTGGTATCTGCACACTTAGATTCTGCTACTGCTTCTTTTAGTTTGTGAAGGTTGGTTTCCATAGGTGTAGACATGGGTCTACAATCCAACATTCCAAACCTCTTCAGAATATCAATAGTATACTTCCCTTGGTTTAGTATGATGCCATCCGATTTCTGCCATACTTCTAAACCTAGGAAGTAGTGTAAGATGCCCAAGTCTTTCATGTCAAACTTTGAAGTTAGATCCTTCTTTCCTCGAGCAATGAGGTGATCTTCTCCTGTTATCAGCAGGTCATCAACATATAAAATAATTATTAACATATCACCTTTGATTACCTTAAAGTAAAGATTTGGGTCTGCATCATTCTTGGAGAATCCTAGTCCCAAGAGGTAGCTGTCAATTCTTTCATACCAGGCCCTGGGTCCCTGTTTAAGTCCATAGAGTGCTTTCTTTAGTCTACATACATGTGAGTCAGGTTTATGTATCACAAAACCTTCAGGCTGTTCTAGATAGACTTCCTCTTCAATGGTTCCATTTAGAAAGGCAGTTTTCACATCCATTTGATGGATCTTCCAGCCTTTAGCTGCTACAATGGCTATCACTGCTCTCACAGATGTGTAACGGGCAACAAGTGCAAATGTTTCTTCATAATCAATGCCTTCCTTCTGTGAAAAACCTCTTGCCACAAAACGTGCCTTATGTTTTTCTATACTGCCATCAGCAGCATGTTTGATTTTGAAGAGCCATTTAGAAGAGACAACAAATTTCTCTTTTGGTCTAGGCACAATATCCCATACATCATTCTTTAGAATGGACTGATACTCTTCCGTCATAGCGTCCTTCCATACTTGATGTCTAAAGGCTTCTGAAACACTGGTGGGTTCTGAATTTATGATGTCATTTATTAGAGCAACATAGCTTGAGAACCGTTTGGGTCTTTTACTCTCCCTAAATGTTCTTTTGGGTGCTGCATGATTCTCAGCTTCTTTGATCATCTTTCTAGCCCAAAGTGGCCTCTTCTTGTTGTTGTCATTTGTATTCTCATTTGAAGTAGATTGAAGTTCATTTGGCATTTCCTCAGGATACTCCCTCTGAATCTCAGGAGTAGGTTCCACTTCTAATACCCTAGGGGAATAATTTTCTATCTCACTAGAACTTCTTGCCCTTTTGAATGCAATGTCTTCTTCAAAGATGACATCTCTGCTCAATTCAATTTGATTCTGCCCGGGTATGAATATCCTGTAGGCCTTGGAGGTTTCACTATATCCCATAAATATCCCTTTCTTTCCGGAAGGTTCTAGTTTGAATCTCTTCTCCTTGGGCACATGAATATAGACGGGGCAACCAAAAATCCTAAAGTGACTAATATCAGGTCTTAGACCAGTAAATGCTTCTTCAGGAGTTTTGTTATCTAGGTGAGAATGAGGACATCTATTTTGGATGAAGACAACAATTCTAGAGGCTTCTGCCCAGAATGAGGTTTCAATGTTCTGGTCAAGCAACATTGCTTTTGCAGCTTCTACAATGGTTCTATTTTTCCTTTCAACAACCCCATTTTGTTGAGGGTTGTAGGCTACTGCAAACTCCCTCTTAATCCCAACATTCATGCAAAATTCCTTAAAGATTTCAGAGTTGTATTCTTTCCCATTGTCTGTCCTTAAGATTTTTATTTTCTTCCCAGAGAAGTTTTCAGTAAGAGCTTTGAACTCCTTGAACCTTTTAAGGATTTCTATTGACTCTTTACACTTAAGAAATTAAATCCAGGTCTTCCTAGAGAAGTCATCTATAAATATGACATAGTATAGGAAGCCTGCCTTGGAGGGAACAGACATGGGTCCACATAAATCAGAGTGAACCAATTCTAATACATTTTGGGTTTTGCTCAAGCTATTGTGAAAGGATCCCTTTGTATTCTTTCCTAGGGCACAACCTTTACAAGTTCCTTCATGAGTAGGGTTTAACTTAGGTAATCCTGTTACAAGTTTTTCCATGGAAGGTAGGGCACGGAAATGAAGGTGTCCTAATCTTCTATGCCAAATTTCATTTAAATCAGAAGTATCAAGGGTAAGGGCTTGCTTGAATTCAGTGCATAGTTTATAAAGATAACCTTGTCTTACACCTATGTTTAGAGCTTTCTTTATAGTTGAGTTCTTAGGCCATGCCAGAACTTTCCCATCCATAAAGGTAACCCTATATCCATTGTCGTCAAGAGCAAAGATGGATATTAGATTCCTCTTTATTCCAGGTACGAATAAAACTCTAGTGAGTTGAAGGGAGAGACCAGATTTCAATGTGATGGAACAAGTTCCAACCCCTTTTACTTGATGTGTAGAATCATCCCCAATTGTTACTTCTTCATCAGACTCTTCAATCATAGTGTCTAAGTGTTCTCTAAACCTTGTGATGTGCCTCGAAGAACCACTATCAATCACCCAGTTGTTGATATTGTTAGATACTTGACTTGATAAGGCTGAATAGAATACAAATTTCTCAGAATCATGGTCTGAATTTTGGTTTCCTACTTTAGCAAATGATGCTTGTTGTTTTGATCTGTCAGGGCACTTCATTGCATAGTGCCCATATTGATCACATCTAAAACATTGTACTTGAGAGATGTCTTTCCTCCTTTTGAATGATCCTTTTCCATGGGAATTTCTCTTTCTCTTAGATGATCCTTTCCTGTAAGAGTTTTTCTTACCCCTTTTATTAGATGATGTGTTGAGCACTTGAATGTCCTCATCTATAGATTTTTGTTTGTTTTCTTTTGTTGAGAGTCTTGTTTCCTCTTGAAGGCAGTCTGTTCTTAGCCTATCAAAGTTGGGGAGTTCAGATCTTGCACTTATTCCTTGAACAAATGGCTCCCATGAGTTTGGTAGGCCTCCTAGTGCAATTAGTGTTAACTCTTTGCTATCAATTTGATATCCAATTGTAGATAATTGATCCCTTAGTTCAATGATCCTCATGAAGTATGCATTAATAGTTTCTCCTTTGTTTATTTGGACATTGTTGATTTGTCTCTTTAATGCAAGAGTCCTACTGGTGTTGTTTATCTCATAGGTGCTCTCAAGGGATTTGAACATTAGATATGCAGTTTCATGTTTTGCTAGAATAGGTACTATGTGGTCCCTAACTGCATCTACTAAGATTTTCATGGCCTTTTCATTATTCTCAATCCATTGAGTTTTCTCAAGATCATTCTCTGGTTCCCTCTTGTTTTCTCTCACAAATGAGTCTAACTTATTTTCTTTGAGAATCATCATGATTCTGAATTTCCATGAGGTGAAGTTGTTTGCTCCCTCAAGACGATCTTCAAATCTGATCACACTTGACATTATGAAGAATGAGATGTGAATTCGATTTTTCAAAAATACGAATTTTTTCTAAGAAATCTGATATCTATATTTGATTTGGATTCACTCAACTTGGCTCTAATACCATGTAATTGTAATCAAATCTTATCAGATTGTATCCTAAAAGAACCTATGGAAATTCTAAGTTTGAAATTATGTTCTAGAATTCTAAGTCAGAGTTATTTTGTTTGTATCAAATGTGTTGATTGCAAAACATTTATCGATTTCAATATCTTGCAAATAAGGGAATGAAGTCCCTTTTATATGAGGAAGACACGCCTCAAGGAGAGACGCGTCTCATGAGAGGATGTGTCTCCACAAAGTAGAGACACGTCCGCTCACGGGACGTGTCCCTTGAGCACGTGGGCTTCCTTAACAACTGAAGCCATTCGGTATTATCAAAGACTAAGATGTGTGGTTTAACAATCATCTAATATGAATTCCGATTTATCCATTTGCGAATTTTGATCATCATTTGAAATTCGAATAACTTATTTGATGGTTTTATATTTTAAGAACAGTTTGATTAAATATAAATGATGATGATGCATGAATGCAATCATCATTTATATCTAACTGAAGCTATCTTAAATCAACAAGTGTCAAGTTCAAGTTTTCAACAGTATCTAAGTTGTTGGTTTGGATATGTTGGTATGGTGACCCCCCTCCTCCCCCAATTTGGTACAACTGTACTATATATATAATAAAAAAATATTAATATACTGATAATTTGCAAAAAATAGAAAATACACAGAATTCAAAACACATTTGATGCAGTCAAGTTGGCTTTCTCAAGGGTTATGTCCCAATTTTTTCATTACCCCTTTCTTGTTGTTGACTTCCTCATATGATAGGAGGCACAAAATGGACTGCACATAAACCAAATCATACAAGTAAAACATGTAAATGGGCAATCAATTTTAAAGCTTGGGAAGACCTCTCCAAAACTTACTGTCATTTTAGAAAAAGTAAATATAAAATTGTAATAGAAAATATCATATCCCTACTTAATGCTAGGTCCAACCAAGGCCATTTTCTTCATTCATGCTTGTGTCTATTGGGCAATGGAGCCTTCATAATCTTCACAACTAAAGTTCTAGAAACCTTTATCAATTTATTTTAAAAACAATAAAACTTGCAAAGCAAGGAACAAAGGCGCAAAATTTCTTCCCATTGATACTAAACAACCACAAAGGTTTTCCAATGTTTATTCTTTGATATATGAGGAATACAAGATACTAAACTTTTTTTAAACAATTTTTAAAAGTTCATCGACACAAAGAAAAAGGAAACCAAAGCCACCATGGTTACTAGTGAGTTTGATGTAATAAATAATTATTGAGTGCACCATTTTCCACATGGAGAAAGACAACTAGATTTGCTAGATTTTTTTGGAGATATAAAATCCCCAAGCTTTAAAATTTGTTTATTTTTATTTTTTATTTCATTTATTTTTGGTTTTTGGCCATCAGTTCTCTTGGAAACGAACATGCACAACTCTGCCGTTCTCGAAACTCTATGAGTACATTTGGGATGTACCCACAACCTACAAGGTACCTAGGATGGCAGGGTGTGACCTTGGACATCCCAAAACCACTCTTGCTCATTCTTTAGTGACTGATTCTAGGAGGACCTAGTAACTTAGGTCATAATAGAAAATAGATATGATCATAAATCCCAAACATCATAGTGTCTAGTGGAATGTCATATCACATATGTGATCAAGTTTGTAATTATTATGTAAGAGACCTGTCCGTCTCTAACCTCTGAAAATTGACGCTGAGTGTCTAGGGTTTGTAAATTTTATGTATTCTCTCAATTATTACCAATCAAATAAATATGCATGCAAGAAATTAACAATTTCTGAAACATAACATGCAATGATAGACAACTGGAATCAAAGATAAATGCTGAAATGAAGCTTTATTGATATTTCATGAATTTTTGAAAGCTTTACAAAGAAAGATACCTGGAAACAATCTTCAGAACTTGAAAGATGCTGAAACCCTTATTCCGAATCTCTCCTGCAAATCTGATGAAGTGCAATGTTGACTTCTAGATGAAGCCAATCCATGGGCAACCCTTCGGAAGATCTTTCACAACCTCAGTTATGCCAATCATTGAGAGTTTTCGTTCCCAATGATCCAAAATTCTGAAAACCCTAGGTTTCCATCCTCAAGAGCCAAGCTCTCCAAAAGCACAAATCCAATTTGTAAAATGATCTAATGATGCCTTCCTTTACTTTTCGATGGCCTTTATATAATTCTCCAATTAGGTTGAACCCTTCTAGAAGTCTCTTTTAAATCATTTAAAATGATATTTAATATTTGCCTTTCACTTTAATAAATGCTTCAATAAATGGCCGCTCATTAAATATTATTATTTAATGTACTTTACGTGACCTTTTGAGGGTCATGGCCCCATCAGACATAAAGTGAATTTAAAACCATATAATTGCACTTTATAATTAATTATTAATAAAGTAATCACTTTATTAATAATTAAATAGCATAACTCCACAAATAATCATTATTTCTCAATTTCATTTGAACCTGGGAGTTAACCATTGTATCCCTTGTGCATCCAACTGCCTTACTAAAAATAGTAAGGGTCCCCCTCTAACATCCGCTGACTTACTATAAATAGTAAGTCCCTCAAAATTGAACCAAGGACCTCTGAATATCAATGCCTCGAAACATAAGAAGGATCTGGAGAGATAAACACTGATAACTACCACCTGGAGAGCTCCATAACGCCCAAACTGAACCCTCTAATCCACCTCACCAGCCTACGAGGGTCAACTGATAGGCTAATCCTTCAAATTTTGATGCTCGCAAAAATGGGGACATTACATATTAGTAATGTTTTGTGCTGCTACATGTTGCTACATCCATTCTGCTTCATCTCATATTAAGAAACGATAGCTATAATCTCTTGTATAATATTGGGCTCTACTTTCCACACAGCAAAACATCACTTCCACAAATCCATGCAAGATGATATTTGAGGTGGTTGCCTCTCATCTTCTTCCCACAATAGTTTTACACTGGTCTTTTTTTTTTCCTGTGACTTTCCATGCTTCCAACCAAGGCCCCTAGGGTTGCCACCTGATGCCATATCTGAAAAAAAGCTGAATTTTAAACCCTACCATAAATTAAAAGAAAAAGAAAAATTAAGGATTATAAAATATGAAGTTAAACCCTAGAAGTGAGCTAAATAACAAAAAATTGAATTTCTAAAAAGTAGAAAAATAAAACCCTAGAATGAGAATGAAAAATAAAATAAAGGACACATGCAAGGACATTATTAGGTTTATACACACAAAATCCATTGAAAATGCTTGCAAATGCACTAAATGTTGTCAACACATTGAAGGAGTGAGAGCTCGAAGGAGAAATTGTGAATAAATGAAATGTTTTGATGCTTTTCTGGCTGAAGACTTTAATATATGAGTTGCTAGGCATTTTTTTCTCACAAACTTCCTGATTTTTGGCAAGTTAACTCATGAGTCACTTGTTGAGTCTCCATTCAAAACTCGCCAGTGAGTAAACTCATGAGAGATTCACCTTGTGAGATTTGTCTTGCAAGTTGGCCAGTTTTGGCATGGTTTTTTAAACTATGGAAGTCTCTATCAAAACAACATGGCCATTATCAGATGCATCATGCAACCATTTATTGGAAAGCTTCTGATTTTGGAAAACATGTTATCTGCCATTTTGAATTATCCATACCCATTGGGTCAAAATTAATGCTTTAATTTTCTAGTTTTAGTTCATTTTTGGAGTAAACCATCAGCACTTTTCTAGTGCCTCGATTCATAAGAAGCAAACATAAAGTGTAAAAATATTATATCTTATCACTAAGTAAGGGTCTTGATGTAATTGAGTTGATTAGTTTATGGGTTACCCTGATCTTACTGGAATTTTTGCATTCAAGCTTTCAACGTATGTAATAAAAATTGCATTTGTCTCCCATTATTTTTCAACGGATATGCTGGCTTTAGTAAAATTTTAATCTTATTAATGAGTTTCATCATTCATTACATTCAGAACTTAATATTTTGCCACTGATTGGGGTATTGGATTTTGCAAGCCAATAGGTGGATTTATAATTTATATCTGAAATTTGTCTGTCCGCTTTAAAACTGCAGTAACTGTAGAATTTGACATTTTAGCACTTGACTGTAAGTCAAAACTTTCTTTCCCAGTGTCTCTGTCAAAATGAAGAATTGCAGTGACTCCCTCAACAAATCCTTGTCCTGTATATAAATTTTAGGTTCTTTTTGGGTGCTAGAGCTACAAAGAAGTTATAATGAAAAGAAAAATATAGAATTAAATCTGTTGATTTCGACGTTGCATCTAGCTGATTTGATTTGTTTCATTTTGCATCTGTAGTGGGAAACTATGTACCAGTTTCCCAGGTATGCGAAGATGCAGTTGCTGGTTATATGCAAGGGGTGGAAGCGCAAACAAATGAAATGTTGTTACCCTATGAACAGCTATGCAGAAGGAGACAGGTTGCTATTTAAATTATCTGGTTTATACGATGTCTTTTAAACCTTGTGCATAGGATGGCAATAATTTGAAAAATATTAGATGGAGCTGTACTACTTGTATTTACCAGTTTATCATTGGGATTGCAGGTGCAAAAAAAGACTGTGGTTGTAGAAGAGGACGATGTAGCATTGGCAATTGTTCAGCAAATCTCAAAATTCAGCATCAGCAAACTTGTGATAGGAGCGTCTTCTCGTAATGCAATCACAAGGTAACTTGCTGGCATCTTCTGAAGCAAAGTGAAAAACAAAGATGATTGGCACTTTTTTAAGAAGCAAGGGCTTTAGCATGAATTCTGTATCAGTCTCTATTAATTTATGGATTATTCTGTATTCATTACCAGATGGGACATAAGTCTTGCTAACTTGATATGAAAGTTATATGGCTTTGGATATACTCAGCAAGAAATGAGGAGAGTTTTATTTGGTACTTGGGAAAACATAGCATCCTTTATTTCTGGGGCTTGATTATCTGGACTCTATGCCTTCTTAATAATTTATGAGTGACCCAAAGCTTCAGTATCTTTCCTGCAAAACCTCATCTCGATTTGAGGAAAGAGGGAAGCATCTTCCCATATGATTTGTCTCAATGAATTTATTCCCTTTTTAGATCTCTCTTCAAAGTCTTCAGGCTTAATATTACTAGTAGCTTGGGGAGATGTATTATCTTTTTGTGGTTCATAATATAGACCAAATCAAGGACATTGTTGGATTGTATAAAGTGCCAATATTGGTGGCAGATATTAAATTTGAATGGAAGATTCTTGGAGCTTATTCTTCCCTTAAGGGTATGCCCCTAGCTTAAGAATGATTTTTTCCATAATGTGCTTGCTGGTGTCTAGCTAAATGCAAAAACAAACATAAAGATAGTGACATATTTATGACAATAGTTCCTTTATATGTTTAAGAGCTTTCCTCTAATATTCTAGTGGCAGGGTTTACATTCTGATCCACTGTGGGATCCAGGTTAGGTTCTCCTGCAATGGGCTGAAAGCAGGCATCTAAAACTGTATGTGTAAACTGGCATAATTGTAAATACTAATACTAGAATTAGACTACATTATTGAATATTATGACAATGAAGAATGCAAATTCAACTTAAAAAAATTTTGGCTGCTATCATCGCTTCATATTTGTGTGAGCTTTTCAAATCCTCATAGTATGAGCTGGTAAGATCAAACCAATAAAGTTGTAGACTAAACATGCTTAGTAAATTATATCACATCATCAAGGATTTGATATTTGGTTGGATTCTCAATCATTGGATTGAAGGTTGCCTTTGGGAGGTTGCCATTTCTCATCATCTCTTGGTCTAGATTAGGCAGATTTGTGACTTGGCCCAAAGTTTAAACCACTTCATCCTTTTTTTTTCTACAATCCTTTTCCTTGTACAACTCTGCTATTAGATGTGCAATTGGAAACAAAAAATTCCTATTTTTTGTGCTAGCCATGCTTCAATTAAAAACCAAAGCTACAAAATCATATACCAGGTTAACATCTTTGATGCATGTGTCTCTTATGATTTGAACCTCGTAATCAACATGTTGGTATCATCCACCATCGAAGGCATATAAGATTGACTTGCATAAAACTATACCTAAAGATATCTTCATCAACCAAATCTCATATTGATTCTATTTCAATAAGTGTTTGTTGTAGAGTCTGCATTCTTCAGTGAAATAATATATTTCACAAAATATAAAGAATGAGAGATTTTGGAGCATAACAATTTTATGGGGAGACTAATCAATTCATCATTTGCAACATGGAATACATTTCTTGTGGAATGTATTTCACCATTAAGATATCCACATCAACTAAATCTTGTATTGATTCTATTTCAATAAGTGTTAGTTATAGTCTATGCATTCTTCAGTGAAATAACATATTTCACACAAGATGAAGAATGAAATATATTTGTAGAAAATTTAATGGGGAAACTAATTATTTTATCATCTACAACATGGAATACATTTTATATAGGAAAAAAATCATCATTTGGATGCCAACATTGACTACTAATCTAACAGTGAAGGAAGGAATATAGTTGGAGTAAGATCTAAATTAATGGAATTAATTTCATGTTTTCCCTTACATGGAAGTTGTACACGAATAAGGTTTCAATGGATCCTCGTGTGCCTTGGGTGAGTGCTCATTGAGTGAGTAATGTGTATATGTCCTAGATAGTTTGGGCTATTTCAGTTGGTAACATGGACATATCTTGATAATTTAAGTGTAGAGTTTGTGAAGTTGTTCTAATGTGTTGGAACTTGGAACTACTCATTATAACCGTAGATATTGGTCAATTTTGATCCCTTCATTACAAGGTTCTTTATAAATGAGTGAAATATTAGAATTGGGATATGCCATATTTTAATTGTTCATTTTGTCTTTTTAATTTGTATCAACGTGAAGCTAATACATCTAGTTGTAATTTTGCGATGGTAATCCTTTCTTCTTCCAAGTTGGATTTAAGGAAAAAAGGGGCTTGGATTTTACTGAGCCATTTAAATGCCTAGTATGATCTTGCCCTTCCTAAGTCAGTAAATCTATCTTCATTGATGTTTT
The DNA here is from genome assembly GCA_007258455.2 of Sequoia sempervirens. Lineage (NCBI taxonomy): Eukaryota > Viridiplantae > Streptophyta > Pinopsida > Cupressales > Cupressaceae > Sequoia > Sequoia sempervirens. The sequence goes on from VDFB02105785.1 coordinate 299,181,693, forward strand.
ATGAGGGTAATTATTATGACTTTGGCTTGTGTTATTCTTTGAATTTGTTTCCTCTATGTTTAGATTGTTGTTGGTTTTTATCTGCTGAATGTTGCAGTTGTCTTAGATTGGCAAATCAATGCTTGAGTTATTGAAATTTGGTATCAAAAACTGATCCCATACTACATGTATGTTGGTTTAGTGTGTCATTAATCATTTTGTATTTCTCTATAGTGTCTCTTCACATGATTGTCTTCTCTAGGTAGTACCACTGCTTAATTAATACACACATGCTTTGTTGCTAGTGAGTGCTTGGTTAAAGCTGATTTTTCCAATCAATCATGCTTAATATCTTGGTCACGCTCCTTTATTCTTGTTTGTATGTCTACCTGTTTCTCCAATATATGGTCTTCCACATAGGCATTCAATCTTATAAATGCCACTGCTCTTTTTAAGATCACAATTATCCTTTGCTGACCTTAACTGTTTTTAAGAAGATAAATGAGTAAGGTGGTGGTCTTGATACCTTTTCTTAAACTTTTATGCTATTTTGTATGAATTTCCCCTGATGTAGGGTAGATATGCCTTACATTTCTGATCTTGGCCTTCTTTCACTTCCGTATCCTTTGTTTCAACCTTTGCATATTGAAGCACCTTGTTAATCTGTATTTAAGTACTCTTGTAAGATGCTCTTTCTCTAAACCCAAATGTTCCTCATCTGAGATCCTTAATGCTATAGCATCCAATGTTCTCAACTTGTCAGCTTTTGGTGCTGGTTGGTGGTGTAAGTTTGCATGAAGGTATAGATTTGTATGTATCTTTTTCTTATAAACTTGGTGTGAGAAGATTCCTTCTTTTCTACCCAAAAGCACATACAGGAGAGGAATACAACCATTTTTGTTCTGTTCCATAATGAACTACTATGTCTTTCATGAGGATAGTGAACAAAGATATCATTGGTAATTTGGTGCTACCCTTACCATTATGTGAAAAGACATTTGTGTCATCTACCTACCTATTTGACCACCTTGGTTTTAACAGAAAACTTTTGAGTGCTTTTAACTCAAAGTCCTCCATAAAAAATGATTGCCATAATTGGAGATGAAGGGGAACCCCTTGCTACTTAGTTTTTTCACATACCTTACCTTCAAAATTTAAGAATATTGAATTTGGGCATAATTCCACCAATTTTTGTTGATTCTTTAATATGTTCTTTTTATGAAAAGTGAAATGATGTCAAAGCTAATAATACTTCCTTGGTTATCAACGTTCTGTTCCTCTATGAGCATTACAAATGAGGAAGAATCCTCAATATTGAAAAGTGTTTCCCACTAATGGTTTGGGTTTTTTTGTAAGGAAGGAAACTAGTTGATAAGTATGGGAATATATATTACTTTTAGTAAAGTTTGTTATATCTTATCAAAGTTGATTAAACTTTGCAATATTATAAATTTATATGGTTTTTAATCTTTGAATCCCCATTGCATGTGAATAGTCATGAACATAGCTCTCTATGTCTAAATATCTACTTTAAAAATATTTAAAATAAATAAATTATCAGATGGGTGCCCGAATTAAGAGAAAAAAAGTAAAACTGAAATTGTTGACTTTGCTGGAGAAGCTTCAAGGTCCAAGATTTATACTCTAATACCGCTTGAAGTAGTCCAAAGACAACTATAGTATTATTGAGATATATAATAAATTAAAAGAATAGATGACAGATGATGCCCTTTATGTTTTCACAATGAGGCATGCATGCGGGTTACAAAGGCAAGGAGCACACCTCCTATTAGTGTGTCTATTGCTGACTGGTAATTAATTTGGTTTGTAGCATGCTTGTTTTGGCTTCCAATCCCACATGCAAATCAACATTGTATTCAATACACTATAGTATCCTATTTAATTTATAAAAAAATGTATAATAAACCCTAGCTCACAATAATAGTTTGCACAATAAAATATAAATATGAAATCAACCTAGAAATTGCAGTTTAATTGTTTATTATCTTATTCAGATATAGTATTTAGAATGTAGCTTAGAAAAGATTGAATTTATCTTTTGTAGCGGCTGCTAATTTTATGTCTAAATTTGCAGCAATCTACTTCTTAAGGAATTGCCTCAAAATGTGCCTGATATCCACCTTAAATCAAACTGTAATGAATCCAATTTTGCTCAATGGTGATTTTCGTGTGAAATCACTCTAAGTAATTGTGGGTTTTTGTCCTCAAGTTGCAAACCGAGAAGGATTTCGTCTTCAGGCTAATTGAACTATAGTTTTATGCTCCACAAGGAGTAAAATTCAGATGATAAAATATTTCTCAATGATGCTCCTTCACCTTACTTGGTCTCTCTTAAATATCTTTTTTCTCCAATAGTCACAACTCTTCACATGCCTCTTGATCTTATTAAAATTAAACTTTAATTATAGTTTTCATTTTGTAATATTAATTAATCTCTTTTTGGAAGTGGTGGACTTTAAACTTGAATTACTACCTAAAAGGTGTTTTGGTCATTGAATAGCAATAACTATTAAAGCAACAATCAAGTTGAAATATGAAAACCCAACCAAATCTGACATGCTGTTAGAAATGATCTCCTAAAGTGCTGCGACTGTCTTCAGATTGCTAAAGCTCTTCCTTTAAGTGACCTCCTTGATTGATATTTTATCTATTTCTAATAGGGGACATTATAGTCCGCCCTTCCCAAGATTGCTTGTCCAAGCAATTGCAAATTAGGATGTTGAAGAATTTCCACACCCTCCCATGTAGCATCCTCTTTAGAAAGATTTTTCCATTGGACCAAATATTATGCCATTGTAGTATTGGCATAATATTAATTGATCAATAGTACTAGGATGGGTGACCTCTCAGGAAGGCCCAGTGCTTCACCTTTGTGAGCATCACCTAGATGCAATGAGTGCTAAGGTGCTAAGTGGACCATTCATTATCATGAGAGATGGGTTCTTGTGAACCACTACTCATGAAACATGGGTCAATGAGTTTGACTCGTAAAATTACATGGTTGAATCCTAATAGCAATATCATAATTTGATACGTTGTGGAAAATACCTCCTACTTATATTAAAAATTGACAATTGATCAATGTCATAGTAGTGTTCCCTAAAGGGGCAATGTTTTTTGAGAGTTGTGGATTGTGAGGGGCAAGTGAAGGATGGTTGATGTATTACTAATAATATCATCATAGCCATTGAAAAAGTGGGACCCTGTAATGTTGTTCAATTCATAATGAACAACACTAAGAATTGTAGAGCTGTTGGGTTTTTGGTTGATGAATGCTAGTCACACACCCATTCTCTCAATCTTATGCTACAGAAGATTGGGAATTAAATTGATTGGATCATAGAGTTGTATGGACAGTTGAAGAGATCCAAATGTTTGTCACCAACCACATGTCGCAAGGCATGTTTAGACCACTTTCAAAATTGGAGCTATTAAAGGTAAGTGAAATGGTATAAAATTTTATATTTAAGTTTCACTTTAGTTACTTGAAATTTAATTTTTAAAATTTAGTTTATTAAGTCATAATTTGAATGTGTATTCTAATTCTTCTTTAAAGTTTGTTTTTAGTTATTTTATTTTTTATTTTTGAATAGGTTGCTAAGACCTATTTCGCCTCTAACACAATCATATTGAGACGACTTGTGAAAGTTCAAGAGACTTTCTAGCATGGTAGTTAGCCAAATTTGGTCCATATAGGGGCAAAAAACACTAAGAAGTCAAAAAATATTAAGTGGATGATCCTAGATGACTCTTGGTGGGATCATGTGGAGTATGTATCTCCTTAGTTTCACCAAGCCCATTTTGAGCATGATTTGTTACATTGACATGGAAAAGCCTTGCTTGGGAGAGATATATAATGGCATTGACTCAATGATTGAGAAGATGAAAACCATCATAAATGCAAAAGAGCAAGACCTTAAAGAAACTTTCTTCAAACATGCACACAATTGTTGAAGAAGGATGAAACATTATGACTACCCTGCTACATCTTGCCTTTGCGTTGAGTCCAAAATACTATAGTGCTAAACTTCTTTTTTTGCCAATAAGGATCACCCCATATAGAGATTTTGAAGCTTCTGAAGGGTATAAGGTAGCATTTTGTTGACTCTTCCCTCATTTTGATTTGCAAGATTTAGCCATGAGTGAGTTCATTGATTTTTTACACTCAAATGGACAAAGTATTGAGTCTCTTCTTGATAAGTTCAAGAAGGATGCTCATAGTTGGTGGTTTACTTCCATGGCCAACAATTCCAACACCTACAACCCCTCACAAGTAATAATAAATAATTTTTTTTAATCTTTAAAGTTTCATTTATAATTTTTTATTTTTTTATTTTTTTTACAATGTATAACTCTATCTCTCTACTTTGTCTCCATAGGTTATTAGTTCATCTGCATCTGAGAGGAATTGGAGCACATACTCTTTCATCCACTTAGTATAGTAAAGCACAATAGATTGAACTCAAAAAAAGGGAGAACTTAGTGTATGTGCATTTCAATTTGTGTCTCCTTTCACACAAACAACATGGCTACAAGGGGACATGAAGTTGTGGGATATAGAGCTAGAGCATAGTAACTTTGATGCTTGCACTTCCCAACATATTGCACTTGAAGAGTTCAAAAGCGGGTACTCTTTTTGTGTGATCTTACATTATTGAATGTCAATGATGATAATATCGACGATTTAGAAAATCCATTTGATGATTAAAAATAATTGTTGAACTTGATATTATTATTTTAATATTGAATTTGAAGTTTGAACAATGAATATTAAATAATATTTATAATTATGTTTTAAATGACATTCAAGTTTATGCTCGTTTTATTGTTTATATGATACTATATGATATTCTAATCTTAATTTTTGTTTTTAGGCTGCATATATATATGATTTCTACATCTTTTTGTACGGACAAACCCAAAATGAAACCAACCCAAAAAAAATTTTGCCCTATCCACGAACCCGAACTAGGATCTGTGCTAGAACTAGTAACTTAGTCAAATTGTAATGAGTCCAATTTTGCACAATGGTGATTTCCATGTGAAATCCTATTGAGAATTGAATAGAATAGAAGAATTTTAACATCCATGAGGCCAAAGATAGCCGAAGGAATTGTGGGTTTTCATCCTGCAATTCCAGACCTAGAGGGGTTTCGCCCGTTCGCCCTTAGGGCAATTGAACTGTAGTTCCATGCTCCACAAGGGGTAAAAATCAGATAATATATTTCTCAATGATGCTCGGTCTCTCTTAAATATATATTTTTTCAAATAGTCACAACTCTTCAAATGCCCCTTGATCTTATTAAAATTAAACTTTAATCATAGTTTTCATTTTACAATATTAATTAATTCCTGTTTGGAAGCAGTGAACTTTAAACTAAAGGTTCTGCGATCACTAAACAACAATAACTAATAAAGCAGCCATCAAGTAAATGCTTCTCTATATGTTATAGGAAATTTTCTTCCTGCATTTGTGAGATCTCTATATGTAAATGCTTCTGCTGTGCTGAAACTGCAATAGCTACAATCTGTTGTGATGCTTAAGGCATGCTACATTGTCTTCTGAGTTAGGAACAATATTATAAAGGTTCCTCCCTACTTCCTACACACAAGTTGTACAAATTCTATGTTATAATGAAAAAACATTGCTTGGAAAAGGTAACATGCTACAACATGGCCTTAGGATTGCACAACCCCTACAGATCCACAGAATTTGCAACTGCTCTATACAAAATTGATCCATAATTCCTCAACTCTATGTTAAAAGAAATTAAGAACCAAGAAATATGGAATTACTATTCTAATTGATTAACACATGACTATATTAAGGGGAATGAAGGACTGAAAAATAAAGTGAACTCCAGACTTTTACTGTGGAAGTCCTCAATGGGGGAAAAACTTTGGTAGTGGCAACTTCACTTCTCCTGTAAGCTCATGTATAATGAGTATGCTAAAAGATATCAATGCAATCTAGCCCCTGCTCCCTTCATAAGATGCTAAGACTGGATTGCAATCTGCCCTTTGCTCCAGTAGCAGCATACACAATTGTCAAGCCTATGCTTCTAAGCACAATTACAGTACGGAATTGTACTTTCAATATCCTCAAATTAAACTCTTCCCAAATCTTTACGTGATGTTGGAGAATACTCCTTGGGCCTGAGAGGGATCCAGTCCGAAGAGGAAGTGGAAAGGTTATGTTGTCATTACATATTCCAATTTGCACAGTTGGGGGTCAAAACAGTAGTGGATTCGTCCTTGCACAGTTTCCACTGCTGCTCTTATTCTGAAAGTGATTCCTCTGATTGTCTTCTAATTTTTATGTTCCATTTTGGACCAACACACTAATAAAACCAGTTAATTTAGGTATATAGAGAATTTGGCGTAGGCTCCAACTGATCCGATTATCTAGCATGAACTAAAGCATACCCATTGCATTGGGATTCTTCTGTAATAGTATCTGAATAGTCAAGAAGGTTTAATGTCCACATCAATCCAAGTGATATATTCTTTAAGTGATTTCGGGCACAGTTCTTAACTTAGCAGATAAGGCTAGGGAAGCAATGAAGGGCCATTTCTTATTGAAGAGGGATGCACGGCACAATTAGCCAATACCAGCACTACTCAAAACAAATGTTATGTGTGGTTGACAGTGGTAAAACATCATGCATCTCTGCATAATGGTATCAGCAACATCAGCTAGTGTTATAATGACTGCCTAATCTGATGCTAGTTAATACCTCTCATGTGGCTCATTAGTTCTGCTGACAATGTTGAACTATGCTATAAGATAATTTTATGTATTGAAAAAAATGCCTGACTAAATATTAAACTATTGATGTAACTGTCAATTTGTCTTTGCATCATACATCTATGTATTCTCTAAGGTTCTTCTCTTCTTGTAAATGAATTCTCATCAATTGCCTTTCAATCTTTTTTCAACGATCTGGCAACACACGTCATTAATCTCGGTCATTCAATGTGTGTGATTTCTTAGTCATCTACAGCTACGTCTTGGATATAGATGCCTTGATATGTATAGTTTGACAATCAAATACAAATGGATCCTCATGTTATTGAGCTTGATATGTTGTGGTTAACATGCAAATTTATGAGATGCATTTCCGCTTTCAACTGTGTAGAACTATTCTTTTTCAATGTTTTGAGCCTCACCAATGGGCTTATCATTAGGGAAGAAGATCTTGCTACCATTGCTCATCATAATATGCTATTGTTGTCTTAATCTATCAACATTTATATCTGCCATAGTTATGAGACTAGGCAAGTCTTGTGAACTCTCACCAAGTTGAGAAATAATCCACATTGGGTGAGTCTGCATACACGACCTGCAGACTCGCAGTCCTGACAGGTAGACTTGTCAAGTTGCTAAAAAAACAGGAAAAAAAGGCATTAAAAACAATTGCAGAGTCCTAAGCTAAGTCCAAAATTGCCAGTGGAATCCAAGTCTCATTACTATTTTATGTACATTAGTTTACAGTTCTACTAATTGAGTCATGCTTAGACGCCCCTTCTCATAAATATTCATGGGTTAAACAGACAACCAAAACATTCATTATTCTTGGTTACGTGTCTTTACTGTGGGCCATCAATCAATGGTAGTATCTGAAGTTTATGGGTTGACGTTCTCTTAAGGTACATTTAGGCATTTATAATGTTAACCACATCTCACTATTTTTATTTAAGGATTATATTCACAGGAGTTTTATCTGAACTGTTCCTTATAAATTATGCCTACTGCTTTCCAGGAGATTCAAGGGTGTTGATGTGCCAGCCAGTGTAGCAAAGAGCGCTCCAAATTTCTGTACTGTATATGTCATATCAAAAGGCAAGCTCACTTCAGTTCGTTCAGCTTCTTCCACATCATTCACAACGGGCAGCACTGAAGATGCTTGCAGTGTTTCCAGCTTTTGCTCAGATATAAGCTCTTCCGATTCTCCAGGTATAGTTATATCACCTGATGTAGGCTTTTATTCAGATAACCTCTGTGTGGGAAAATGATTTGAGGTATTCTATATACATCATTGCTGATTTTTTAGAACTCGCAGGAGTAGCTGAGTCAACGTCAGAAGATTCAGCTTGGTTTAGCTGTCTTTCTCTACCTTCACAGAGAAATCAAGCTCTTTCAAACATAAACCAAACTATGAAACGCAGCATATCAAATCCAGCATACACAGACTCAAATACAAGTGGTTCCAGATACAGTTCAACTTCCTTTAGAAGTCAGACCTTGGGCACTCAGGAGGAAAATGAAGTTATTAGAAGTGGAAGTTCGTCCCTGTCAAGAAGCTCAGAAGTCAACTGTGAGGGTACCAGTACACCCAACTCAGTAGAAAGAGGATCACCTATTGGTAGCATAGCACTACAAGGACTTTCATTTATTCAAGAAGTTACACCATCCATTATCAATGCAATTCCATCTATACAAAATCATGGCCCTTTTGAGATCACAAACAGAAACCAAGATTTCTTGGACACTCCTTCAAGCATGGATGGTCAAGTTGGAACTTCACAAGCAGAAACTAATATCTTTGATCGTCTCAAGGAAATTAATGAAATTGAAAATATAAATAGTGAAAGCAGAATGCAAGATGAAGGCAGCTCCTCAGAGTTCAAAATGACATCTACATCAAATATCCAAATGAAGGAATCCTTCTCACAGGACCAGGTAATGAACACATTGATCATTGTCTCAAGTGTTGAATTTTGTGCTGTTTTAGATTTCATTCTATCCTTCAGTATTTACATTGGATTCTATCCGAAACAGACAGTTCTCGTCAGAGTTGACTAAATACTGGGTTGGATCTGTTACAAGCTATTTTTTCTTTTGTGCAGCAAAATATAATGTATGAGCTAGAAAAATTGAAACTTGAGCTCAAACATACTCTAGGCATGTATAATTTGGCCCGGCAAGAAGCAATTGATGCAAGAATCAAGGTGGGTTATTCTTTTTATCTCCTTTTTAAAATTATAATTGATTTAAATCTTAGATATTCTCTTTCTGGCAGTGTGTTGTAGGGCTGACCTTTAAAGGCTAATTGCTGGTGACAGGCCAATGAACTAAATCTCCAAAGAATACTGGAGGCAAGGATACTTGAGGTAGCTAAGGCAAGAGAAGAGCAAGCAAGAGCGATTGCTACAAGAGAGAAGGCAAAGAGTGAAGTAGCCATAAGGCAGGCGGAGGAAGCACGACAACATGCAGAAAGAGAGACTCTTCATAGAAAGGATGCAGAATTGAGAGCCATAAGAGAACAAGAGGAGAGAAAGAAAGCTGAGGAAGCACTTGCATCTGCCCATTACAAATACAGAAAATACTCTATACAAGAAATCCACGATGCCACAGACTTTTTTTCTGAATCACTCAAAATAGGTGAGGGAGGTTATGGTGCCGTCTACAAGTGCAAATTGCAACATACAACAGTAGCTGTCAAAGTTCTACGACCTGAAGCAACTGAAGGGATACAGCAATTTCAACAGGAGGTATGAAACATCAATCTGCAGAATAATTATATACTTTGATCTCTATTTATTAGATCTTAACTGAGTGCATCTTCTCTTCCCTTTCCTTAAGGTTGAAGTTCTGAGCCGAATCCGCCATCCACACATGGTGCTATTGCTTGGAGCTTGTCCTGAACATGGGTGTTTAGTGTATGAATACTTGGCAAATGGCAGCTTGGAAGACCGTCTGTCATGCAAAGGTAACACTCATCCACTTCCATGGTTTGTGCGCTTCAGAATTGCTTGGGAAGTTGCATCCGCATTGCTCTTTCTTCACAGTTCGAAGCCAAAACCAATTGTTCATCGTGATTTGAAGCCTGCTAATATCTTACTTGACTACAATTTGGTGAGCAAGATCGGTGATGTGGGTCTGGCCAGGCTTGTGCCTGCAAAGACAACCACCACAGTAACAGAGTACAAGGATACAGTCCCTGCAGGCACTTTTTGTTATATTGATCCTGAGTACCAAAGAACTGGCACTCTTGGACCTGGATCCGATGTGTATGCTCTAGGCATCACGCTCCTGCAATTGTTAACAGCAAAATCACCCATGGCTATTACACATATAGTTGAAACAGCTATTGAGCAGAATTCCTTTGAGGAAATTATAGATAAGAATGCTGGGGATTGGCCCCTAGAGGAGGCACTGTATTTAGCACAGTTAGGATTGAAGTGTGCAGAGTTGCGGCGTAGGGACAGACCAGACCTGGAAAAAGATATTATGCCAGAACTAGAGAGACTCAAAGCCGTTGCTGATGCAACATTTCGTACTAGGGAGGGAATTGATATCATGCCACCAAGTCATTTCCTTTGTCCTATTCTTCAGGTTTGTCTTTATCAAGTTGGGTTGACAGATTTTAAAAGCTGCTTCCAATATAATATTGCACAAATTATAGTAGAATTCATATTATTGCTGCACCATAGACTTTCTGTAGCTTCTTCTCAGAAGATCAATACAGTTTCTAAACATATGGGCATGTTTGCATTACTGTGATATGCAGGAAGTGATGGAAGAGCCCTATGTAGCATCAGATGGCTTTACTTATGAGCACAGAGCCATCCAGACTTGGCTTGAGAGCAGCAACACATCCCCCATGACAAATCTGCCAATGCCTCATAAGAACCTAATTCCAAACCATACGCTCCGTTCTGCGATCCTCGACTGGGTACATAAATAGTTCTCATTAGCATTGCTTATGGTCTTTATTGATGAGGTTTCTGTTGCCGAAGCCCACTTGTTTTACCTGAGAGTTTATATTTTACAAAAACTGGCATACTTAGAAACCAAAGTATGCATGTATAATGGCACATGTGTTCCTTTAAATGAGATATTTGAATTTAATTGCTTCTGTAATAATCAAATTGTATGTATATGTAACATAGATGAATGCATTTGTATTGAATGATGTCATGAGTTCATTCAAGATTGAATTCTTTTTTACCACTTCCAACCATTAAGTTCTGGTTTAGGTATGTCGTGCAATACAAACTTTCATTTTAGTAAATGCTACGTGGAATTTTGTGCAGTTCATGAATTTATCTATCTTTTGGCCATTGTAAGCAATTTTGAGTGGTGCTTATGTTAATCCCACTAGACCTTTTATCTTTTTGTTTTTAGTATTTAAAGACGAGGCATGCTAGCTAGTTGATATTCTAACTATTAGGGGAGAGGGCCTGATAATGGAGTGGGATCCAATAGTGGGGACAAAAGTAGACCTGATTGGGACCCACAGTGGATCACCTTATTAACCAATTGTAAAACAACGTTTACCCAAAAAGTAAACAAATACCTGGTCAATCATTGTACGAATAATATTTGTTTTATAAATGGTTTATATTTGTCCCAAAAAGAGATCCACCGTCACAGCCATAAATGTTAGAGAATATTCATTAACCATCTGACACAACCTAGAAGCAGTCCAAGGTGCTTAGATATGCATTGTAGCATCAAAATTAGCACCAACATTTAAAACAACTAAAACTAAGAGTCTCGGACACATAAGCATTGATTGCCCTTTTCATAGATATATTTTCCAAAAAGTAACTGTCAAGTCAACATTAATGAAACACATATGTCCCATAACCAAATCAAATTGGATCCATATAATATTCGAGTTTATCAGTGAGTAAATACTATTGTAACATAAAAGATGGCCATTTGTCCCATCTATCAAACTCAATTGCCCACCTACTAGTCACTTCCTCCAACATAACCCACTTGCATCCAGCAAAAAAAACTTTAAGGCCATCAAAGATCCCATTAAAATATGAGGAGAAAAATGAAACAAGCTACACCATTAAATCATTTGACCAAAACAATCCACTCCGCAATTAATGACAATTTCATATAAACTATGCAATATAAGGCAAAAAACATATTTGAAAATTCAAAAGAAGAGGACAAAAATTAAAGACTCCATACCAAACAAGCATTAAACATATAACTAGATTCACCAATTCAAATATGCATTACATCCATTCAATTCTTCTCAATTTCATCTTGTTTTCTCCTCTCAGTTTTATATCCTCTACTATATTTTTCTAAAGGTAGCAATAGAAGAAGACGAAGCCACAACAAAAGACTAGCACAACCAAATTGTATAAACTTTCAAGTATTATATTGGTCCAACCCATATTGTTCATGCCAATGCAGTTTGTTGTTATATTGTTTATGCTTGAGAATACATACCTATGCGGTTTTCAGTTATATTGCTTATGCCTCTTAATGCATGTGTTGTATATGATGTAATTGTTTTACCCATTGCATTGTAAGTGCATAACTGATAGGGTTTTTAATTATATTGTTTATGCATCTCAATGCATATCTATTGTATAGGATGTCAGTATTGTTTATGCATATAGGGGGTTTGAAGCTATATTGTTAATGCTTGTGAACACACATCTGTTGTAAACAATGTAAATGTCTTACCCATTGTGTTGTAAGTGCATATATGGGGTATTTAGTTATATTGTTTATGTTTTTCATTGCAGATTTGTTGTATACGATGTAATTGTTACACCCAATGTTTTGTAATTGCATAACCTATAGGGTTTTCAATTCTATTGTTTATGTCTATGAATGCATATCTGTTGTATATAATGTAAATGTTATACCCATTGTGCTTTAAGTGCATAACCTATTGAATTTTTAGTTATTTTGTTTATGCTTGTCAATGCCTATCTGTTGTATACAATGTATATGTTTTTATCCAGTTTGTTGTAAGCGCAAAAACTATGGGTAATTCAATTATGTTTTTTATGTCTCTCAATGCATATATGTTGTATACGATGTAATTGTTACACCCAATCTTGTAACCTATAGGGTTTTCAATTATATTTTTTATGCCTATAAATGAGTATTTGTTGTATACAATGTAAATGTTATATCCATTGACCTGTTAGTGCATATCTGGTGTTTCAAGTTATATTGTTTATGCATGTGAATGCATATTTGTTGTATAGAATGTAATTGTTATACCCACTATGCTGTAAGTGCATAAGGTCAAGGGTTTTCAGCTATATTGTTTATGCTTGTCAATGCTTATCTGTTGTATATGATGTAATTTTTATAGCCAATGTGTTGTAAGTGCATAACCTATTGAGTTTCCAATTATATAATTTATGCTTGGGAATGTTTGTTTGTTGTATGTGATGTAACAGTTATACCCACTATGTTGTAAATACATAAGGTAAAGAGTTTTCAGTTATATTGTTTATGTCTGTCAATGCTTATATGTTATGTCTAATGTAATTGTTATATTTGGTGTATTGTAAGTGCATAACCTATTTGGTTTTCAGTTATATTATGTCTGAGAATGCTTATCTATTGTATACGATGTAAATGTTCTACTCATTGAGTTGTCAGTGAATATTTGAGGTTTCAAGTTATGTTGTTTATGCTTGTGAATGCATATCTATTGTATAATATGTAATTGTTATACATACCGTGTTGTAAGTGTATAAGGTAAAGGGTTTTTCTAGTTATATTGTTTATGCCTGTTAATGTCTATATGTTGTAGAAGATGTAATTGTTATATCCAGTGTGTTGTAAGTGACCTATTGGGTTTTTAGTTATATTCTTTATGCTTGAGAATGACTATTTGTTAGTGACTTGCATGGATGAATGAACTGAATAGATTGATGAGTTAGCTAATTTTGATTAATTAGTCAACTGAATGAGATGAATTTGAAGGGTTTAATTATTTAATAATGGATAATTAGAGAATATGATGTGGAATTTGGTATTTATTTAATTTATTGATGGATAATAGGTGGATAAATGAGTGGATTTCATTAATTATTTCCATGGATAATGTTAGTTCATTTTAATTAAATAATAGAAATTATTTAATTAGATGATTATGAAAGATAGTAGATGATAATAAATAATAATAAGATAATGATGAATAAAAAAATAATAATGATAGATGAAAGAATCTTGAATCATTTTAGTGTCAATAGCAGCAAATTGGAAAAGTATAAAAATCAAATATTGGTGAACAAGTGGGTGTATTTGCACTCGTGAAGCATGGTAATATGATAATGAAATGTTCAAAATAAGATGAAAAATTCCCCTTTGGGATCTCTAGGATCAAGGGGGTTAAGGCTATCCAAGAATTTACACCTTATCTAACAATATCAACCTCTCTTGCTAGCTACAATAGCAACAATGACTAGAGGGAGAGGTCTTGACCAAAATAATGATGGGATCATAAAAGTTTTCGAGGATCTTGATAAATATTCAAAGCTTCTAAAAAAATCGCCTTTCATAAAGGAGAAAAACACATGTAATTTGATGTAAACTTGTGAAGACTTGATACACACAAATAGGACAAATAATACAAGTTGGAAAGATGGAATGGTATCACCTGGTAGATGATAAGATATGGTCCTCAAAATGGTATGAGATATTAGTAACAACATGTAGGAGTGTCCCAAAATATTTTACCTCTTGACTTACAAAGGAAATACCAAACCCAATAATAGACTTTCTATTCTCAAATCATGGAAAGAAGGAGAATACAATAAATGAAAAAAAATCATTTAGCAAAATTTTAATTGCTAATCATGTATGAACTATAAATATTTATATGGACTTGTGAAAAAAATAGACTTAAAAAATAACTATTGTGTGCCTCAAATGAGGGATTAGTGACCTAGTGGACAATCTTGACCTTGTTTGATTATCCAAAAGCATAGCCTTGACCACCTAGGGAATCCTTGACCCTATTTGATAGTTGCCTACAACTTTTAGGGGAGATTCTTTATTATATATTTTCTTTCCTTCTAAAACTAAACTCATATTTGTTTTGATTTCTCTTTAAATGACTATAAGATGATAATGTGAATGAATACCCCATAGGAAACATTGGAAATCAACCATTTAGTGATGATTTTTTTTGCAGCAATGTCTAAGAGCCTAATTAAAATTATCTCAAAGGTTTGAGGTGAAGTTAACTCACTCTTACAATTTTTATAACTATGTGTAAGTGCAATCTACTGGTGTTCTTTTTTGTAGAAACCCCTAAAACTAAGTCTCTTACAAAGACACATACAAGGTGACCAAATTTTTTCAAACAAGGAAGGAACCTATCCTCAAACCAAGGCTTAGAAAGGGACAATAAACAAGAGGAATAAAGACCTCTTCTACACTTTGAGCTCTATCAAGCTCAGGAGAGTGTTTCCAAAGATCCTTTCAAGATAAAATAGATAAGAACTAAAGCAAATCCACACATAAAGGTGACTCTATATTTAGCTTTGATAGTTGCTCTTTGTGGAGGAAATCTTGCACATACAAATTACAAATATCTTACTTTATGCAATTGAGTTAAATGATGCAATATAAGATGAAAAATGTTCACTAATCCATACAAATTAATTTATTTAGTTTCTTACAATATCATTAACCCAATAGCATACATTAAACAACAACTCTCTAATATTTTAATCAATTACAGGCTCACAACAACTTTAATAGAGGTTTACAAAAATGGTTTGTGTATAATGGAAGAACATTGAACTATAAAAAATTATTAAAATTATAAAAAAAATTAAAAAAAAATTAGTTTTAAAATGGTGTGAATGGTCAACCATCAAGTATTAGGTTGATGCCTACTCCAATAGCACAAATTTGAATCTAGATAAAACCCTAATGAAAAATAAACCCCAACTTTCAAATGAGTTTAATACACTTGTCTCCAACTTGTAGAGCTCAAACCCTCAAATACCATTCTATTTCAAAGATACACCTCCACTTAATAACCCATAATTAATTTGAAAAGGCTCACATATCAGCCCTAACATATATTTTTTCTTGGCATACTATTGTACAAATCAAAATAGTTTTACAATACCTCTCAGATGCAAACTAACATAGATTAGCATAAAGAACAATAAATGTGAACTTAGGGGATCCTTGAATCCCCTAAAACTCTTAAAACAATAATGGAGACAAAATGTGAAATTGAAATAATAGTAGTGTCTTATATTATTATTTTTAAATAATTTACAAAGCCATAATAGATTTGAAACACAATCAAATCTGGTTACATTCATATACAATGGTGTTAAAAATAGTTTACATCTCGACCCAAATGAGCTTTCTCAACAAAATCAACATAGACCAAACCCTTTTTATAGAAAATGTGAACCCATATGTAGTTATGCAACTAGGGAACACAAAAATGAAGGAGAAGATGTGGCTAGTCTATATTTTCAAAGAGTGCAAATTCTCATGACAACACTATCTTCAACAATCGTGCATTAAAATCATCCTCTTAGGACTTGAAGGTGCACCTAAAAGCATGTAAATTTGATCCTCTTATGATTTGTCATCATGCTAATCATTAATAGCCTTAAAATCTATGTAAAAAGGGTGAAAGAGTGCCCACAAATTTTTTTGGAAAATGATCTTGGAAAATGGTGTGAATGTTTGGGTTCCACACTCTCAACTACTGAAATAAATTAGTGCATGAAAACCTACACCACTTTCTCCATTGAATATGTTCCTTCTTGCATAAATAATGACTTTTAGACACATTCAGATTTGGTTTGGTGATTGCAAGACCATATCGGCTCATTAATGTTCCTATTTCATTTTCCCCTATTGCTAGAAGTTATTTACAAATTTGTTCCAAAATGACAAAAAAAAATTGAGAATAAAAAACCTTTTTCTAGTAGTTGTTGCATCAAATCTAGTCATAAATGGATTTTTTGATTTGTAGGGGGTAGGTGATATTGTATGGCATACCATATGCCAATCAAGAAGTCAGAGTATTGGGGATTAGGGGTGATGAGTAATTCATGTAAACAGAGGGAAGTTAGAGAAAACAATCCCTGTGAGATAAGAGTGTTTGAATGTTAGGGATTAGATTTCAGACGTGACTCATACCTAGTACCATTTTTAAGGGAGGTTTGCATCTCAAACTCTAATAGAAAGCATAAGGTAATTTTTCAAGTAGTGGAGTTTTGAAGATGCATAAGGAAAAGTACCAAGGGATGGGAATTTTTTTACTTTGACAAAGCATACAAAGGAATTAGTGGGGCTCAAGAGTTAAATGTAGCATGAAATGAATACCCAAGTACAAGGAAGGTTGTAGCTTTGACTTTGATAAAGAACTTAGTGAAAATTAATGATTCAAGAGTTGGGTGCTGAGGGAGGTCCATATGAGGTACTTGGATAAGGGATGGTATGAACCTTCAATAGGGTAAAAGTGAAAGGTGTAAAAAGAGAAGGAAGTCTAAAATTCCATCACAAATGAAATACTTAGGTGTTTTAGTGTAAAATTTTAGTAATCAAAGCTTGAGGATGCCAAGGAAATGGTATCGGGGAAGCACAAGTCCAAAATATTGACCCTTAAATTTTTCTAAGGTGTAGAGATGGGGTTTCTTTTCTTGGATAGATGGTATTCCAACATGGGAGGGTATGATGGTCCAACAAATTTACTTTGGATAATTTTTACAATGCTAGGGACTAGGGTGTTAAGATCAGGTAGAAAGGTATGCCAAGAGGATGAATTTTGACAACCTAATAAGAAAAAAAGGGGAAGGTGGAGATGAATGGGATGTCATACTAGGATGGAAAACTCTAAAATTTTGAAACTATGACAACTTTGAGAAACCTAAGGAAGAGACCTAAGCATGCCCCACACTTAGAAGTTTCTGGATTTTCTTCTAAATTTAACATATGATGAACACATAAAGGATGGCAAAGGGTAGCTCTTGGACAAAGTTTTGACTGATCGAAATCCCACTTAGACTATCTCAAATTGGTTATATAAGGTGGAATAACACAAATCAACTACAATGCAAAGGAAAAATAAAGAATAATAAACATTTTTTTAGGCCTACAAAGTTGGCCTCTAACATGATCTATGAGAAAATATAGCCTAAACCATATGAAAAACTCAAGTTTTCACTTTTCCTAAGTAAAATGAGGTAGAGGATGCTTGATTTAAAGATTTTTATAAGAGAGTAAGGATGAAAATATGGTAGGTGGGAAACCGTAACAATTAATGAGTTTGTAACAACGCTAATATGAGGGGGGAGGAAAGAGATGGAGCAGAGCGGGAAGAGGAGCGAGGGAGGAAATTTGAATTTTGGGGTTGTTGATGGTGAGGATGGAGATGATGTTGATGAGGCAGATGGATTTTCGTTGGGTTGGTTGTTGTTGCCACCCTGCTGGGTTGAGTTGGGGTGGTTTTGGTTGTTGTCTTTGGCTTGGAGGGTAGCGTCGTTACGAGGTTGCTTGTTGTTGGCATCCCTCTAGGAAGTGGTGGTATTGTTGTTGCCTTTTGACACTTGTTTCGGGCTTGGTGGGTGGCAGTTTTTTGCTTCTATTGGCTATTTTGGCACTTGTATTGGATCCTTTCTCCTCATGGGTGTGGCTGCTCTTTTTTGGGGCCATCATTAGCTATTGGTTTCTCCCTAGTTTTTGTTCTTTATGTTGTATCATTTCCTTCCATGGTTTTGTCTTAGAGTGTGGGGTGGGTTGTTCATGCCTTCTTCTTCTGGTGCTTTCCCCATGCAGCTCCCTTGGTTGTTTATGGTCATGGGTTATTTTGGTCTCAAGAGGGTTGAGCTTATTGATTTTTCTACTATTGAGATTGTGATGGAGTGGTGGTTTTCCCTCCATGTTGTTGTTGTGGATGTTGGTTTGGTCATGGAAAGTTTCCCCCCTTGCCTTTGTTCTACTGTTGTGATGGCACTAATGTCTGTTTTTTTGTTCTTGGCTACCTTTATGCTAGTGCTATTGTTTGGTCGTTTATTTGTGTCTACTACTGAGATGGTGTTGGCTAGGCATTGCTCTAAGGTTTTTTTCTTGTCCTAGTTGTTCTTTTGTCTGGTGAAAGTGGTGGTTGCCCTCTTCTTTGGCAAGATGTCCTCTTGTGGTGTGGTTAGGGAGTTTTTCCCTATGTTGTTTTCTCTTATGGCTACCCTCTTGTATGGGTTGGCTCAGTTTGGTCTCATGCTGCCTTGGGATTCTAAGTTCTTTGTTTTTGCAAGAGTTTTTGCTTTTTCCTTGGACCTTGAGTTTCCTTTAGAGGTGGAAACTTCTCCTATCGAGGTGGAGGCATCTTCTTTTGAGGTGGATGTGTGTGTTTGGGTCAAGGTTTCTCTACTACTACTCCTTTTGAGGTGGAGGTAGGTTTGAAGTGGAGTGTGCATTTGTTGGAGTGTGGTTGTTGCTGTGAAAACAATGTTCTTAGTTTCTTCTCCTTTAGAGATGGAGAGGTAGGTTTGAAATGTTGGGTGGTGAATTTCATCAATATGGAAGTTTTTGTTGGCTCTTTATTCTGGTTTCTTAAGTGGTGTTCCTTTTGTCGCTTGACTGATTTGGGTTGTGCTGGCTCATCAATGTTTTGTATGTGTATTTGGATTGCTGCTACTTGGTTGTTGCAGCCCGAGTTTGGTGGGTTTAAGGTACCCATTAAAACCTGGTTTGTTGTGAGGGATTATGATCCCTGTAATTTGGATGTAAGAGGGTTTCAGGTTCCCTTCTAAACCTGTTTTGGGTTTAAGGTTCCCTTCAAAACCTTTTAGAATTTGTGCAAATTTGGGTAGTCATGTTCATTTGGTGAGTTGTTGTTGGTTCGCTGCTGGTTGGCTATGTTGTTTTCATGTGCAACTTGTTCCTTGAGTGGGTTTCAGTTCCCCGTCAAAACCTATTTGTAAATGGTTCTGGGTCCATTCAAAACCTGTTGTAGCTGGTTTCAAATCCATTCAAAACTTGTTTTTCCCATATAATCAAAACAATTAATGAGTTTTCATTTCAATATGGTGGTGGAAAAGAAAAAATGGCCAACCTAGAGTGTGTCTAACTATGGGAAGTGACCTTGATGCCTAATTAGGCTTAATTTTTTAGGAAACTTTAAGGTTGAAGGATGCATCTTGTGGTGGGTGGTGACATTAAATATTATCTCATAAAAATATATTTTAAAAGGTATAAAGTGGGGATTTAAACATAGTTTGGGGCTAGGACCAATGTTTAATGGTTTGGAAAAGGGGAAAAGGTGGTAAATCAAACAAAAATTAAAGAGGGGGTAAGGACATAAAAAGGGAGATAAATATTAAATAAAATAAATACATAGGAACACTAAACAAAGGCATACAAACAAAAAGAGAAAGGGGATATGAATGATTAGGGAAGGCTTAAGCTAGGGATAAAGGATCAAAAATATTGAAGCCACTTCAAAGACTCACAAGCATCAAGAATACTCTACAACACCAAATAACCTTCTACAAGAGATACATACAAATAAATTTCTATAATGTCAATAATGATATAATAAAATTTAAGATCATTTTTTCAACCCATCTAAGTATGATAATGAGAGGAATATTTATAAGAAATACTCAAGAGGAATCATCTCATATGACAACCAAGTGAGTCACTATGAAGGAGACCAATTAAAACTTGAATTTTTAAATATAGAAGATCTTTCCTATGAATGTGACACATGTGGATGAGAAAAGATTCTCCTCACAATGTGACATCTATTCAAGCCAATATTGAAACAAGTTTATCTTATTCATAATAAATATAGGATAATAAAATAGATATGCAAATATATTGTGCACTCTAATTAAAAAAAACATGAAACAAATAAAAATGAGATTGAGCTAAAATAAACACACACAAAAAAAAAATTAGTTATAGAGTATGTAATTTCTATTATTGCATTTTTTCTGCACTTTATAAGACTTACAATAGGTTTTGGGAGAAAATCTACTAAAGAAATTCATAGCTCTAGTCAAAATCATTTACCCCTCCCAAACAAAACATTTATTTTAGTCATTAAACATAATAATGAAAGAGTCAATTTAAAAATATAAGAAACATTGAGGGAAACCAATATATTTACAAAGAAAAGGAAAGGAACACTGAGGGAAGAAAAAGAAAAGGCAAAATTTTGGAAACATAATATGAAAGAAGAGAGAAAATATGAAATATTCTAGGTGGAGTTGAAGAAAGCGCAAAATGAAATAAATTCATCCCAAAGAAAAGTATCTAATTTTTTTAAAATACAATGATTTATAAAAAAATATAGCATTGGGGGATAAATCAAAAGACTAGTGATTTGAATAAAATATTTGAATTCATGGATAGTTTATCGGTGGAGATTCAAAAGCTTAATCAATACATTATTGAAAGAAGAAAGGTGATGACTTAAAGAGAGAATGCAACATAGAAATTTTTGGATAAATTAACATCCAAAAGAATTCACAATTGGGGTGATGCCTCAATAAAGGCATCATCAATCATTTGGAAGTGTATGAAGCTAGGTGAAACATAGTAATTCATGAATCAATCCATAATAATATTATGGAAGCTACATGAAAAGGTAGAAGAACTCAAACAATTTTTTGATAAATCAAATTAATACATTACAAATGGTGCTTTCAAAAGGAAGGTAGATGATATACAAAGTGAGATAAGGAGCAGTTTTGAGAAGTTAGATAAGGCTAAAAAATTTGGGTCTCATCAAACTATTGAGAAACTTGAAAGTAAGTTTGGTTTATACATTAAAGGAAGGCTCCACTCTCATTTATGAATTGTTAATAAATTTACAATTTAGATATTATGAGTTTTAAGAAATTATTCTTCCAACAAATAAATAGTTAAATAGTTAAACATGCAACAAAGATATTTTAATAATTTTATGTATTATTTTTTTAAATTAATATAAGACTCAAATCTCTTTATGTGTTCAATTTATCTCTATTATGTGATTGCTTACAAAAAAAAATCTCTTATTTCTGGATACTCCTTTGCTATATACATTTAGTTGAATATTTATAAAAAAGTTCACAAATACATGGGGTATCCAATATAATAAGATATGACTAAGATGACTTTGTTATATAGAGGATGGTCATAGGATGACATTTGATGGTTTAAGTACACTATTTATTAAAAATAATGTTTGAATTTTAGATTCTAAAATGAAAAATTAGAAAATAACAATATGCTAAATCATTAATTGTTAAATGAAAATTGAAAAATGTGTGACAATATGCCTATTGTTACCAAATAAACACTAAAAGTGAAAATAAAATTACATTTGAAAAAATGTTTAAATTTTAGATTTTAAAATAGAACATTGGAAATTAAAAAATGTGTATCACTAATAAATAAATTAAATATTATCAACACTAACTTGGAATATGAAATATAGTATAAATACCTAATAGGTGTTAAATCTCTCATAAATGTCAAATAATCTATTCACTCTAACCATGAGAGCCATCTTGATTCTAATCTTTGTTTCCTTTTGTCTATGTACTTTCACTTAACTACATCTCATCAATGCCACTAGATATGTTATTCATTGTGTTAAATGTATTAGTAGTATTTTAAGTGTTGCACAATCCTCTTATTTCACATACGGACCTCCATATTCTAAGTGCCCTTTCAAAAGGAAAACTTTGAATATCATATCTAATTATTTACATCCTCGAGCAATTTTCTAAAGTCTTGTCAAGTTTACTTATTTTTTTAATTTTAATAATCCTAATATATTGAAAACTCTCTCATCGTTCACCAACCTCAATATCATGGTTTGATATAATTCAATGAATTTAAAATATTTTGATGTTGAATTATGTAATATTTTACTCTTTCTAAGATTTCTCAAAGCTTTGCTATTGATCCATCTTGGAAGGGATTATCCATGATTTTAAATTGTTTCATCATTAATATTACAAAATGGGTTGATTTCTCTATAAGTTCATATTTATTTATAATTCCCCCTATATATTGTCTATTGAATTCTAAACTTTTAAAAAGTTGACTTACCAAGGTCTTTATCTTGTTATGCAAATCAAATTGTTGGGAGTTGATTCAATATTGATGATACACAACAAACATGGCTTCAAGTAGTTCATCTCGAGGGAATCAATCTCTATTTTTTAATGAAAGGGATCTTGCAATATCATTTAAAGTAGCACTTATAGATTTAACAATTTTGTCAAAAGCTTCCCTCGTAATAGGTTCTTCTATGATAGTGCGTCCGACCCTAGAAAATTAGTGCATAGATATCTCATATCCCTATACAAAAGACACATAAATCCTTGTTTGTATTATATTGTAAAAAATTAACAGTATGTCCATATTTATTATCAAGTCTCAGCAATTAAATTTTGGACTTATAAATGACTACCTTGATAGATATAAATTATCAAGATTCATACATATCATTTTATGTAACTTTGTATGTTTTGAAATATATATAGTTATTTCTTGAGTTTTTTTCATAAGAATATTTATTTCCTCTAGCATGGAAAGAATATAAAATAAACTTATAAATGTTTCTATGTCATTTAACATAAATATGAGGTTAGAAACTCTATCTATTGTGAGATGATGTTTGTACATTACTCCAGTCAAGGATTGATATTCTACAAAAATTCTTTGTGTTGACCCATGCAAAAAGATCCTACTGATATGAACATATTTAAGAAGCTTGTTTCCTATAGTTATTTGCTCAACATAATGTTAAAATTCTAAAGCTCATTTGAGACTTCGAGAAAAATATGAATAGAGTTCATGGACTAGATCTTCAACTTCTAATATTACAAAAAACTTGCCAATTTCAAATACTAAATTTATTATGTGGTTCATTCATTGAATGGAAATCATGTATGGTTAACAAGATGTTTGTAGATTTACACAAAGACCATTTCTATGACCTTGCATTATTGAAAGTCCATTAGCCCTTACACACCAAGTTTTTGATGATTGTGTAGTCATTCATACCTCCAATTTTATTTAAAGATTTATTAACTAATTCACATAGATATGCGATATTGTATTCTTCTTCGTTTTATGAATAGAGAGTAGATGAGGTTGGAAAACATGATTTTGTACAACATACACATGAATACATACCCAAAAAGTATTATCTATTGTTGTAATTTCATCTAAAGATAATGCAATAAAATTTGACCATTTTATTTTTTCTTGTACATCATTTTTTTCCACATTAGCAAAGATGATTTGTCCATTCTTATACATTATTTATTGACTAATGGTGTTATGAAAGTTAGGAACACTTTTAAAATTCAATAAACTACTATTATTTAGATATTTGTCATAGGACGCCCTCTAGTCAAAATATGAAAATGACACTCAATTGAATAATTATTGTCATTTGTGATGCTCTCATCATCTTTCCAAATTGAATTCAACTATACCTCCACACATAACAATGTTCACCTCTTTTTGAATATACTCATTAAATTCCATGGTATGCTTAACATGAAGGCATTCTTCCTTTATTTCCCATCTTATCATTGATTTTCTATTTCTTCTATGATTTATTTTTCAACTTTACCAACATGTTTTTCTCTAGTGTCAACTTTTACTTGCAACTTCTTGTCTCTACCATATTTCCAATTACAAATCTCGCACCTTTATTTTATGGGAGGTTCATCTTTGTTTTCATTCTCCATTAATTCAAAGAGCATGTATTTTGACACCCAATCAATCTAAAAATTCTATGACATATCCCACTCATGCCATGTTTTTTATTTTTATGTTATCCTTCCTTTCACTTGTTGAGGTGGGTTTAGTAATATTATCATTCCAATTACCTTGGTACTCCTATGGTACATCATCTTTGGTATTGTCATGCAACTCATTACAATCTTCCTATGAGGTATTCTCTTGTTTGTTAATAGATGTACACATATTAATGTTGAAGGTTGATCTAATGGACCACAAACATTATTAAATATGACATATTTGTGTTTTGATGAGCATCATTTATTTCTTTGAAGAAACTAGCTCCTATTTGATATCTCTCACGAATTGGAAACTAAAAAAATGTCCTTGTGTTTAAGGTCATGATTCACTGTCAAAGACTAAATGCTAACAATTATTGGTATCATTTGTATTATATAACAATAAAAATAAATAGACAAAATCAACAAGAGGAAACATAGAATTTAGATACCTAAGGCCTCAATGTCTCATTACTCGATATCATATGTAACAATGATCTAAACTATTTTGTACGAACAAGGAGAATCTTATATTATAAAACAATGTAGAATTATCATCTACCTTTTGCTGACTTGTTAATGCCTGTAGTTGTCTATGACACTACAAATAGAATTCATGGTAGTAAACAATCACTAGGCATATAAGAAACCAAAGAAAAGAGTCCAAAACATAATTCTTTGAAGGATATAAAGATTCAATAACTTAGTCAATCAAAATCAAGAGTAAAACAAGATGTGTAAATATTAATTCAAAATATTGATTGTATTCATATGAATTCATATTTGCTGAATCCCATGTGATTGAAAATGGCAGAGCAAAAATTTGACAAATCCTGCATATAAATATAGTTTTAGGCATTCAGTGGTTACATTCTCTTGGTAGATACTATCAAGATTTTCAAAAGATGGAGCTAAGTTTCCAACATAACAAGAAGGAGGTGATACTTCAAGGCATTTCAAATGGAGTGCCAAACAAGATGGAGATGAAAAGAATGGAGGTACATGCTTAGGAAACCTAAGCCACTCAATGCATGGAGATAATCAAGAATCCTCTCCAAATTTTGGCAAGACATGACATTTTGGGAAGGCATACAAATGGCCTATGATTTTCCAATGTTGAGCAATTCAACTATTATGATTAAGCAATGTTGAGCAATGTTGCCAATGTTGAGCAATTCAAATATTATGATTTCCCAAAACGTCATGTCTTGCCAAAATTTGGAGAGGATCCTTGACTATCTCCGTGCATTGAGTGGCCTAGGTTTCCTAAACATGTACCTCCATTCTTTTCATCTCCATCTTGTTTGGCACTCCATTTGAAATGCCTTGAAGTATCACCTCCTTGTTATGTTGGAAACTTAGCTTCATCTTTTGAAAATCTTGATAGTATCTACCAAGAGAATGTAACCACTGAATGCCTAAAACTATATTTGCATTGCCTATGCCTACCACATAGAAATCATCCTTAAACTTGATGTCTTCGCAAGGATAAGTTAGGTTGCATTCACCTCCTACAAGAATAATATGGCCATTTGCTAGACTAGAATTAAACCCATTAAACTTGTTAATACCCAAGCCTCTCCTAACAAAAAAATTTGTATCTATGAAATTATGAGCAGCCTCACCGTCAATCAATACTATCACTTTGTGACCCTACAAGACTCCTCAAACTCTAAAAGCATGCCACTCAGGGCCCCCAGAAAGAGTAGCAATAGTGCCTCCTAGAATTTCCTCTTCTTTGTCTTTGTACTCTCTCATTAATCATAGCCCTAGACTCGGGTCCTTTTGTCTCTAATTCCACCTTGGGATGAACCTTTATATAGTGTATTTACCCCTTCCTCGAGCATTTATGACTTAGCTCCCATGGCTCTCTACAAGAAAAGCACAACTTCTTCCTCTAAGGCTCATTCTTAGTTTCCTCACCCTTGTTTGGTTTTAGAGGTAATGCTATTGGTTGAGGGGTACTTTTTGGAAGGGTTCCTCATGTTTTGTTGGTGTATTCTTGGGATGGAATTTTTCTTGGTTGTTGAATCTTCCAACTTCAATGCCTTTTGAATTACATCTAGTAGAGATGTAAGTTCAAGAGCACTCACCAAGCCCCAGAGTGATTTTGTCAAACCAATGAACAAGTGAGCCTTCCTCAATAACATTTGTCACCATGACTGAAATTCTCTAAAATTTTGCTGCATAATCCTCTATTGATCCATGTTGCCTCAATTGTGTTAATTCTTTGAAATGCCTCTTTGGATGCTTTTGATCACATATATCTTTATCTATAAATTTGACACATGTTACAAAACATTGATGTCCTTGGGTCAATTTCATGATGCCACCACTCATGTACAATCCCATCCAAATGAAGAATAGCAAACTTAATGACTTCCTCTTTTATTATAGGACTAAGTGAGATGTTTGTCCAATTTTTGGATCCAATCTCTCATTGTGACTCTTCCTAAACCATCAAATTTGGGAAGTGACATCTTGCTTAATCTATGTTGTAGATCTCTACTGCCTTGCGGCATGGTTTGTCTTCTCCTAGATCCATTCCTAGCATTGCAGAATTTTATGAAAGGAATATCGCAACAAACATCATGATCAATCCTTGAATATTCATCTATGCAAGCTTCAAATATTTCTTGATTTAATTGTTCTTCTTAGAGTGGTTCTGTTCTAGGCAAAATGTGGGTTGAGTAGGACATGATGCTAATCCATTTCTATTGTTATTTATGGTTATTCTGATTAGTGTCACTACCTTCTATCCCATTGTTTTATGTGTCAGTGAGGATCATTCATGTCTTGCATCATTCAAATGAGTAATTGATTAGTTTCCTCATGTTGTTTCATCATTTGTTCATGCCTTTTAGCCATTTGTTCCATAAACATCTTCCACTCATCCAGATCGGCCATCTTGCGTTTACCACTAATTTTCTTGGTTTCCTTCTATAGTGTTGCCTCTATTTTTTCTCTTTCCAAAGTCGTCTAAGCCTTTTGGCTCCACTGCATTAACTAGATTTTGACCCTCATGCTAGCAAGATTGTTGCACTTTGATACCAATTGTAATGTCCCTTTTTAGAATATTTCCTATTTTTTTCCTTAAACAATAATTTTAACTCAAGATAATAATTGTATACTATTTATAAATATTATTTTATATAAACTTATAAATTTTATTATAATATTCAGCTTTATAATTTTATGAATAATTCTATGGACCTTATCTCGGGTTTTTTGCTATAATCTTCCTTAAAACCTGCAACTGTGAATGTCTCTAATGTCTACCCAAGTTAGGGGGGGTCGTCCACTAATTTGCTAAGAGAAGTTAAGGGTTTTCGTCCTTAAATCTCTTAATTTTCCTTGGAGGGGTTTCATCCTCTTTTTCTATAATATTTACTTGAAAAAGTCACATAATATATATTTCCAATTGATTTCCTCATCCTTCTAGATCTAGCTTCCTTATATACCTCGTCTCAATCAAGGGACACAACCCTTTATGTCTTTAGACTATTCATACCTTAACTTCAATTAGTGTTTACTAATCATTAAATGAGTGCTTCCATAAATATCTTGTGATCTTCTCCCAAGCACTTTTTCTAAATGACCCAATCTCTTTTCATTTGCTATCTTTTTGTCTACTAGTGTCTAGAAAATGTTTTACCTTTGTCTTCATTAGGTTGAGGTGGTTTGTCTTATTTGGCACCATAGTTAATTTCTTTTATTTTCCTCAAGGAATTCCTTTCCTATGGTTAGATAAGATTCATGTTGTAATGTTGTGCTTTTGTTTTTTCTTAAGTCCCACAAGAGATGTATGAAGGGGCGTTGGATTAATCTTCTAATTTCAAGGACATTACAATCTATTCTCAACACTTCATTTCATTTCTAGCTTATGAGACAATGGTATATGTTTTGAGTTTTCAACAAACATATTTCTCTTTACTAAGTTGAAGGAATTTGGATCCCCTTGAGATTTATATTTCTATCTCCACTTTTTTAGACACTCGCTATATAAGTTGATCCATAAGACTTGATATTCCTTTTTGAAAAAAAAAATGGCATTTCTAATTATTGCATTCCATCTTTCATTCTCATTTCTATACACATTTTTATAGTGATAGACAAAATTATTATTATTCTTATATTACACATTTTACTTAAATGTTAGTTTTAGTCATCGATACACATAGATAGGAGCATACATTCAAATCCTAATTTATTTTCAATTTGACTGCTCATGGAGGTTGGAAGACTTAATTTGAACTTTACCATATTGACAAGCTCCAAGTCACCTTCATTTTCTCTATTTCAGTAATAGGCATTAATCTTCTCCCACAAAGATTTCACATTTATTCTCTCTTTCATTACATTCAGTTATTTAAATTAGTTTATTTGCTTACAACTTCATTTATGTTGTAAAATTTGGAATATTTCACCATAATGTTGTGTTATTGTATTTTATTAGGGGGAAAACAAGTTTTAAAGGGGCCTCAAAATCCTTTACAACAAGAGACATCTAGCACAAAACCAAAGAATAGCAAAAATGTAGTCAAAAGAGACAAGTTATTGTGAAACAACAATGAAGATATCCACACCAAACACAACCAACAACACATATACATTTGAACGCAAGGTACCAACAAAACAAACAAGGATGGCCAACTATGCCACCACCTTGACCCTTCCTCATGATCCAAGCACCCAAAACTTGGGTTTAGGAGGCACAGGCATGTCTACGATGACCACATCTCCTTCTTTGGACAATCTTCCACGGAATGTCATCCTCCAAAGACTCAAATTGGGAGGAGAGGGGAGGGCTATCTGTTGCTGCCCCAAAAGGCAATGAAACAAGAGCTATCAGCTTTACTGAAGCATCCAAAGACATATGATCCCTAGATTCGACCCTTGGCAACAAAGAGTCCAAAGGTGGAACAACCAAAGGGCCCATGGAAGATAACCCGTCAAGAGTCTCAGAAGTCACCACAGCCCCCAAGGCCAAGTCCTCCTCTAATGCCGGACTCAACGCCTCATCCTCAAAGTTAGTAAAATCCCTATTTTGCATGTTGCTCGTCCTCTACACATACTGTGTTTCTGTGTACAAAAAAACAGAACACATTTAAACACTAATACAATTGCATTGTCAACTGGGAAATGCACCATAATCTACATTAGTCTTTTCCAAATTACTATTCTAGATTTTAGTTTTGTTCAAGTTCTTATATCTTGATCATGTATCCAGTTCTCTCTTTATGCTTGTTGTTCAAAGTTTCCTAGTTTCAAAGCAAAGGCATAGTATATTCATCTAGAGAAAATAAACATAATTTTATAGGGAGAATACACTTTGAGTGGATCAAGTAGGTAATTGATGTTCAGAGTATGTGATTACGTATATTGATTTTATCAAAATTAGTTTAAGTTGCATCTTAAGAGGAATCAACTAACAGCTATTTCCCTTTAGTAATTTTTGCTTTGTGTCATTCAATTTTTTATGTGCTAGGAATTTTAGCGTGTGGGCTTGATGGAAATGGTTAGTTGGGGAATCATAAATCTTCTGTCTTATTTGCCTTGTAGAGCTATGATATTTGAAATTAGGTGAGATAGTCCAAGATGAAGAGCACATCTTCTTGGTAGCTGTCATTTCTGGAGGATCTACTTCTGTTCATTGTGCACACCTCTGTCAATTTTGCAAGCCTTCAATTTAATTCTATTTATAAAACACATCTCAAAGTATAATTATATAGCATCAAATGCACAATAACCTTGCCGTGGCAGCCAAATCAGATGCGCATAAGCCTATCATTGCATAGAACCTAAAGAAAATGTTAAAAAAGTGAAAAATATTCCATCTGTATGAATAAAATTATTGCCTCCGTTACGCACAATGGTATTTGATACCCAAGTATTTTACTGGCAAGCATGAGTATGAACCCTGATTAGCATTTACTAGGGTGAATGGTCGTACAATAATTTTCAATGATGCATCCATTGGCATTGACTTAAAACAACTTCAACCAACTGGATTTCGATGTTCATCAATTTTGACTACAAGAGTATGTTCAGGCTTTGAACCACATGGTCCATCAGCGTACATAACAGGTAGATATGCTTTATAAGCCGGCATATATCTCGAGACAAAATCTGCAATCTATAGGATGCAAACATGTTAATTTTTAAAAACATATATAACTAATCAACATTCATTTCATGTAAGATTAAATGTAGAATCTGAATCTCCAGGATGTGAAAATACCTGTTCATCAGACATTCCAGGCTTTCCATCTTCTCTCATTGCAATCTCAGCCTGCCACAAGAAAAGATACACCTCAAGCCAATCTACTTCAACAAATTTAAAGTAGAACTTTTATCACAAGAACCTGTGCAAAAAATCAAAGATATACCTGCAGACGCCATTTATAAACCCATTGTGGATTATCAACTTTGATAACCATCCATGAGCCAATGAACTTCTCCCATGCATCATAGTAAGATTGAAGATTTCTGTTTACAGCCTCCAACTAAGAAAAACTGTTTTTAGTGACTACAATTAGAATTAGAAAACAATGAGCCAAAATGGAGAGTAAATCTTTGAACAAACCAAAGAACATAAACTGCCATTTTCAAGACAAGTATATATTGGGTCTCCTGCCCATTAAAAATTCAAATAGAATGAAAATAGATAAATTCATCTTACACCATTAAACACTTTTGAAATGGTTACTATTCCTGAGAAACCATGGCAAAATACTCAACTGGCTAAGCAATAAAATATTTGTAAATAGAATTGAAGTCTTGACATGGAAGTGTTGGGCGCATACTTGGGAACAAATCTTGAGTTCAATGTGATCATTAGATATTTAACATTGAAAGCTTAGCAAGGATGACACTGGACACTATTAATAATAGAGTGAAGACAGGAATAGTTATTCATGTCATACTCGAGTCTCTATTGCATGTAGTGTTCTTTCCCAACTGAATTATGTAACGGTCAACTACATCCTAATTGTCAATTAATATATAACTATCATAACCAAGTATAATATGGCCATTACATAAATCTTAATGTCTCCCTTAATAGTAAAGTATAGTATAGCATAAAACTCATCTCTAAACCTTGAAAAAAATAGGTCTAAGTACCATAAAAATTAAGTGAATCATACAGATTCTTACCCTTTCACTTTGGCCTTACACTTGAATTGTCTTGAGAGAAAAGAAAGAAATTATGTTAATGTCCACAAATGACCAAAAGTAGGTCAATGGGACTCATGAATACAGCAGTTTACAACAGAAAGTTCTAGGAAGAGACACCTAGAAAGTGTGAAATCCCCAAATAGGGATAATAGAAAAATAACAATATTTCCAAAACTAGGGTACAGAAAAATCTGAAACTTAATTTGCATATAAGAATTTCAACAACAAACTTAGATTTACAATCAGGTGAATGATCTGATTTTCTGCTAATTATTGAACTTATGAAAAGTACAGAGAATCCTCTTATTTCTGCCCAGAAATTCCAGAAATGAAACAAAATGGTTTTTCTTTAATTTTTTTGAGATAGAGAAGAATAAAGTATGCAGATTTTAGATACAAAATACCTCAGTCTTTGTTCAAACCCTAGCCACCCTCAAATATGGCATCAAACTCCCAAGCCAAGGTAGTGCTAGGTCTGATTTACTGGTACTTTTGTTGCTGTCCTAATCAAATTTGAACCTTCAACTCTTAATTTCACCTCTAAATCGGCCTCCAAACCTGATAAACAATTGCAGCCCAGGAAAGATGATGTGCTATGGTTTCACAAACCAAAGCTCTTCCACCAAAACATACCCTTTGACAAGGGGGACCCCGTATGTCTCTCTAAAACCAGGGATACTCAAGGGTTTCAGACCTTAAGTCAAGTTGTAGCAGCAATAAACAAAAAACTCACAACATAATGATCTCTAAAAGAACCCTAGAGAGTTATATAATAACTTCCAAAGAGATGAATTAATCTCAGCCCTTGAATCACCACCTCTTAATCCAAAGCTCCACATTAAAAACCTAAAAATTGATCCAATAAGCTCCTTGAAACCTTACACCCCCTTTTGCCTTTGTCAAATGCTTTTTAAAAGTAACTTAAAGTACATAAGAAGGGGACAACTTAAGCCTTTTGGCTAAGAGTCACTTAAGTTGCCTAAAAAGACGTGCCCTCAACTTAAAATAATTTAAGTTCACTTAAGTTGCATAAAAAGACATGCACACACCTTAAGAATAGAATTGAGAACAAGCCAAAAACTCCAATACTTACCCAATGATGCTCTAAGTCCTCTTCCTCTTGGGTAATCCAAAGAAAGGACAATCAATACGTTGTTAATCCTCATGGTTTGGGTTGGGGATATTACAATACTCCCCACCCAAAGAATGATTGCCCTCAAGCATTTGTAGACTAGGATGTTTAAGAATCTCCTCTCCTTTCCATGTGGCATCCTCCAAAGGCAAGCTTTTCCATTTGATGAGATATTTAGAGATTACCTTATTCTTCAACCTTTTCTCTCTCACTTGCAATATTGTTTTTGGAATATCAATGTACCTCCATCCATGGGAGGCAATTTTGTAGGAGTCACATGCTATCCAAGAGCCTTTTTGAGGCATGACACATGGAAAACATTGTGAATTTTGCTTGTAGATGGCAGCTCCAATTCATATGTTGCTTCACCAATTCGTTTAATCACCTTAAAAGGCCCATAAAGCCTTGGTTTAAGCTTTTCCACCCCACTTACTTTCAATGAAGATTGTCTATAAGTTTGAAGACATAGAAATACCATGTCTCCTACCTCAAAAGACATCTCAACTCTATGGCGATCAGCATATTTCTTCTATTGTTCTTGTGCAATCTGAATATTATCCTTAACTGCCTTAAGGATATCTTGGTTCTCCTTTGCCCACTCAAGAGCTTTTGGAACTCTAGAATCAGAAAAAACCAAATCCACAAATGTAAAAGCTTCATAACCATACAAAGCTTTGAAAGGTGTCATACCTATGCTCATATGATATGTAGTGTTGTAACAAAATTCTACCAAATGTAACCACTTTGCCCATGCTCTTTGCTGCCTTGAGACATAGTTTCTCAAGTAACCTTCAAGCCATTTATTTACAATTTTAGTTTGACCATCTATTTGTGGATGATAACTAGTGCTTTGATCAAGTTCTATTCCAGCCAGCTTAATCAACTCTTGCCAAAAAGTGTTGATGAATATGCGATCTCTATCACTTACAATTCTCTTTGGCACACCATGAAGTTTGAATACTTGTTTAAAAAATAGACCAACAACTTGTGGTGCTTTAAACTCAAAAAGCATTGGCATGAAATGAGCATATTTAGTGAGTCTATCCACCACAACAAAAATATAGTCCTTACCATTGACCTTAGGTAGCCCAGTAATCAAATCCATTGATATTTGTTCCCACTTTTGATTGGGAATAGGAAGTGGTTGTAACAGCTCTGTTGGAAAACAAACTTCAGCCTTGTTTCTTTGGCACTCTATGCCTTCCCTCACATGTTTGAGAACATCATCTTTCATACCTTTCCATGAGAATCTTTCTCAAATGTACTTGCATGTCTTCAAATAACCCGAATGACCAGTAAGCTTTTTGTTATGGACAGCAATAGGAATCTTATATTTGCATAGTTCCACGGAGTTTCCTGATGGGGGGATGTGGGGACGAGTTTCGAGGACGAAGGGACCAAGGGCCTAAGTTTGGGGATGGTGGGCGGATGGTGGCGGGTTAGCAGCAAGGTGCTGAAATACATATAGTACTTGAAAAAATAGTTACAAAAAGTTGTATAAGTATAAGAATTATACATCTTGAAGACAACTAGGAGTCCCCTAGACATCTTGAGGACACCTGGCGTCCTCGAAGTCCTAGCAGCGTCTTGTAGATGCTGACGTTGGTGGTGGGATGGTGGCACTAGTGGTGGGATGGTGAGGGGATGTCCCCCCCAAGTCCCCAAGTCTCCGAGACGAGGACGTCTAGGAAATGCGGAATTCTTTTGGGGGTACACGTCCCTGTGGAACATTGTATACTTGAGCTTACTTTCCGGTTTAAATAGATTCTATCCTTATAATAGATGATGTCATTCAACACTTTATACCTTTCATCATCGATTTTATCATCTAAAATATCACAAGCATGCTGATTTTTTGAATATTCTGCTAATATGTGATCCTTCCAAGAAGCTGAAATTTCTAAAAGTGAGCAAAATGAAGGGTTTCTAGATAATGCATCAACATTGTTCAACAACAACATTATTTTTCCCTATGACAAATTCAATATCAAAGTCATATCCTTGAAGCTTACTCACCCAATGTTGTCTCTCATTTAATCCCTTTTGCTCCATGAAATACTCGAGGATATTATGATCAATCCTCACTATAGACTTGCTGCCCACAAAATATTGACAAAACTTTTCGAGTGCATGTATGATTGCCGACATTTCCTTGTTAGATGTAGAGAACCTCCTTTCAACCTCATTCAATTTTCGACTTTCATAAGCAATTGGATGTTTGTCTTGCATCAAAACAGCCCCAATACCAATACTAGATGCATCACATTCAAGCACAAAAGGTTTAGAGAAATCCGGTAATGCCAAAACAAGACAAGCACTCATTACCTTCTTAAGATGTCCATGATCTTTTGAGTCTCATCCGTCCAGACTCCAAACAAAGGCATCCTTCTTGGTCAAATATGTCAAAGGAGCGGTTAATGAAGAAAATCCTTTCACAAACTATCTATAATATGTGCATAGACCAATGAAACCCCTTAAATGGGACACGTTCTTTGGCGGTGCCCAATCAGGTATAGCTTGAGTCTTCTCCCTATGTGCCTTCACTCCACCTTCACCAATGACATATCCTAAATATAATAGTTCAGTCATGCCAAACTCACACTTAGAGGCTTTTGCAAAAAGGGAGTTAGCCACTAAGATGCTTAACACCTCATCTAGGTGTCGTATATGCTCCTCCCATGTCCTACTGTGTGATGTCCCCTTATGGATTTTCCTCAGGTTTGCCTTTAATTTTCCAAATTGAGATATTTAAATAGACCTAGAATCAGTAGTTTCAATGGTAGACTTTAAAGGAGAAAACTTCAAGCTATTTAACTTTGATTATTAGCCTTATTCTTATTGAAGATATGCAGATAGGAATAAGTGAATATCTGCTATAAATTCTAATATGTATCTTCTGCAATTATATTTATTTAAGGGTGCAGAATAGACACCACAAGATGAATGCAGTTTTTGAATTTTCTATCTGATTACATGCATGTGAAAATAGAACCAGATGATCTCTTTCTTGATTCGCTGCTTCTGGTTTTATTCTCTTGAATCATGCGATTTCCTTGGCTGAGTGTCTGAATGTTTCTAATTAATATGCAGCCTAAATTCAAGTGATCAATGGGCCCACTTAGGAGCGCCCTGACCTATAGCTTAGTGTAGATTAATTCTCACATCCTCATCGATGCTGATCCCTTTATTGCTTATGGTCTTTTATATGTTTGTCTCATTCCCAAGAGACACACCTTTTTGGATGGGGATGACCCTTCGAATGGTCATGTCTTTTTATTTTAATACTATTCACTATTTGCTGTGTAGTCTCTTCTTTTTACTCTTAATCACTGCCTCATTAATTATTGTTATTTAATTAACATCATTTCCTTCTTGAAATCGCTGACCCTCTTGAGATGTTCACTACCTTATCAATGATCTGTGTGCATTACATTTAATTCTTGTTTATTTAAGGAAGTCGTGCTCCTTCTTCAGATCCACAAGTGTATTCAGGAAGGTTGGCCAGTTTAATTGTAATCTGCATTATTAAGGATTGTTTTTATTTTGAGCCTCTTGGCCAAGCGAGGGATATCAATCTCCCCTCCTTGAAAATGCTTGCCCACAAGCATTCATAGATTAAGGTGTTGGAGGACTTGGTCGTTCTCCCATGTAGAATCTTCCAGAGGTAAACCTTTCCACTGGATTAGGTGCTCCATTATGACCCTATTCCTTAGCCTTCTTTCCCGGGTGTCTATTATCTTGTCAGGAGTCAATACCAACTTACCTTCTTCATTTAAGGGTGGAAGTTCAGTGGAGGGTGTGATTTCCTGTCCTAATGCCTTTTTTAGACATGATACATGGAATACATTATGTATTCTACTGTCTTCGAGGAGTTCCAATTCATATGCTACCTCTCCTATTCGTTTGATCACTTTGTAAGGACCATAGAATCGGGGCTTTAGTTTTTCAGCACCACTCCTCTTTAAGGATTCCTGTCAGTATGGTTGTAGGCAGAGGTACACCAAATCTCTGGCCTCAAATCTTTTCTCAACCTTGTGCTTATCTACATAGATCTTCTATTGGTTTTGTGCATGGTGCAAGTTATCCTTAAGGGATTTAAGGATGTCTTGGCATTCTTGGACCCATTCTTTGGCTTTTGGAGCTTTGCTTTCTCCAAAGGCTAAGTCTAGAAAGGATGTCACATCATACCCATACCATGCTTTAAACGATGTCATACCAATTCACATGTGATAGGTGTTTTTGTAACAATATTCCCCCAAATGAATCCACTTGATCCATGTTCTCTGTTGTCCTGCCACATTAATTGCGCAAGTAGCCTTCAACCCATTTGTTCACAATTTCAGTTTGCCCATTCGTTTGTGGGTGATAGCTCGTACTTGGGGTTAGTTTGGTGCCTAATAGCTTGAATAGTTCAGTCCAAAAGATGCTTAGAAATCTACTATCTCGGTCACTTACTATATTTTTAGGGAGCCCATGGAGTCTAAATACTTCTTTGAAGAATAGTTCAACAACCTGGGGGGCTTTATATTCAAAAGGGATGGCGAAGAAGTGAGTGTATTTGGTCAATTGATCTACAACAGCATAGATGCAATCTTTGCCATGGACTTTAGGTAGCCCAATGATAAAATCCATTGAACTACTTTCCCACTTTTGATTTGGAATAGGGAGGGATTGTAACAATCCGGCGGGGTAGGTATGTTCGGACTTGTTTTGTTGGCACGTAGGGCATTCTTTCACAAATTGGAGAACATCATCCTTAACAACTTTCCAAGTGAATCTTTCCCTAATTTGGTTATAGGTTTTAAAGTACCCTGGATGGTCCGCCTATGAGGTTTCATGAATGGCTCTTAAGATTTTTTCCTTTAGTTTTGATTCAGGTACTAAGTAGACTCGTTCCTTATAGTAGATGATGCTATTTGTTACCTTATATTGATCATCTTGCACTTCCCCTTCTAGTAATTTTCTTGCAAAAGTATTCTTCACATATTCCTCTAGTAGTTGTGCTTTCCAATCCGTGGAAATTTCGAATAGTGAGCAAATAGAAGGTTTGTGAGATAAAGCATCGGCCATTATGTTTCTTTTCCCCTTGATATACTCAATATCAAAATTGTAGGCTTGGATTTTGTTCACCCATTTTTGTTGCCTTTCGTTGAGACCTTTCTACTACATGAAATACTTCAAGCTATTATGGTCCATCCTTACAATGAATTTTCTGCCAACCAAGTATTGCCGAAATTTAGCTAATGCATGCATTATAGAAAGCATTTCTTTGTCATATGTGGAGTATAACCTTTCATTATCCTTTAACTTTCTACTTCCAAAGGCAATAGGGTGCCCCTTTTGCATTAGGACTACACCAATCCCTTCTCCTGATGCATCACACTCTAGCACAAAAGGTTGGTTAAAATCAGGTAGGGCGAGGACTAGGCAACTACTCATACTCTCCTTCAATTTATCAAACGCTTGTTGTGCATTATTCGACCATTGGAATGCTCCCTTTTTAGTGAGGCTTGTTAAGGGGGCCCCTGTAATGTCCCTTGCTAAATCTGATGTAATTTTTTTTTAATTGCAACACTTGGACATTTCGTCAAATAGTTTACTTGCAAAGTGTTTTCTGTTGGTAATTCATTTTCTATTTTGATCTTCTTGCTTTTGAGTGTTGGTGAGATGCAAAAAGACTTAAATAATGACTTCTAATGCAAATAGATGATTGGGTTTGTTAGATTTTATGATCAGATTAGTGCACAGAAAATTAATTCAAAATAACAGCACAATAACACAGCCGATACCCTGGGAAAACCCTCCACTTGAGGGAGAAAAACCCAGCAACAATTATCTCTCTTATATATATAAGTAATGGCAACAATACACTTTACAATGTGGCCAACCACAAGGCCAATATTCAGCACCAGCAATGGCTGTAATAACAGATAACAATCTGCCCTTCCTTGAACACAATTCTGCACTTGAAGAGATTCACAATCTGCCTTAGAAGAAATTCGCACTAGATGGAAGGATCTGCTCTTGATAGAATTCGCACTTGAGAGAAGGAATAATCGAACTTGCTTGATGCTTGAATGAGAGAAAGTGATCTTCTATATATATATTTGCTAGAGAGGTCGCACCTCTACAAGAACTAGGTCAGCCACCAAAGTAAAAAATAAATACAAATAATAATTATGAATTACAATGAAGGTCGGCCAAGATAAAAATTACAATGTTACCTTGAGAAGCGCTCCTCCTCATTAATTATCTCAATAAAATAAATAGCCTAAAGGCTATATGCAATTTTATGTCTTCTCACGTGGCTGGAAGGATGAGCCCGAAGCTGCTATAACACCAACACTCCCTCTCAGCTAGGGAGAAATACTTCCAGCTGCATAAGACATATCACCTCATCATGATGACAACCACAATGGCTAATCCCATATGTGGAAAAGAAAGAGATATCACCTCACCGTGATATCAACCATCATGGCTACACCCATGGATGGAAAGAAGAGATATCACCTCACCATGATATCAACCATCATGGCTACTCCCATGAATGGTATGTACAAGTGCTCATCACTCAACGTGATGTTGTCACCTCACTGTGACGTTCACCATGGCTCTCCCAGAGGGTGAAAACACAAGTACAAGAAAAATCATCACAGACTCTCTCACGTGATGTTGTCATGGAGTCACACACATAACATTCACCATGGCTCTCCCAGAGGGTGGAAACAAGGGCTTTCACCTCAAATCTTAAAGAGAAATGCGTTAACAAGGGCTTGCACCTCAAATCTCTCTCAAAGAGAAATGCATTAAGGAGGATCACTGATACTGAGACTCCTTCTCAGCTAGGGCTTCATTCTCCACCATACCAAGCTTGTCTCAAAAGTACACAAACTTTATCTTGGAAAGAGGCTTGGTGAGAATGTCTATTGTCTGCTCATCAGTGCTGATATACCTCAATACCATATCTCTGATATAGTGGTATTTGATCTCAACATGCCTAGTTCTGTCATAAAACATCGGGTTGACAGAAGGCTTCACACAGCTCTGGTTATCACAATGAATGATAGTAGGCTCCATTGATTGCCCAAACAATCCTGCAAGGAGCTTTCGAAGCCACACTACTTCTCGAGTTGCCACACAAGCTGCAATACACTCGGCCTCTGTTTTACTCAGTGCCACAAAAGACTACTTCCTGCTACACCAGGATATCATCGCATACCCCAAATTGAAGCAACATCCAAAGGTGCTCTTCCAATCAGTAACACACCCTGCCCAATCAGAATCAGTATAACCATGCAGCTCCAAGTCCACACCAGAAGAATATCTCAAGCCATACCCAATTGTGCCACGCAAGTATCTTAGTATATGCTTCACTGCAACTAGATGTATTTTCCTTGATTCACACATGAACTGACTAAGTGCACTCACTGCATAGCAAATATCGGGTCTAGTATTGACTAGATACATCAACGATCCAATCAATTGCCCGAACAACGTGGGATCCACCAGATTTGAACTAGCTGCAGCCTCCTTAAACATCTTCAGGTTCAGTAGCTCCCTCTGAATCTTCAAATACTTGCATCAACCTTCTGACCTCTTCGTCCAAGATTGCCTGCAACACTTGCCTTAGAGAAATGTTTCCCAGCGCACACGTTTGGTACTGAAGGGAGTTCAGGATTGTCCTCCTCAACCTCATCCCAGATCACTCTACTCTGAATAGGTTTGCGGAGCTACCAATGACAAATCCAGATTAACTGTCTTGTGCAATTCTAATCTCAATAGCTGAAGAGGTCCTCTAAGGATTTAGCACCAAGCCTTGCAATACAGTAATCTTCACTTCTTCTCAGTGAGTTACAAAACTCCCTCTTGATCACTACTTCAAAGATTGCAAAGAAGACTTCTGGAAGAGAACTCCCTCTAGCCACCAACTCAATCCCATGGCTGCAAGTTGTGACTTCACACTTGATCATTTCTTTGGTTGGCATGACTTCCTCACAAGATGCCTCAAGCTTTTCATCACTAAGCAATCTCTCATCACCTTCTTGCTCCTAGATCTATCTTGGAAGCATTTTAGAGAGAGATTACTAACCGTTTATAACTATCCAAAGAAATATCAAGGCTAGAATCATACAAAGTTTACTATCTCAGGTTATAGCATGAATACATAAGAATTTATGAACAATATTAAAACATGAATAAGTAAATCAACCTAAAAGAGAAATATATCAAAAGATCAAAATGAAGGGATAAAGAAACTTTTCTTTATTGAATTTTGATATAACTCTTTCTTCCATCTTTTACTCCTCTCGAGAGTGCTAAACTTAGCACAACAAAAGATAATCTGAACAACTACAAATTTCTTGAATGCATTATGCAGTTAGCATGTAGAACCAACTCTCTCCAAGAGTTCAAGGCTCTATCACAGTTCATGCATTAGAGAATGATATCAATGTGACCATCTAATCACCATCGAAATTGCAATTCTCTTTTTATTTCAGTCACACTCAGAAATCTTCACAACTAGCATGAAATAACTTGCAATAAATGAAATCTTCAAAGGATCTTATGCTAGTGAACACAATTCAAAAGAAACCACTATCTCTCTTTACTAATTACAAGATCCAGCTAAATGATATAACTCAGCAAACAAAGAATACTTATCTCTTTAAATATTTTGATGGATGCAAATACTAGACATAGTAAGATACGTTGCTCTTGCGCTCAGATCAACACACAAACTTCACGGCTTGAACACAGGCCCATGACTTAGAATAGAAATTCCCTAGAATCCTTCTGAGGAGAGATCTCATCCACATCCGCAAATGAAGCATGTTGATTAGGCCTGGTTGGGCAATCCTTTGCATAGTGACCAAACTTGTCACAACGAAAACATTGGACTTTGGAAAGGTCCCACTTCTTGAATGCAAGAGCACCATCAGCTCCTTTATCTCTATTCCTTTTGAAGTATCCTTTCTTTCCTCCTTTTCCTTTCTTCTTCGAGGATTGAGCGGAAAGAACATGAATGACTTCATTTGTAGAGCTTCGACCAATACCTCTCGCAGCCGACCTAGACTTTTCTTGGATACAATCTGCCCTCAAATGATCAAACTTGGGAAGTTTTGATCTTGCACTGATTCTTTGAATGTAAGACTCCCAAGATGAAGGAAGACCATTAAGAGCCAACATGGTCAAATCCTTGACATCAACAATATGACCAATGGTAGAGAGTTGATCTCTCAATTCGGAAATCTTCATGAAGTAAGCGATGATAGATTCTCCTTCCGCCATCTTAACATGATGAAGTTGTTGCTTTAATGAAAGAGCACGGCTTGTGTTGTTGATTTCGTACATCTCCTCCAAAGTTTTAAACATCTCTCTTACTGTCTTCAACTTTGAGACGATAGGAACAATATGATCCTTCACGGAATCAACTAACATCTTCTTCACCCTAGTATCTTTCTTCATCCATTGAACTTTATCTTCCTCATCAGTAGGCTCCAAAACTTTGCTCTCCACGAACTCAGCCAATTCATTTTCCTCCAAGGTGAGCATAATTCTGAATCTCCAAGATGTGAAATTTATTGCTCCCTCAAGTCTGTCCTCGATCTTAAGTCCGTTCACCATCTTGACGAAGAGATAGAAGTAAACAACGATGAGAAAGAGAATAAAGAGTATCGCTGCAATACTAAATCTGATCAAGATATTCTTCAAACCCGCTTTGATACCATGTTAGATTTTATGATCAGATTAGTGCACAGAAAATTAATTC
Source organism: Sequoia sempervirens (assembly GCA_007258455.2). Taxonomy (NCBI): domain Eukaryota; kingdom Viridiplantae; phylum Streptophyta; class Pinopsida; order Cupressales; family Cupressaceae; genus Sequoia; species Sequoia sempervirens. Next base: position 299,224,289 of record VDFB02105785.1, read on the forward strand.
AAAATAACAGCACAATAACACAGCAGATACCCTGGGAAAACCCTCCACTTGAGGGAGAAAAACCTAGCAACAATTATTTCTCTTATATGTATAAGTAATGGCAACAATACACTTTACAGTGTGGCCAACCACAAGGCCAATATTCAGCACCAGCAATGGCTGTAATAACAGATAACAATCTGCCCTTCCTTGAACACAATTCTGTACTTGAAGAGATTCACAATCTGCCTTAGAAGAAATTCGCACTAGATGGAAGGATCTGTTCTTGATAGAATTTGCACTTGAGAGAAGGAATAATCGAACTTGCTTGATGCTTGAATGAGAGAAAGTGATCTTCTATATATACATTTGCTAGAGAGGTCGCACCTCTACAAGAACTAGGTCGGCCACCGAAGTAAAAGATAAATACAAATAATAATTATGAATTACAATGAAGGTCGGCCAAGATAAGAATTACAATGTTGCCTTGAGAGGCGCTCCTCCTCATTAATTATCTCAATAAAATAAATAGCCTAAAGGCTATATGCAATTTTATGTCTTCTCACGTGGTTGGAAGGATGAGCCTGAAGCTGCTATAACATCAACAGGGTTTAAGTGCAAATGTTTAGTACAACAAGTAATCATTTTGTCAAACACTTAACATGAAACCCACCCAAGCAAATGTACACCTACAACAGGTAGGCATTTTGACAAACATATCAGGTGCAATTCCCAAACTCCTTATCATTGCTTTAATTCGATTATAGTGCTATATGCTGATTCCAAATATGTCATACAATGCAACTCATACCAATACACGGACAACAACATACAATGCTAATCAATTTCAATGCAAACTGCTTGCTTAGCAATTACAAAGTCATTCTCAATGATGATTTTGTGACAGAGACTTATAATGCAGATGCAAATGTCAGCAATACAAAGCTACAGCTAGGACTTGATTACCATGCAAAAGCAAGTTTACAATATGCTGTAGATGAGCAGCAATCTAAGGCTATGTAACTACTGTTTACAATGCAATCCTGAAGCAATGCAGATATGCTTAATGCAACTGAGATATGAACCTAGGTAGACGTCAGCCAATGGTGAGAATACCCAGCAATATGATCGAATCCTCCAATGAAGAACATGTCCCAGCTTAGCGTCGTTATTCTCAAGCAGCTCTTGATGTTTCAAATTGTCTTCCTACTGAGTGCAGCTAAAGTAAATCTGATAGTTTGTCTCATATGTGGATAACGTCTTTGTCTCCTAGCGGCAATGGGGATCTTCAAAATCGTCTTCAGCAAGTCAATTCATTGCCACGTCGTTGCCTTCCATCACTTATCTCTTCTTCACTTGTCTTTGGTGTCTCCCAATTATCATGGCTGAGTGATTATATCGATTTCATATGAGGGCATTTAACCAAGTGGGACCCGATAAGGAGAGAATCGAGCTGCCTTTATCTTTTTGTCCGTATCTAGCTGCTCACCTGGCACAGAGTCAGCTTCAGAAGATTAAATTTGTCTTTTCCTTATTCCCGTCTCCTAGCTAATACAACTCTCCAAGAATCAAACACTTTCAATATAAAAATCGATTTCCCCTAACCATATGAAAATTCCTTTCAGTTTGATATGGCAATAAATATAGAAAATATTGCAATGCTATTCCAAATCAAACTCCCAGCTGAGAAGTAATTATCATCACCAACAAATATAATCGAATGCCTCCCAATACTAAAGATGATCAAACTCAAATACCTGATCAATCCTCTGCAAATTTGGTTGCAAGACCATTAAATTTGTCCCAATTGAATAATCCAGCAATAAACTCCTTTCCTGGTGAAGTGCAACAATAAACCAGCTGTTGCTCTCCAATGAAATCCTGATTGCAACTATAAACCAGCTGCTGCAATGAAGATGTGATAATAAACCAGCTATCACACAGAATCAGCTAGGGCAATAATACAACAGCTATTGCACCTGTTAAATTAGTACAAAGTAGAAACCCTGGATGGATTTCTCAACTCCAGCTAGGGTTGATCTTTCACAACTGAACTTGGCACTCTAGAGTCTTCAAACCCTCGAGCGAGCAAAGCATTCAAGCTTCAGCTTCTTACCACGCAGATAATGAGAAATGAATTCCAAATCAAGTGTGTTCAAAATGCTTAGCCAACAACTTCTTAAATAGATTTATCAATGCCTTTTCAAGAAGCTTCTAGAAGAATATTATTTTATTCCTCAAGTGACTTTTATTATTTTATTATTTTATTTGTAAGTCACTTAAGTCACTTTAATATTAAATTAATTAAATAATAAGTCATCCCTTTTGATATTATGCTTTATTAGAATAATTTAATAAATAATTAATTTAATATACCTCTAATTCGGGGACATGACAGCCCCAAGTTGGGAAAACCCTTTTACGAATCTCCTATAGTAGCTACATAGCCCATAGAAGCCATGTAATTCGGTGAGGGTCTTTGGTGGGGGCCACTCTAGGATGGCTTGGATCTTTTCTTGATGTACTTGTACTCCCTTGGCACTAATGTGTCCTGAGTATAGGATTTTGGTCATACCGAATTCACACTTTGAGGCTTTGGCATATAATGACTTTGCTTCCATAATCCCTAAAACTTCTTCCAAGTGCTTCATGTGGTCTTCCCATGTCTTCCTATAAATGAGTATATCATCGAAGAACACTAGCAAGAATTTGTGTAACTGCCTCCTGAATATGTGATTCATGCGAGATTGAAAGGTGGTGGGTGCATTGGTTAGGCCAAAGGGCATAACCAAGAATTCATAGTGACCATAGTGGCAACAAAAAGCCGTCTTATGCACATCCTCCTCTCTCACTCTTATTTGGAGGTACCCCGAATGCAAGTCAATCTTAGAAAAATATACGGCACCATGAAGCTCATTTATCAACTCAACAATCCTGGATATGGGATAGCAATTCTTAATTGTCTTTTTATTAAGTGCTCTATAGTCAATGCACATTCGTAAGGTTCCATCTTTTTTCTTGACTAGCACCATGGAAGATGTGAATGGACTAGAACTAGGTCTTATATGACCCATTTCTAGTAATACCTTGATGCACTTCTCTATTTCATCCTTAAATCTTTTGGGATGCCTATATGGTGTGGTGATAACCGGCTTGGCACCTTCTTCCAATTCAATAGTGTGTTTGAATCCTCTATGAGGGGGTCTCCCTGGTGAAATATCCCCAAAAATAAGACTATGCTTGTCCCAGATGGGTTGTAAATCATCATGGCAATCCTTAGGTTTGTTGCTTGATGATTTGGGAAGAACAAGGCATTGGGCAGCCCAAGCTATATCATTATGCCTAAATATACCTTCCATCTTCTTGGCGGAAACAACTCGAGGGGCTCCATCGAATAGTCCCTTGAATATCACCTTCTTCCCATCCACTTTGAATTTAAATTCCATGGTTTGAAAATTTTGTGAATACTTCCCAATGGACATCATCCATTGGATTCCAAGTATTGTATTTGTCTCACCCAATTCTACAACATAGGAGTCATCAATGACGTTGTAGTCACCAATTGTAAACTTCAACTTCGGTACCTTAGTTGAACACGATATTTGATAGCCATCTACTACCATCACACTAAATCCTTCATGCTCAATAGTTGGAATCCCTCTCTTGACTACCAATGCTGAATCAATAAAGTTGTGAGTGGCTCCACTGTTGATCAATACCGTTATCTTTTGCCCATGTAATGCCCCACAAACTTTAAAGGAATTGAATCTTGGAGTTCCCATCATGGTGGCAATTAAAGCATCTTTCTTCCCTTTCAGTGTAGGTTCTTCCTCTTCTTCATTTTGCTCACTACTTCTATCCGATGTATCCTCTTCCTCACTGTCGAGTATGACTTCTATGTAATGAACCTTTCCTTTCCCCATGCATCTATGTCCTGGGCCCCAAGGTTCCTTGCACGTATAGCAAAGCCCCTTTCTCCTTAACTCCTCCCTAGTTGCTTCATCCATTCTCTTTCTTGGCCACTCCCTTGAGACAGGTGGTTTTGGTTTATCCCTTTAGAATGAGGACCCTTTAGATGTAATCTTGTTCTTTGTAGCGCTAGAATCCATATCTCTAGCTTTTTTTATGGCCTCTTGTAGTGTACTAGGGTTGAGGGCCTTGACCCAACCCCTTAAAGGATCCCTTAGGCCATCCATGAATAGGACAACCAATCTTCTTTTGGATATGTTGGTGACCAATACCGAAAGCCTTTGAAAGTCCACAATATATTCGTCAATGTGCCTGTCTTGCTTTAGTTGTGCCGGCTCCTTGAAGTGGAGCTCGGAGTCCTTGTTGTCAAACTGTTCTATGAGCTTCTCCGTGAAATCCACATATTATTAGAATAATAATCTTTCTATTTATGTCGTAATGGTCATCTCGTTATTGCTTTTTCTAACTTAACGATTGTTTCTTTTAGAAACATCGTCTCTTGTAATCTATGTAAGGAACTCTTGTTTCTCTTGATTAATATACAACAACATCGATTATGTAACATGGTATTAGAGCCATTTTAAATTCGAAATTTTTTTCCAAGGAAATTTTTTCGAGAGAATTTTTCTTTTGCTTTTGGAAAATTTGTTAGATTTTTCGAATTTGTGTTTGGTCGGTTTTGAGAAGGTCCTGTGGTGGTGCTCGAAGGTTGTGTGCAAAAGAAAATTGCAGGAGTTTTGAAAAGGAAAATCGAGGGTTTGAAATTTTTTTGTTCTGGACACGATTTTTCACCCTTCAGACGCAATTTTTCTACTTCTTTGGTCGCGTTTTCTCAAACATTCTTTGTTGCGACTCTTCGACTCCAGTTTAAACTGCCGTGCGACCTTCTTCTAGCGAACGTTCAGATCCGAAGGTCGTTTTTTTGTTTCTTCTGGCGTCATTCACGTGTTTGTCCAGAAGGTCGCGTTTTCTGAGCGTGGGTTCGACGTGTTTGTTGTTTCCTGCCCGTGATCTGCTCGCGTTTTTTCCGTCGGGTCTCAGTCTTCGACGACTCGTACTTCTGAACCCACAACGGATTCATTGTGATCTCCTGCGTTTGCCTTTTCTTCCCGCGACTGGTTGTGTTTCAGTGTTTTCTGGAACTGTGTTGCTGATATTCGCGGGCCTGATAAGAACGACGACGACTTTATTTATTTTTTTCCTTGCAAATTGCGCGGTGGACTTGCGGATTTTAGTTCTTTGTCCACGCCCTAGGGTTAGATGAAATTTTTTTCGTGCCATCAACTTGGTGAACGAGGTGTGTCCTCTGCAGCAACTGGAAACTCATCTAGGGTTTTTGATTGAGATCTCTACTCCTGTAAATTCGCCCTCAGATTTTGACGACTATTCTGCAACTCGACTAGGGTTTTCACCTTTTAGATCAAGTCGAAAAAAATTTCTGATTGCAGATTCTTGGTGGGATTTTCAAGATCTCAACTGGGTCAGTCTCCGTTTTTTTCTGGGTGCTTCATTTTCCGTGCCTTGATTTTTGTGCAGCTTTGTTCTGGCAGCTAGGGTTCCAAACCCTCTATTTTTCGAGCCGACAATCAATGTTCTAGGTTTTTAAATAGTTTTTTGTCCCGTAAAAGGAAAAAAAATCTGTCTTCTGGGTTCCGAGAGGGTTTATAATTTTGTCCTAAAAAATTAAGAGTTTTTCTCTTGTATACCCTTGTCAGGGTTTCTGTCATTCGGGAGGGCTATCTGGTTTTTACCGTTTTTTCCGAAAAAAAAATGATGATTTGTAATCTTGGGTTTGGCGATTTTTTCCTCAAAAATCGTGGTATGTTGCAGTCGGTTTTTTGGTCGCCCTTGGAGTTGCTGGGGCAAACATCTGCACATCTAGCTTCTTGCAATCTGTTTTGGGGTGTCATGTCCATCTGCAGAAGATTGGACGGTTTGCCGATTTTTCCTCAAAATCATAGCAGTTGTTCTCGGTATGTCTCTGGTTACAGGGAGGGACAGTTTTCCAACTTTAGGTTGGACAGTTGGTGTTGTTATTTCCAAAAGTTCTGCAATTTCTTGGAGGGTTGGTGGCAGGGTCTTGTCTTTTGTTGCAGCAGCGTTTTGAAACGAAGGGGGCACCCTTCTCTGTTATCTCTGGGTAGTTAGAATGATGACCATTAAGGGAGGATATTAGAATAATAATCTTTCTATTTATGTCGTAATGGTCATCTCGTCATTGCTTTTTCTAACTTAACAATTGTTTCTTTTAAAAACATCGTCTCTTGTAATCTATATAAGGAACTCTCATTCCTCTTGATTAATATACAACAACGTCGATTCTGTAACACATATGAGGTAATTTGATCATGGCCTAAAGTAACCATGCCATGGTACCACCATTCATGTGCCACCTCATCCAGATGTAAGGTGGCATACTTGATTGCTCCATCCTCCGGCATGGGATTGAGTTGGAAATATGTGTCCACCTTTTGAACCCATGATCTTGCTGTGATCTTTCCAGAACCATCAAAATATGGTAAGTTAAGCTTACCAATTTTCCTCCTTAGGTCATTATGATGATCTCTATTTCCTTTGTTTAGTAGATGTGTAAGATACACCCCTGTTTTTTTTTTTTTTGAAAATACCCTGCTTGCTGGTTTACTGGTTTTGTGTAGTGTTTGTGATTGTTTTCCAATGCTTTGCAATTGAATAAAACATAAATGATGTTTGCATACAAGCAGAAATACAATATACTTAAACCTTTCTTTAAATCTTGAAACAAATAAATTTTGCATTCATTTTCTGTTTATGAATCAGAATATTACAATATAAAATCAGACCTGGTGTGAAAGTTGCAATCTTGACAAGCCTTTTAAGAACAGCAGCAAGAGGCTCCTGAGAGCTGTGTCCAACACCTCAAGCAATAACATCCAAAGCTCTTGTTTCTCAATTGCCTAAGTGTCCTTCTCCCAGTGCCCAAAGTCCCACTTTCATTCCTCACACGTTCTGGTCACAATAGGGTCTTCTTGCAGCCAAATGGCATCCCTTCCTCAGTATTTCGATTTGCTTTAGAAAATCACAATCTCCACCAAAAAATGCATACAAACACTCTTTAGAATCGTCTTGAAAATGCCCTTTCAACTAATCAATACCCATTTTGATTTATCCATTCATTTTTGAGCAATGAGTCAAAAACCAGGTTCAGACCCATTATTGCAAACACCCAGAAACTGAAATAAAACACTCCAAAATCTTCAAAACACACACCAAAACTGAAAGCAATGAAAGCACACCAAAAACCCCTAAAAGTACTGAAAGATCTTCATCATTTCTTCACAAATAATCGAACTCTTGAAGCTCCTTTGATCTCAACTGATAACCAGCACCAATATTTGACTAGGGTGGATATTTCACCACCGAAATCAGCCTATACGAAGGAGGGTTTTCGTCCTCACAGCACAACCCAAGCAACCAGGAAACTTTCCGACAGCATTTCTCTATGTCGACAAAGCCAAGATGATGAAAATGAGAGCCAAACTTCATAATATAAGACTTAGGGATAATGGACTCCAAAAATCTCTTAATTCCTCTCTAGAAAATCACGCCCTTCTCCTCTGAAATATTTAACATTTTCAAATATCATTTTTTCCCTTTCTCTAGGCATCCAAACTTAAGGAAGAAATATAATATTTATTGAACTTTTAAAAACAACTTAAAAGTCGTTTCACTAGGCGAATGGTACACTTCAATGACCACTTTTCCCTTTAAGTTTATAATTTAACTTTATAAAATAGCTTAAGTGGTTGAAATAACAAATATCAACTGCAACCTTAGGCTTTCCGACCCTGGAACCATCTCCCGCAAAGGTGACTTACTATAAATAGCACTGCTATAAATAGTAAGTATATGTCAAACACCCAAACTACGCGAAATAGAAGACCCAAGAATACTGTGACCAACTAAGGATAGCAGCATCAAGACCGACCACTGCTATAAATAGAAACCCCTTCGAAAAACCCTATACTGAACATCAATGCTGGCAATTGAGTCCCCGAACCACATCAACTAGCCTACGGGAACTCTGAAATAGGCTAATTATAAAATAGACATTACATATATTTGTAGTTAATGAACACATTCATAAACTTAAATAAAAGATTAAAACCTTAATTTTAATATATTATTAGCAAACAAAGTCTATTATGCTTCAAGTTGCATATGGAATACTCTAGCCATATCCCAGGTGGATATAGATTAAACTATTCACGTGCATAGAAATGGTTTAGAGAAATCATGGCCCAATTCACTAGATTAGCCTTTCATTATAGATTATCTAGTATGTATCATGGTAGAATTCATTATATTAAAATTAATCTCATGTTATTTGCTCACTTCACTATAGACCAGATTTTTTGGCAAACTATGCAATTTAAGCACTTCTTTAAAGAACAAATCAGCAACTTGAGCACTTCTCTAAAGAACAAATCAACAAATTGAGTTGCTGTAAAGATGTAATGTACCTTTTTTCCATCCTGCCTCACAAATATTAATTAATTTAATTATTTAATGTTGCTTGGAAAACAGTGCAATTATAAAGGTAATATTAAATGATTAAATTAAATGGAGTTATAAAGTGACGTTGGGGAATATTTAAAAGATAATTTAATAAAACTTTATAATAAAGTGCTAATTGATTTTGGCGGGAAAACTAAAAAGGTTTTATAAAAAGGACATGAGAGCTCATTTCTCATTATGCAACGTTTATTATTTTGGTTTGGATTTTCAAATAGGCTAATTGAGTCTCTGCACTGCTAGAGCGAGAAGGGGACATTACAAGATGCCTCATTTTTATGTCCATATAGTCTTTTAATGACATATGTGTTTGTAATCCTCCGTCTAACCAATCTTGGCAGAATTGTTCTTGTAGTTCTACCAATGTTGGTTTGTGGCCTATCTGTAGATCAACCCTATGTGGGAAGGTAGGTATCACAGGCCTAGAATTTGTTGTAGTGGCATGATGATTTGGGGTTCTATTATTGCTTGAATTTTCTTCACCTCCCCCACTATTGCCATCTTGTTCATTCTTATGTTTGGTCATCATGATTTGTGTTAACTGGACCATCATTTGTGCTAACTGTTCTTGGGTAGTCATCAATCTGTCCCAACGTTAGTTGTCCATATTATTGCTTCTTTGTTTGCTAGACTCGAGACTGTTGTGGATGCCTAAGATGGAGGTTCTTCTTCCTTCCGAAGCTCGGGCAGGTTCCCACTGTTTCTTTATCTCTCTATTGTAGTATAGCATTCCTCTTTCACTCATCCAACTTCACAGGCAGGCAGGTTTGACCAGCTCTGATACCACTTGTGATGCCCCCTTATGGATTTTCCTCAGGTTTGCCTTTAATTTTCCAAATTGAGATATTCAAATAGACCTAGAATCAGTAGTTTCAATGGTAGACTTTAAAGGAGCAAACTTCAAGCTATTTAACTTCAATTATTAGCCTTATTCTTATTGAAGATATGCAGATAGGAATAAGTGAATATCTGCTATAAATTCTAATATATATATAATCTGCTATAAATTCTAATATGTATCTTCTGCAATTATATTTATTTAAGGGTGCAGAATAGACACCACGAGATGAATGCAGTTTCTGAATTTTCTATCTGATTACATGCATGTGAAAATAGAACCAGATGATGTCTTCCTTGATTCACTGCTTCTGATTTTATTCTCTTGAATCATGCGATTTCCTTGGTTGAGTGTTCGAATGTTTCTAATTAATATGCAGCCTAAATTCCAGTGATCAATGGGCCCACTTAGGAGCGCCCTGACCTGTAGCTTAGTGTACATTAATTCTCAAATCCTCATTGATGTTGGTCCCTTTATTGCTTATGGTCTTTTATATGTTTGTGTCTCATTCCCAAGAGACACACCTTTTTGGATGGGGATGACCCTTCGAATGGTCATGTCTTTTATTTTAATACTACTCATTATTTGTTGTGTAGTCTCTTCTTTTTACTCTTAATCACTGCCTCAATATTGTTATTTAATTAACATCATTTCCTTCTTGAAATCGCCGACCCTCTTGAGATGTTCCTGCCTTATCAATGGTCTGTGTGCATTACATTTAATTCTTATTTATTTAAGGAAGTCGTGCTCCTTCTTCAGATCCACGAGTGTATTCAGAAGGTTGGCCAGTTAAATTGTAATCTGCATTATTAAGGATTGTTTTTATTTTGAGCCTCTTGGCCAAGCGAGGGATATGACATGCTATACACCAAAATGTCATCAAAAAAGACTAGCACAAACTTGTGTAGCCTTTGGAGCAGTCGACAACCCAAAGGGCATTACCAAATACTTGAAGTGTCCATTGTGGCACCTGAAAGCTGTTTAGTCACATCCTGTTCTCGGACACGAATCTGTTGGTATCTTGAACGGAGATCTATTTTGGAGAAATAGATTGCTCCATGTAACTCATCCATCAACTCATCAATACACAAAATAGGATACTTGTTCTTGATGGTCTTCTTACTCATGGCATGATAATCAATGCACATCCTCATAGTACCATCCTTCTTCACTAAGACAACAGAAGAAGCAAAGGGACTAGAACTAGGCCGTATATGTCCTACATCCAACAACTCTTGAATAGTCTTCTCAATCTCATCCTTGAATCATCTAGGATGATGGTGGGATTTGTAACAATTGGTTTGCTATCCACAAGCTCAATAACATGCTCAAAACCACGATTTGAAGGTAGACCATGCGGTAGATCTGAAAACACCACACTATGCTTGTCCAACAAGACTTGTATGTCAATATGATATCCACGCTGTCTTGTATCAGTAGACTTATCTAAAATGAAACACTGTATTGCCACTCAGCCTCTGAATGCCAACAAATTCTCTCCATCCTCTTAGTTGAAATGATTCTAGGAGCATCTAAAGATAAGCCCCGTAATACCACCTTTCGACCATTTGTTGTGAAACTCAACTACATAGTCTCAAAGTTCGTGACATATGGACTTATAGAATGCAACCACTGAACACAATGTTGGCAACCACATCAAAGTCATCAACAAGGGTGTAATTACCCAAGGTCATACTCAACTGTGGGACACGATTAACACAACGCAACATCATGCCACTTGCTATCCACACTTGGAAACCATCATGCTCCTCAACTTGCAAGCCTTGCTTCTTCACATAGGATGAATCAATGAAGTTGTGGCTAGCCCCACTATCAATCAACACAACATCTTGCTGTCCTTGCATAACGCCCTTTACTCTAAAGGTGTTAAAATGAGGAGTGGTACTGAGAGTTGCAATCACACCATCCATTTGGGCCAAATCATCCTGGTGCTCATGTGTGTCTATCTCCCCATCCATTTGCTCATGCTGCTCATCAAGAACTTGTGTCTCCTCCAACTCATCATCCCTAGGTTCTCGAAGACCTCAATCCAATGGGCCTTGCCGCTACTTCTACACTTATGTCTAGGTGTCGAAGGCTCACGATAGTCAAAGCAAAGCCTCTTTTGTCTCAACCCATCCCTCAAATCACGAGGTGCACCACCAACTGGCCTAGACATCTCTCTCGTTGGTCTAGTATATTTTGGGATCTTGTCCTTTCTCTACAACAAACTTTGAGATAGGGGTCTTTGCGAAAACTTGGTAGGAAACCTAGCTTGTGGTGTAGATAGCTCCATATTCCTTGCACGCTTAATAGCATCCTGCAAGGTGGGCGGATCAAAAGCTTTGACCCAAACCTTGAGAGGTTTTGTGAAACCCTCTATAAACCAAGAAAGCAACCTCTTCTTGGTCACATCAGAAACCATTACTGACAACTGATGAAACTCTGAAATGTATGCATCAAGTGTCCTAACCTGTTTCAACTGAGCCAACTCTCTGGAGTGTGCCTTTGAATTCTTACGGTCAAACTGCTCTATCAATGTAGTGCAAAAATGATCATAAGAAACTACCGCACCATGACCTTGTGTCACTAAACCATGGTACCACCATTCATGTGCAGCTCCTTAAAGGTGAAGAGTAGCAAATTTGATGGCCTTAGTCGCCATCTAATTTAGGGCAAGGTAAGTATCCAATTTTTGAATCCAAGCTCTAGCTGTACCCTTGGATGATCCATCAAAACTAGGTAAGGATAGATGTCCCAACCTCTTTTGCAACCCATAATTTTGCTTTCCTTGATTCCATTGTTTCTGCTTTGGTTTTGTGCATTTGGTGACCTCTAAGTAATCTCTAGATAGCTGACTGAAAATTTCCCCTAAAGCTTGATACTTAGCCAAAATCTCAGCTTCCTCATTGTCCTCCATGGGTTTCTCATGTGTAGGCTCATCCTCTTGTATAAAGGTAGGCATAAAAGGTCTAGATTGTGATGAAACCATAGATTTGCTGGTAGAATGTTTTTTGTTTACTGGAACTTTGCTACTATCCTCTCTCTCCGTATTCACCAGATTTCTTCCATTTGCTGTGTTATGAGCCATCTGGCTCAAATAAAGATTGGTATTTTGTAGCCGTCTTAGCATTTATGCGACCATTTGTTTTGCCTTATCTTCACTAGATGATGGTGGTTGATTGCTGCCTGCCATTATTTCCTTATGTTTTTCTAGGTTATGACTACCTTTTCCACACAAACCACCAACCCAAACAGGCTGCCAAGTCTTGCAGCTTTGACACCATTGTAATATCCCTGAATAGGGATAATAGAAAAATAACAATATTTCCAAAACTAGGGCATAGAAAAATCTGAAACTTAATTTGTACATAAGAATTTCAACAGCAAACTCAGATTTACAATCAGATTAATGATCTGATTTTTTTGCTAAAAGAAATAAATTTCTGAGTATTATTAAACTTATGAAAAGTACAGAGAATCCTCTTATTTTTGCCCAGAAATTCCAAAAATGAAATACTATGGTTTTTCTTTAATTTTTCTGAGATAGAGAAGAATAAAGTATGTAGCTTTTAGATACAAACTTCACCTTAGTCTTTGTTCACACACCCTAGCCGCCCTCAAATATGGCATCAAACGCAATACAAGGCAGTGCTAGGTCTGGGATTTACTTGCACTTTGTTGCTGTCCTCAAGAATGCTCAGAAATGTGAAAGATATCATGCCATGGATTAGACAAATCCTGAACCTTCAACTCTGAATTTCACTACTCTAAATGCGGCCTCCAAACCTGATAAATAATTTCAGCCCGAGAAAAGATAATGTGCTAGGGTTCACAAACCAAAGCTCTTTCACTGAAACACACCCTTTTGACTAAGAAGGGCGTATGTCTCTCCAAAGGCTAGGGATATTGAGGGTTTGGACCTTAAGCCAGAAGTTGCAGGAGCATTAAACAAAAATTCACAACCTGATGATCTCTAAAAGAACCTATAGAAGTTATATAATAACTTCCAAAGAGATGGATTAATCTTCGATTATTAATGTCCCCAAATTGAAGTTAACTTGTTTTATAACAAAATTCAACAAATTCCAACATTTCATTCTGAAATAACATACTAAAGCAAATTCACTTAATCATTGATAAACTTAGAAAAAATAATGAACAAATACATAGAGAGATTAATCTTTTGTACTAGCTAACTACTGATACAAATCATAGTTTGGCTTGATAGGAAAGCATTGAAAAGGGTGGCTGTAAACTGCTCAACCCATCCAAAGCCCGAGAGCGCACAACGTCCATCCTAAGACAACTTGCCCCTTGGCCCCAAGCGGTAGGAATGTCCAGACGAAGACAATTCCACCCTTGGGGTGGCCTACTTAGCATGGGAGAGCCCGTAAACTGCATCTCCCTAACTTGCTTCCTTCAACCTTACGTTTGATTGATAAAAGACATACATAAATATATATATATATATATATATATATATACATATATAATCTATTCATTTTAAAGAAATATAATCTAAGTATTAATCTATTACAGCAGTAACTATGACTCATGCATGTGACAACTTATTCATATAATAACTACTGCACACTATCTCTCATTGAACCAACTTCTTACTCCCACATATTTCTTCTTGATATCTGCTCCCATTCCCAATGACATTTCATTCCTTATCCCAATCTGCTCATACTCTCTTCTTGAATAATCTGCTCATTTAATTCAAACTTCTAATTCATTTTTTTCTGTTCCTTATTGATTCCTTTATTTTAGTGTTCCTTTTGTATCTGCCTCTTTAAGGTCTGCATATTTTATCTTTTAGACCTACATATTATATTTCTGCTGGTGTATATGATTTCCTTCCTTTTTTCCCCTATTCATCACTCCCCAAATGCCATTTATATCTTCACAAAGAGACACATCACTTTGTAAGGTGGTATCCTTTTGAAAGGACACAACCCCTTGGTTTACAAAACTGATCGTTGCCCCCAAACTGAGCGCTCCTTTTTACCTTTTATTATTTATAGGATTGCTGTATTCTCCCAACCTTAATTGCTGCCTCTTCCTAATAAAAATCACTGCTTTTCATGTATACTTAGGCAATTAGGATTAACAATATCTTTCTTTTGTCTTAGTTTGAAGTCAGCGATAAGTATTGTATTAGGTATTAATGATTATTTATTTATATTTTAATATCAAAGGAAGTTGGCCAGCATAGCATAGATGGTCTACCTCCTGAAAACCATTGTTTATTATTATTTTATTTATTTGCTTGATTTTAATGGTGCTGTCTGAGGGGGCATGGCACTCATCCCTTTAATCACCACCTCTTAATCGAAAGCTCCACATTAAAAGCCTAAAACTTGATCCAATAAGCTCCTTGAAACCCTATGCCCCCTTTTGCCTTTTACCCCTTGCCTTTTATCACATGCTTTTTAAAAGTCAGTTAAAGTATATAAAAAAGGGGACAACTTAAGCCTTTTCTCTGGGAGTCACTTAAGTTGTCTTAAAAGACATGCCATCAACTTAAAATAAATTAAGTTCACTTAAGTTGCATAAAAAGACGTGCACACAACTAAAGAATGGAATTAAGAACAAGCCAAAGACTCCAATACTTATCCGTTGATGCTCTAAGTCCTCTTCCTCTTGGGTAATCCAAGGAAAGGACAGCCAATATGCCGTTAATCCTCATGGTTTGAGTTGGGGATATTACAACATTCAAAGTCGATGAAATCTTAAATAAATGTAAATCCCACGATTATGCTTCACTCAAAATTTATTCAATGGCAGAAGAGGTTTCCAAAGAAGGTAAAATGATTTTAAACAAACCAAAAAAATAAGTTGCTAGTCCTAATAAGTAATATGTGAACGGGTATGGGTTTGGGGCCTCAAATATGAGTATGAGTTTGTATATATATATATATTAGTAATATTATTAAAATTATATCATTATATA
The DNA here is from genome assembly GCA_007258455.2 of Sequoia sempervirens. Classification (NCBI taxonomy): domain Eukaryota; kingdom Viridiplantae; phylum Streptophyta; class Pinopsida; order Cupressales; family Cupressaceae; genus Sequoia; species Sequoia sempervirens. Next base: position 299,239,588 of record VDFB02105785.1, read on the forward strand.
AAAATTAGTTAATTAGAAAAAAAATATTTAAATTTAAAATTAAAAATGTCATCAAATAAATATTAAAAAATTATAATTGATTATATACTCAAACTAAACAACTTTAATTTTAATCAACTAAAAAGAAATTCATATATATATATACTAGTAATATTATTAAAATTATATCATTATATAAAAATTAGTTAATTAGAAAAAATATTTAAATTTACAATTAAAAATGTCATCAAATTAATATTAAAAAATTATAATTAATTATATACTCAAACTAAACAACTTTAATTTTAATCAACTAAAAAGAAATTCCTTAAATTTTAAGAAAAAACAGTAATATTTTATAAAAATAAAAAATATAAAACAAACTTTTGTAAAAACGAAGATATAAACTTTTAGAGAAAACAACTATCTTGTCGTATTTAACAAAGTTGTAAACCCTAAATTGGCTCTAAACACTTAGGCGTTGGTTCAACTCTCTTACATGAACTACATAATCAGAAATTAGAGATATAGAGATTGGGATGCCCTCACTTACCTTAGGAGTTTATTGTGTGGGCGTAAACCCTACCATGCACAAGTAAATATCTTGTAGAAAAAATGCTCAAAAATTGTCAAAAAAATGTTGAAATCCTATCGTGTGTGGATAATATATCTTGCAAGAAAAATATTCCTTGAAATTTGTTAAAAAAAACTATAGAAATCGTGTATAAAGTTTACCACGCATAGGAAAAGTTGAAATTGTATTTGATTGAACAAAAAATTATGGCTAAAATCAATCAAACTTGCCAATCAATAATTTTTGCAATTTTTACAAGGAAAAAATGCAAAACTTACTGTTCCACGAATAAATTGCGTACAGTTGTGATTTATTCGCGATTTTTTCTTTTGTGGATTTAACCATCACCCTATGCCATTATTGACTTTATATGATTTAACTACATTGGTATGACATTTTTTTTCTTCCTTGGTTATGGGTACAGGTTCATATATATAAAACTATAATCTATAATTTTTTATATATTAAAATTTAAAAATATAAAATCATTGATACTCATAACTGTCAATAATTTTTTTTAAATACCTCATAAGTTGCAAAAAGGGAAATACTCATAAATTCATAATTCAGTGATTTGTTAGATGTCAATGCACTATGAAAATTACAATTAGTATTCAATAATATTCATATTGCTCTTCATTGAGAGCATCAACTCAAAATTTGGATCAGTTTCCAGCTACGATGCCTCTTCCATTGGCCATGTCATATGTAGAAGCTGCCTTACCTATAGAGACTTCGGCAAGCTGTACAACAATAACATCTAAGTCGGCACAATTAGGAGTTAGATCCCAATTCCTCATCACCCCCACATTGTAATCAGGTTTATTATGTGACAAGAGATGCAAGTTGGATTGCACAAAGACCAAATCCTTAACTTATTTAGAACCCAATTGGTTGCGCTTAATTGAGTAGATAAAGGATTATGTGTGGGGGGACGTAAGGATGGGTCTTGAGGATGGGGGGACTAAGGGCCTCAATTTGGGGATGGCAGCTAGTGGGGCTCTAGAAGTGGAGACCCCAATGGGTTGATGGGCAATACTCCTTGCGAGTTGTAGGCATACCACATTTGTTGCATTGCTTGTTGCAATACAAGGTGACATCGAGAGGTAGAGCCCCCATCAAGCCCAAATTAAGGCCTCTGAAACCACACAAAAAACTTCATGGTGCACACCATTTTCAAAATTTTATCACTTTAGGGTAAAATTAGGTTTCTTGGCATTTTTTATTTTAAAAAATGTTAAAAATAATGGTTTTTTTTGTTTTTTCTTTTGGGTGTTATCTGGGTCCAACATGGGAACCCAAGGTGCAAAAGGAATCACAAGGAACATTCATCCTAGCCTCAAACTAGACCCATATTGGTTTGGGGGAGGGGGGGTAATTCTATTGAACCCTACAACAACACATAAATTAAAAAATAAAAATATTTAAATGTCCTTTTATTAATTTAAATTATATTAATTAAATAAAACATGTTTTAATAATGGATGTATGACTATGCTTTAAAGTTCCATAAGTTATAATATATTTAAAGCATAAATTTATAAAATAATAAAATTAGAGTTTATATAATATGTTTCAATAATCTTTAAATTTTTTTTTGATAGGTAAAAAATGGGTTAGAGGAGCCAAACCATTTGTATTAATATCAAAAATTTCAAAATTACATTTGGTCATCTCCATTGGAGAGTAGTTACAATATAGACACCTACAAATTTTAAACATAAACTTATATAATATTTTATATTATACTGCAATTGTACCATAGTAGAGGTCCTAGCCTCGTTTGCAACATCACTGTCTAAGTCTGAGCTATTAGAAACCAGCTTGAAGGACGAGTTCACATCTTGTGAGGTGGAAATGCCAACAATTGCTTTTAAGAAGTCAATGCCCCACTTCGCTTTGTGCTTGTGAGCAATGTCGTTCTCACCCATTGCCCTAATGATGAATGGAACCCAAGGGCTAGAGAAATATGGGTTGATGATGGTCCATTTTCCACTATTTGGATGGAAGCCTAGGCCAATCACTATGCCATCCACAACCTTCTTAATGCCACAACACTAACGGGGTTTGATGGCCATGCCTACTATAGCCGGAATGTGTTCTTTTGTTTCCCTTGCATCAAGTAGAACTGCTACGAACATAAAATATATGTTTGTGTTAACCTTGTATTTGTGAGAGGAGGAGAGAAAGGTGTCTCCTGTCTCTCCTAACACTAGCTTGATAGTGTGCAACACAATCACATAACTAGTTTTGAAGAATTTTTTCAACCAAGATCAGTCGCCTCTCCTCTTAAAGCTATCTAATGCTTCTTGGCCTGAAGACATATAGTGTTATCCATTTTGAATGAGAGGAGATGAAAATGCAGCCCTCAAGTTGCAGCTTTATTCACAGCACTCGGTGGCTGGAAGTGAGGAACCATAATTCTTCCCCCATCTTGCACACTTCACTTGGATGCAAACAGGCTGAACACCACACAATGCTATGATTTATTTATGGTCAATTAATTTCGGCTGTTGCAAAAAAGGATGGGAGATTGAAGGCAATATTTTGGCACTCGCACATTGCATTTACAACATGATAATATATTGACAACTCTATTGCCACATTAGCTAGCTTGTTAGCAATATCACTCACCTCTCGATACATGTGGCCCATCTTATAGTCCTCAAATGTGTCAAGAATCTCATTACACTATCTCACTAGGATATTGAGTTTTGAGTTGGGGGTTTGTCTGCTGCGCATTGCATTAACTGTAATGAGTGAGTCCCCGTCAATATACAACTTTTTGATGTTTTAAAGTCTTGCACATCTGAAAGCCTAACAAGGTCGCATAGAATTCAGCCTCATTGTTTGCAATCATTGATAGTTTTTTGCAATAGAACCAATTAATTGTCCCACACTGTTTCTTAAGATGCCACTGACACCTAACGGGCTCGGGTTTCCTCTCACTGCTTTGTCGAATTTGAGTTTGTGCCATCCCTCTTTCGGAGCGATCCACCTTGCATTTGCTCTAGTGTTAGAAGGAAGATTAATATTTGAATCCCCACGAATGGGGGTGAACTTTTGGCGGTAAGTTCTTTTTGATTAGAGCTATGAATTGGATTCCTCAATTGTTGATGTGGTAGAGGGAAACCCTGTGAGGTTCAAACTTGGGTTGATGGCTCTACAGGCAGAAAGCCCCACCTTCACACCATAGGGCCTCCCCCTTCAATAATATTTAATTATTTCAATAGTCAATGTATACAAATTCCAAATTGAAATTTTCTGAACCTTTTTGAAGATTCTAGATTTTCAAATTTTTGACCCCCCAAATGATTTGAATTTTCTTAGCCTTGTAACAAAATGATCCTAAATCCCCTCAGTGAAAAATTCAAGTACCTACAAAGCCTGATGGGAAAATTTAAATTTATCATCTATGAGAACATTATGTGAAAAATTATTTACTAATGATGAATATGATTAATTAATGAATTCAATATGAACCCAGCCATCCACATGTTCTTGGAATGATGGTAATAGGGAGAGAAGGAGACAGTGTTGATGGGAATTTCCCTAGAGAATAGATGGACGAGAAGCTGGGAAACATGGGAAAGCAGAGGGGCTTGCAGCAAAAATCAACATGACAGCAAGTCCACCTCTCAAAGTTCTTGGCCATGTTAAGAAAAGAACGCTGAGTTGATTAATAAATTGTGACCAATTGGTGGTTTAGTTGCCAGGGCACTGAGCTGAGAACGTGATTTCTTCTACTCCTTAGACACACCATTGAAGAATAGTCTTTTTTTCCTCTTGTCCAATTGCTGGAGTCATCTTTCCTCCTGATAGGATATGTTCTATAATCATGCTGTTTTCAAGGTGGCTAGGTATTATATTTATTATGATTTTTAATAATGTAAGATTCCCATTCTAAAATTTAGAAAGTTTACTAGAGATTTAGTACGTCGCATCTGGTATCAGTTGTGAGGGAAAATTACTTGGGCAAAGTCTAAATTTTCTCTGGAAAAACTCAAATCCACAATGTGAACATGAGGTTTTGACAGTAGATTCAAAAACAGGTATTTGATAGGCAAATTGAAACAATCTCTGCTTATTTGTAATTAAACCAGGCTTCGAAATTGTGATGGCAATCAGAGGAAAAAACCAGTGATTGAAAGCTTTGTCCTATTTACATTTGAAAATGTGCTTAAATTACTAGAGAACCATGCAGTGCTTTTATGTCCATGAGTGAAATCAAATCTTGTAAATGTTGAAGCTTCACGTGCTTGGATAGAAAATATTTGTTTCTTAGAATTTTTCTACCTTTAATATAACTTCTTCTATTGGTGCTCTACAAGGCTTATCATTGTAATTCTTCAATGACCTCAAGAATCATTGTGCAGATTCCTTAACATTTTTTCCTTTTCTAAAGTAGGTTTCAGAACAATCTTGTTAAGTTTAAGTTAATTTTTGGTGTTATCAAAAGTGTGACAAACTGTTGCCTACCTCATCCATATGGGAAGAACCAAAAAAATCAAAGATTGTAGACATGCTCAGGTCATTGTTCTTGAACTGCAATCAAATAAAATGCCAATGATATAGAATAAATTTATAAAATATGAAGGAAAGTAATTAAGTTAACTTTTTCTTTTCCAATTCAATCTTGATTCCAAATAAATGATATAAACCAATTTGATTTATCTTTAACATTTATGGTTTGATAAGTGACATTGCATTATCAATTATCTGTCCTGTTCTCAATTCTGTATTCGATTTTGTACATTTTGTGCAACTTTTGGTTATTTATACACACACACACATGGTGTGTGTGTGTGTGCATTGTGGATCCATACATATATATACTGTTATACATATATATACATACCAATACATATACTATATACAACCAAACCTAGCTGTACCAAACCTTGCTAAAAAACAATTGGTGAACTGATGAGCCCAAATCTGAACTCAAACCGTTAAGATAGCCTTAATCCCTATAGTCTCATCTGCCACATTAATTGCTATTGATTTGTGCTTGATTCACTTATCTAATTCACTATGCAGCTTTCATCATCATCATCATCATCCCAGTTCCCTGATGATGGGTCCAGTAGCTGTACCTGAAACATTGGAACTTAGTAATAGCATGCAGTTGGTCCCAGAAGAATATTGCAAGGTGATAAAATCTCAAGCGACACACCTACATATACAGGATTACTGTTTTGGTCACTTTCAGATGAGATGCACATAATTAAAAAAAACTAAAAGAATAAGAAGGCAATAGCATAGACAAGTATTTGAGTAAATAAGTATGAGTAATCCTTAAGAGTATATGCCACAATAATGAGATGCAACAATGGGGGAGCAAGTGCACTTAATTTATAGACTTGATTGTAAAGCATGCACAATTGAAAATTCCATAAAGCATGCACAGGCATTCTGTATTATACGATGAATGTTTTAGTGTCACCTAATTTTGATATGTTTGGTGATACTGATAACCCATATTCTATATCATACCTTTAGGGTTGAGTAGAAGTGATCTTACTTGGGGGTCCTATGTAAAGGTCTAGATTAAATTAGTAATGGCATTTTTGATCTTATTGGAGTGTATCCCTTAAAGCGACCCTTTCGATGTTGCATGTTGCCATCTGCACAGGGAAAGGGAAAGATAATCTATATATCATTTTACTGTTGTTCTAAAGTTTACATTCTTTTTTAAACTCTCTTTTGTTTCTGTTGTTTAGATGTGAGATGCCTTAAGTACTTTACTGTAGCTGGACCTATTGATCTCTTTTGGTCATTTTTTGGCTATTATTATGATTCGTTTCTTTCCTTCTGTGCTATGTTTTTTTCCAATAAAATATGAATGCTTATTCAAATAAGTCTGAGAAATCATGACTTTTAATATCACTTGGAGGAGTCTTTCAGTGAGTTCTTGATATGCCTTGTGCCTGTCACAAGGGTTGGTTCCTCATAACAATGAATGGCCTACTCAGTTCAAAATTGCATTCCATACTTTACTATTCTAATCATGATTACCTGGTGATGGGGATATATTTATGAGCTCAGGCACAGGGACACCATTGCAGATAAGGGTATGACTCATAATTTATAAATATAGGCAGTAGAAGATGTGGGGTTTAGGCGTGGGTATGAGTGTGTTACTTATCCTAATACTGGAGTTTCATGGTGATTGCACTTCAAAGTACAAACTATGTCAGATTACAAATTATCTGAACATTTTAAGTAATAAACTCTAGGGTCTCATATCTATTTTAGTCCCCAAAGAATCATCTATGGTTGAATACAGGACTCACCCTTTAGAGTTTTCTCTCTTTATTCTGAATCATTTGTCGTATTAGTCCCAGATGGCAGATGCAGATGACGCGAAGATAGATAAGCTTATCACACATTTTTGTAGATGTTTTAGAATCATTAACCCATTAAATTTGCTCTAACTTGATTTGCATACCATAGCTAAAGGTGCGGTTTCAAATTGCAGCTTTTAGAGGTACTGATTATTTGTATTCATTTTTTTAACTGATTGCTACACCATCTTCTTGACACTATCTGTAACAAATTTTCCCCTTAACTGTACCATCGACTGATTTTTCTTACTTGTTTCTCTCCTTAAATCTAAAATGTATAAATAGAATTAATGGGAGCTTGTATTGCATGCAAAATTTTTATCATACAAACAATAAATACTTACAAGGATTAATTAGAACACAGATTAATCCAAAATTTGTTCTTGGCTTTTGTTTGTGGTTCAACTAATTTATTATATCAGGTGCACATATTCATGCTAAATTTTGTCCATTGGCAGCTTGTATCCTGTTCAAAGTGCCGTTACCAATATGAGCTTATGTCTGGTGACATTGTTAGTCTTGAATCAGAATCAATCAGGTAAATCTCATTCTGCACATTTTGTACTAAATTTTTTAAAAAACTTTCATTTACTTCTATGTAACATATATATTTGAAATTTGATTCATTCCACAGCATTTATTTCTTTATATAGGTCACATATGCACCCTCACAAACATGTAAAAGATAAAGTTCCCTTGGTGTGAGAGTTTCATACAGTAAATAGAAAACTTAAGAAAGTATGCCTAGTCTATTGTATGATTATCATAATGAATTTTTGGTAGGTTGTTATGTCTAAGTTTCTAACTAATGCAAATCTCCAAAGGCTAATGCCATATCGTGCATTTATGTGATTTCATGCTCATTGTATGCCACATATATGTAGCAAATAATGAGGTAAGGCGATACATGTGATTTGTGGTTCGGTTTTTCACTTATGAATCTTCAACACTAATATGTTACCATATGCTATATCTTCTAAGTTTTAACCATATTATTGGGGATCTATATGTGGGGCCCCAGCCCAGCAACATTAGAAACAACAACGTAAACTATTATATCAAACAAACTATCATCTGTTAACATATTCAGAGCATATAAAACAGCTACCATACTAACAAGGCAACCCAAGCTAGAAGTAACAGAACATTAAAGTCTAAACAGCCATCCACATACGATAACACAAAATTATCCAGTCATAACAAAATGCAGCATTAACATTCTCCTGCATGCCAAAAAAACAACCTGGAAGAGAAAACTGCAAAAATCCGGCACAGAAGGAACCGTAAACAGAAAAGGGGAAAATGCAGAGATAGGTAAAGCCCACAGCTGAAGACCAAAACATACTGTACTAGATGACAGGAGAAAACATAGACCAATAATACATGCCAGTGCGAGGGGTGCAGTAACCCATCACTTTGAACCCCAATTGTAGATCTCACTCCCAGTTAACAGAACGATTCCACCACTGGAGCAAATGGATCCACTGCAGACACAGAACCATGAAGCTTGATCCCATTGATAACCTCTGTTCTTCACAGTGCCATCAAAAGCATTTCATCCTCGAAAAGTGGCATTGTAAATCCACTTGTGAGTTCCGGTGTTCCATCGTGGAATGAGAGCACGATATGCGTTATTGCCATCCTCAGATCCTTACAGAATGCCTCCAAAATTAGATTATTTGCCCGCAGCTCATGAAACTCGTCATGTAATATCTTTATGACCTCATTCATAGCATTCCTTGAAACGCACCTGTTTTGTTTTCCTAAACTAGACAATGATGCTTCTCTTGTCAACTTAATTTCCTCATCCATGTCATCAACTCCTCCAGAACAAGCACTTGTAGGATACAATCCCCAACGTTATCATTCACAATGGCCAGCTTCAACTTATGCTTAAAATCTGCCATTGTCATTGCCCTTGAATACAAATGGCCATTATCTGCTAAGCCATCTGCTCCTAAAATAGCCTTTTCTAGACTAAGATTTTGTAAGAGTTGGTATATAATAACTCTACACCATGCAAGATTGGCTGAAGATTATAGCCACCCAAGATCTAGGCACTTCATGAAAGCACAAGAGAGATCAATATGCAATGCTCAAGATTGCAATGGAATTCACTCCAATAGTTGTATGTTTTACATGTGAGACCACCCGGTTATATAGCCAAGGTGAGACACAAGATTAAATAGGATTATGACTAAGTGTCTTAATCCTATGTCATGTGACATCTTATCACAACTACCTAGGACACATGTGTTACAAGTCAAAAGATAAGATAACAATTAATGACAACTAACACCTTCTAGAAAGATTCCTTCCTAGGACCTAAGTAAACTTAACATGTAAATAAGTCCCCTAATTACCTAGTGAGTGAATTGACTAGGTACAATACATTTATTCACACCAACAAATTTCTTTACTCAACGTAGTTGAATATTTTTCTCAAAATGGTGGTCTCTAACAGGGCCATGTTGCAATGGGTGTCTGGAAGATTACCTCTGCACCATTGTGATAGACAAATCCAAACTAACTAACAACATAAAACCACGAAGAACACCAACCACCCATAAACAACATCCTGCGCAAACTAGAGCAATGCCAGGCTTTATCACCTTGTTACATGATACCTTAAAAAAACTTGTAAGGCAATTCATAATGAATACTGCCATGCTATAAAACGTGCGAGAGATATGCATCAATATAATTGAAGCCTCTTGATTCTACAAAGAGCTTTTATTCTTACAACATACTACATGAAACAAGAATTATGGTGGTCAATCCTTCTCAATTAGGGATTCCAACTCAATTTTTAACCTCCATACTTTCAACCAATGTGAAGTTCATTTGAAGCACCCTTGATTAAGCATGTAATCTACCACCTCATATAACAATGTGACACCATAATACGACTAAATTTAGCCCTCCATTCTAGTACTTATTCTAAGATTGCTTTTAGTTGGCAATTAGGTCAATTGCCTTTGTTAACTGCATTGATAACTATTTCCACATCTCTATATCCTATCCTATATGTAGCTTTCATACCTTCAAAAGTCTTCCCATTCCACATTTTTATTGGTTTTCACTCCTAGACAGTTCAATCCTTCAAGCACAGAGTCTCCTTTATCGTTTCTTAAGATGTATCCCACTCCAATTGGACCTAGATTACCTTTGGAAGCACCATCAAAATTCTGTTTTACTGCACTTCTCCTGCCACCTTAATTCTGCCCTACTAATTGTATTACTCATTAACCCTTGAATGGTGAAAACTTTGTGGTAAGTTATTGGGAAATTTTCACACCAGCCTGAGCTAGTGGAGGGAAGCTCATAGAGGACATGGGGTGGGCTTGGTTCCTTAATACGGTTACACTCAACCTTACCTCAAGTTGCTCCCATGGTGAAACATAGGGGTGGGTAGGCATTGGGCCATGCGTTGCCATAAGTGCGGTCCGTACCTCTAGGAGTCTCCATGGGCACTACAAGGGAGCCCTCAACTGGTGGGATTTTAACTTGAGTCTATGGTGTGAAACTTCTTGCTTCCCACCATTAGACCCAAATCCAATGGCAACTCGGCTGTAAATTCTCAGAAATTTTTTATACTAGACTGAGCTGGTGTGGTCCAGCTGATGAGGACATTGGGGTAGTCTTGATTACCATATGCTATAACATTTGTGCTTGCCCTTTTTTCTATGACAGCTTGGAGATACCTTAGATATTCCTTTGGTTACTGTATACCAAATATTTGATAGTACATTAACTGCTTTTGCTTATCTGTGGACAATCAATATAATTATTTTCTTTCTCTCACCCATAAACAATATACACTATTACTATCTTGAGCATTGGTATTTTCATACATGCTTATCCTTAATGTCATCTTTTGAATATCTCCTCATTTGGGAACCTGTCTCTCAACCATTGAGTAGTTCCATAATGAACTGAGATAAAAGAACACAAAGAACTACAATAATATCCTTGGCCCTACTGGCAGAGGATGTAAGGATTTGGTTGATTGCATGCTGTAGGATTTCAATGGGTTATTGCATCACTTTTTGACAAGTGCTTGGGAGAAAAATTAAGCTGTCAGCATGGTGATCAAACTGGAGACATAATCTTGGGATCTCTTGATTCACAATGATGCAGTTTACATGATTTGACAAGGGCACTGCCCCTACCCTATGGAAGCATTGGATCCTTAGGTCCTGAACACCAAAACCCCACATGCCTTTTCATTGAGATCCCATCCTTCCTTGAAGAGTTCTCTTCAGCAGTGTTCCAAACATTTATAATTTTATTGCTAGATTATAAAAATCAATGTGTGCCACTTCTGCACACCATTTTATATTCATACTTAATCTTTTATTTTGTACTTAAGACTACAATCCTGTTCCCACTCTTTTGATGACGAAAAAATGAAAGAGGATAATCTTTTTGTTCATTTTGTACTTATCAACTAGAAACCTTTTTTTTTTTTCTATGTAAGTTTGACTTAGATTGTTGATTATGCTTGATTTCTGTTTGTTTCTAAGGATCTGCTCACTGGCGAACGCAGCACAAACATTTCGGTGATGGAAAAAGGGCTCAGATTCCTGCAAATTATGAAGCGAACCCTTCCTGCTGCTGTTCATTCAATTATGGTAATGCCTTTTTCTTTTATTCCATGTATGTCATTTGGATTTTGGATAAGTTTACATACACCCAGGAGTCATTCAAATAGTTTTTTTGAAGAAATCCCTCACAAAATAGGCTGAAATGTTATCATATAGAAATGACCCACATACATATTCAAGGATTGAATGAATTATGAAATATAATATAGTTGTTTGAAGTGTTCCAAAGACATTCAAAGTCAATTTTGCTATTATATTGATCCTCATGTTCATAAAGGCAGTTTTTACATTTTTAAATTTTTTGGGTAGTATTCGAATGATTTATTGAAGTTAAATGTAGTCGGAGAATTTGTGAGTAAATCTTTGTCTCTAGTATTCATTTGGTTCCTCTTTAAGATTTCTTTCTTTTGAGTTCCATAACATTGTGGGATAATACTTCGCATCATATGTGAAGGGAGAGAACACTTTCTTGCCAGAGTAGCTACTTAATAGTTTGTTTACAGTAGAACTAAGCTTCCCATAAACATTATAATTTTGTTGAGTCTGCATATGATGAAGAGAGTTAAAGTATTTTTGCGTGAGAATAAGGTTGTTAGTCCTTAGTGTTAATAACTTGAAGTTTCTTCATTTTCAAATTAAGAGAATCAAGCATCATATAAATATGATGTTTTTATTAATCTGCACATCTTGTGGCTTTTGATGTTCAGCTAATAATTGGCGTCTAAAAAAAATTTTCAGATTCGTGCTCCAAATGGACTTGCTCGTACGCACAGGTTTGCAACAGATTCTGCTGATCTTCCTGCACAAGAAGGGGAAAGAGCAACGATTGCATTAGCAGCTCCATCAAATGTTGGAAGGAACATGGGCCCTCTCAGATTAAGTGCGAGGACTCCTGGATGGAGACCTGGTGAGCCCATGTCTATAACAAATCATGTAAATGGACTGGAATTCCGGCTTTTACCAGCTCCTCCCAAATCTGGCAGTTCAGCTTCCTTTGAGGCTTCATTTATTCTTCCTGCATTAGCTTTACTTGCTGGTGGAGATGCTGCCACTGCATTTATTGATCCTACATTACCTAAACTCATCTCAACTGTTGCTGTTTCGGCCACTGTTTTAGGCGCTGCTGTTAATGCCTTAGTTTTACCGCAATTGAATAAGGTATTGATTGAAAAATTGGATTTTTTATGGGCCTGTGATGTTCTTAGTAAATATTAATTTCATCATATCCTTGTCAGTATAGTTCATGGGTGATATTTTCCTTTGTTTTCGGAGGTGAAAATTTTAAGTAGCCTTTTTTCTTCTGAAGGAGACGTTGTTCGAGCTAATATGATTATTTGCACGAGTTACTGTTTGGTTGCCAACTTGCAGAATAGGTTAATAGAATATAGATATTTATTCGCATAGATACTAATTCTCTCCCATGTTTCTTTTCTTTTTTTTAGGTCCCATGTTTCTATTCTTGATATTTGTAAGGTGTGAAGATCCAATAAGATGTATTTTTTTGAAGCATGAAAGCTTTTGGATTAAACTGTGTATGTTTTTTATTTGACATTTCGGATCACACTGAGTGTATTTTTTTTTATCATTTGCATGCTTAGAAATTATTAACTCAAAATCCCATTTGTAGATGGGATTTTCACTTTAGCCGTTCTAATAGATGTTACCTTGTAGATTGTTATATAAATGTGTGAAATAGGGTATGATAGGACAAACATTTTGGAAATTGTCAATAATTTGAATCACAAAGAATAGGGTCTCCGTTTGTGACTATGTGCATGTAAATACATGCATCAACACCTATTTTTGCTGCCCCAAATGCCTCGCTCACTTCCTCCATTTCCCTCTTTTGGTACTCCTTTTGAAGCTGTCGCCAACCATTTTTTGTTCTTGTATCATGTACAACAAATGTTTGGGGGCACATTATGGAAACATCACCTAATTTTCTTGAAGATTTTGGAAAGCCCTAGCCTTTTCCTGCAGGTTTTGGAAATTCCTAGCTGTTTCCTACAGTTTAGGTTTCAGATTTCATTTTAATGTTAACTATTTGTTTTTTTCACATTTCACTTCATAAGTCTTGATGTTAAATTTTGATACTCTAAGGCTCTTAGCTCATTAGAATAGATTTTTTTTTAATTGTAAAATGGTAATAGAAGTTTCAAGCTTTCGTATTTTCAATTTACTGCTAGCGGATTCCTACAGTGTTTAAATTCAGATTTCATTTGAATTGGTAATGTTTGTTATATCAGATTTCACTCAATAAGTTTCGATTTTCAAATGTATGAGTGGTGAATGTTTGTATACCTAGGCTCATAACTCAATATAGTAGAATTTTTTGATTTTAAAATAGCTATAGAAGTTATTGGAGGGATTTCTGGATTCGATTGTGTGTGAATTTTTTGCATCAACGTTTCGGATCACACTCCGTGATCCATCATTTTTTCCTCTTGTTGCTCTCAGCTCTCATCCTGATGATGGATCATGGAGTGTGATCCGAAACGTTGATGCAAAAAATTCACACACAATCGAATCCAGAAATCACTCCAATATCATTATGGATTGTGGAAACTTGATATCACTAAACTATAGAAGTTTCAAACTTCTATATTTAAAAAGAAATGAAATATATCATATTTATATATTTGTACAATATATTTGCCACCTCTGTTTCTCAAATCTGGGAAATATATTTTGAAATACCAGTAACTCATTCCATTGGCCCGGCTCCCTGTCTTTGTTCCCAAAATTATGTGCAACATAGTCAGGCACAAATGTAATGTTCCCATGTTGTGAAGGTTACATTTTGAGTTAAAATCCACACAGTTTAAGCGGAATGATTAATGTTAGCATGAATCTTCAAGATCTCAATATACATGCAATTAAATATTTCTTGCGCATTAGTAGATTCTTGAAAACATTTCTTATGATAATTTTTATTTGTAATGGGGAAAGTAGGATAAACCCTACAATAGAAAAAATGCTACCGAGGCTGCTATTACTACACTTTATTTTTTAAAGAAATGTTCTGTCTTCCATGGAGGCTTTGAGAACATAGCATCACTATATTAATATTTACCATATGGGCATGAATGCATGTGCCCAGTTAGGTAACACCAAAATAAATTTATCATATCTTCAATAAGTATTGCTGTATATCAGTCAACATGCCACATAGCTTTGTTGATTTTCTCATGGAGTCGCTTTCATTAGCAACCTTGATGATTGGGACCTTTCCCTGACTACTGGCTTTATAGCTTTAGCTGTTTACTCATTAGGACAGTTTTTTTATTTCTGATTGGATAATGTATTAGTGGTTGTTTCCTTTTCGGGGCTGCTTGTTATCTTGATACTATGAGCCCTGGGCTCTGCCCAGTTTGCGTTGCATTAGGATGTGATTCCATTTTGCCCATCTTTTTTATGTTTAGTCTGTGATTATGTTTTAAAGTAATATATAGATTTATTTCATTAAAAAACAAGGTTTGTTCCATGTGGTCATAGCACTCGTGCCTTTGACACATAGGGTGGTATTGCTTTTGCATTTGATACCAGCCCTTTAATTTATCATAGGATCCAATGCCACTAGGCAACATACCATATAGCTTGCCAAATTTTGCATGGAGTCACTTTTAATCTTGGTTCTGTTGGCGCTGAACTAAATTTGCACCATCCTTGCTTCCCGGACCTGAGGTTTCCTTGTGCCATGTTTTTTGTTTATGTGTGGTGATTGCAGATCAACATGTGTGGGTCTTCTAGACCAATCATGATATGCCACATGTTTTGGTTGCCATTCGTATTTTGTGCCATGTAGGCAAGTGGGCTCATTGCAAGGTGACTTTATTCATATTTTAGATTGCTTTGTAAATGGTTTTAAAAGATTTGAGGGGGGCCTACATACAAGGAGAAAATATAATGCCTATGTGGACAAGGGCTTTTCTAAAAAATAAAATGTGAGCATAAGGTTTTATTCCATGTTGATGTGTCATCTCATTCTAAATCCTTTTAGGGATGAAATAACCAAATCTTGGGCCCACACCTTTTTCTAGATAAATGCATCATTTTTACCATAAATCTCTTTCAACAATATGTTGCAGTTTGGTGGTATTGTTGTTCCGTGTGCAAGCTTTGAGATGGTGTGGCATTTCATTGTTCAAAGTGGGCAGACTTACAAGTTTCTTATTGCTTCTTGCTGTCATCTCAGCATGTATTCTCCTCTGCGTTCCTTACTTCTCTGGGCCATGTTTATTTATACATAATAGCTTTTATTTTATTTTTGGGGTCGTTAGCTTGCTGAAACAGAGTATTTGGTTCATGGTCCAATGCTGATTATGGAAGTATGGTGGCTAGAAAAAAATTACTGATTTGACTCTGTCATCCCGTATGCAGTATTTCTGCCTAAAATAAAATCTTTTATAGGGGTGGTTAGGCAGGAATTGAATGCGGATGCAATCCCAAGGCATTTTTTCTGATCACTAGGGTGCTTTATGTGGTAATCATGGTATGTTCATTCTCTATCTTGGCAGAGATTGAGTCCAGTCGAGATCTTCCTTCACCATCTGATTTTATTTAGTCCTCCCTTTTCAAATTGAACTTGTTTCAAATCAAAATTATTTTTGTTGGTAAAGGCTGAGAGCAAGAGGATGATGCCAAGTGGAATGATCTTATAAACTCCTTGCTGTTGTGCGAGTTCCATATGAACTTTGCTCTATTTTGTACTGTGGGGATTTGGCTGGTTTTGGGCTGTATGTTGCTGCAGAGGTGTTCTCTTTTTTTGATTAGGGGTGTTCTAGGGCATCAATCAATGCAGCTTGAGCTCAGTTTCTTCTTGTCAACATATGCTGCAGGTCAAGGGACGGTGCCAAATTGTAGAGGTCTCTTCGTAGCACAAGTGTCTCCATGCATGTCTGTGTGTATTCAGGGGATTGGTAAGCCATGGTTGTTCATGAGGCAACAATTGCTTACCTGGTGTTGTATTAGTTAGTTGTTTCATGCAGGGATTGTAACACAACATCAAAGTGTATTGATTCTAATCTTTATAATTCGATATATGGTTTCACTTTGTTATTCATGGATTGCTGATGTATGCTTTGCTATGCATGATTCTAGTTATATAGAGGAATGTATCAGTTCAATCATCGAGCCTAGTTTATGATTCATGAATGCATTTCCACCTCTTATATTCTGTCTTGCATTTGTTTGTATGTGAGATCTGATGCTTGATTCAGTTGCTTAAGCGACGAAGGCACCAATCTGCTGGTGCTTTCCCACCAACACTTCATATAAAACAATAAAAATACATCTTTTCATTTATGTTCTAGTGTAGTTTCAGCTTTGCTTATATGCTTATTTTAGTTTTGTAACCTTGTCAAAGCTTATGAGAGCTCATATTCAAGCCATATTTCCAGATTTTTAAGTATACAGGAGTTCTATTCCCTTTACAATCCATTGCATTAGTAATGAATATCATTTGAGAGCTATAGTATGATAAACATTTAGATGGGTGTGTGTGTAAGGTCACAATGTGCATAAGTGTATGTAGAGATAAGGGGATTCATCCTGAGAGCTGCAATTTTGTGTCATATCTGTTGGTGCTTATGTATGTTGGTTTATATCTTCCCACAATGAGGTCTAGTAGACTTGTTAGATGTCATTAGAACATGGGAATCAAAGCCTTGCTATTGTTTTTTAATTGTCTTGTTTACGAGACCAGGGATCATTCTCTGAGGTTCTATAGAACCTGAAGAAGAAGTGGATCTGCCTTGTCCTATTACTTGGCCCAAGACTGTCCATTTCATGTTGATGAGGTTTGTCTTCCTTCTTGTATTGTCTTCTCCCCTCTTGCATGAGTAGTGAGTGCTTTCTCTAGAGAAATGGGCCTGTAGTTTTGATAGCCAACAAGTTACATGCAAGGATGGTATTTGTGCCTCTACCTCATGGGCGGTAAATGCTTATGCATATGACACCATCCCTCTAAATTAGAACACTATAAGAATTGCTTACACTCCAAAGCATTATTGCTTTGTAAGTCTTTTCACCATCTAAAAGGTGTACAATGTGGGTGATTGTCATGGCACTACTTGTACTTAGAATTTGTACTTTGGAGGATGGTTTGCATTTGATGTTGTATTTGTTGAATGTGTTCAACGAATTTGCTGGCTTTGTCAACTTCCTTTTGAGCTGAAGGCGTTACCACAATGTATGGTGGCATGGGATAAGCTACATCAATGTCATGAAGGGTTTGAAACCTAGATAGACTGGACAACGGCTATGCATGACCTCTGTGCTGAATGAAAAAGGTAGGCTTTATCCCATATATCTTGCTTCTTGGAGTTGTACATCAAAAGAAGATGCACTATCATCCTATTGACTACTTTTGTTTTTCAATTAGTTTGTGGGTGGAAGGAAGTAGATTTCTCTAGCGTTATGTCCATCATTGACCAAAGTATTTTTTAGAAATGGTTTAGAAACTTGGTAATTCAATCAAAGACGATGGTCGATGGTAACCCAAATTGAATCCATAACGTTATGAAATACAATTGAGTTGTGTTTTGGATTTAAAATTGATTTCTTACAAGGAATGGAAATTTCCATCTTAGAGAACCTATATACCACTAGATACACAATGTTTACTCCTTTTGGCTGTTGGATAATATCATAACTAGATAGAAGTACATGGAAATGTATTCCAAGGGCTTTGTCAGTATTGACAAAGACACATGCATACCTTTTTTCTTGACTAGCTTGGTGTGGCACATTCAATTTGAGATTGTGTGTATCTAGCAACATGTGATCACATGTTTGGCTAGTAGTACTTTTGTAGTTGTACAACCTTGCTAAAATGAGTCTCTTGTATAAGTCTTTTCCCCTCTTCCTTGTGTGGTATGCACAAGTGTCCAAGGTGATATAGGACTCCATCTTTACGAGTAGAGATTTGGAATTGACTATTTGTTGTGCAAACCTGGATAGATCTTAGAAAATTCCACATCCATTGCATACAAGTTCGCCCAAATGTTGGTTGTGTCTACATGTTTCAAGCATAATGAGGAGTGCTTGAATTGGGGGTTGACTCAAACGATTTGCTATTGGATTTGTACTTCCCTTTTTGTGTTTGATATTGAGGTGGAATTTTTAGAGATTGTGTACCACTTTTGATGGCATTCTTGTTGAAGTTTGTGTCAATAGTACCTGAAGTGGCTTGTGATTTGTGTGGATCACTGTTTCTTTTCCTAATATTATTGTTTACTTGCTTCTATGTTTGGACAATTGCATAAAGCTCCTTGTCATGCATAGAATACTAGTGAACTACTCCGGTGAAGGTTTTGATGTGAAAGTAATTGGATGGCTATGTTGACTTAGGGTTGCTTTGAGTGCATATTTAGAGGTGTTAGTCTTTTTCTCAAATGGTTGTTGAAGATTTGGTAATATGAGCATTGTCGCACAATAGGGTCTACACATTAATTTGTTGAATGTTTTGTTTTGTGTGGTTGACTAGATGAATTTTGTCTTTACGCCACCCATGGCGATTTGATTTAGTGCCTAAGTTACTAGAGAGAAACTAAGTGCAAACTCATTGTAGTTGTTTGCAAATCCTAAGAAGCTACAAAGCATTGTTAGATTCTTTTGTGTGCCATTCTTGGTGACTCAGATTTTGTTGTCCAAGTGTACTCCTTGTGTGTGTACAATGTATCCTAGATAATGGATCTCTTGCATGGCAAATGAACATTTTTTCAAATTAATATAGAGTATTTGTTGCTGCAAGGTATGCAATACTTATTGGATGTGGTATAAATGTTCATTTCATGTTTTGCAAAAGTGTAGGATGACATCAAGGTAGGCAACAATGAATGAGATATTGAAGGGCTAGAGTATGTCGTGCATCATCTTCATGAATGTCTTTATTGCATTGGTCAAGCTGAAGGGCATGCCCAACCATTCAAATAGGTTCTGTTTGGACTTGAGGATATCTTCCAAGTGTTTGTATGCTCAGTAATAATTTGATGATACGTAGTGTAAGATAGGAAATTGATTTGGTATTTCTATCTCTGCGGACAGCGAAATAGGATTGTGATAAAGGATGAAAATGATAAAAGATTGAAAACAGCATATGGATTGCTAGATAAAAGAAATAACTTAATAGTAACAAAATGATAACAATGATATTTCTAAATGCTAGCTTTGATAAATTACCCATAGTGAGAAAAGCAAGCAGTTTGAAAGAAGTTCACCTAGAAGCTGCCGTAAACCTTTGAAAGGATTCCAAAGCTACAACAAGATTGCTCCCTACAGTCTCACCATAAGGAAATTGACATGCAAGAGCCAAGAGAAAGCTGTATTGAGATGAAAGCTTCAAAACTTCAAGAGTTGTAGAACTAGAAGCAAAAATCTGTGTGTGTATGGATCAAAATGTGAATCAGAGTCTCTTTTTTGTCCTCCTTCTCTGAGGAAAGACTTTCCTTTTTTCAAAATAGCATGTCCTGAGTGCATTTGTAGGTTGCAATTGGCAACATTAGCATTACATTGCTAGATTCTTGGGAATGTAATGTCCCAATGGTCGTTTGAATTACAAATTTTTGTGGGACGCTACCCTGTGGCGAAGACATCTGCGTGCAGTGTTGTCATTTGGGAAAATTGGACTCAAAAAGTTGTAGATAGGGTAATATTGCTAGCATAAATATATTTTGATAGCATCATATTAAGATTAGGATATTTAATTTATCAAGCTAAAGGGGTATTGCCATGTAATGTGAAATTGCAAAGGCGTTTGCAATTTCTGACACTACACCTAGACTTAAGATTGATTTTGGTGAAGACCTTGGTGCCATGGAGCTGGTCCAAAAGATCTTCAATTCGGGGAAGAGGGCAGGGGGTTCTTCATTGTGATCTTGTTGAGTGCTTTATATTCGATGCATAATTGTCGTGTACCATCTTTCTTTAGTGCAAGCACAATTGGACAATTGCAAGACAAAGAGCTAGGTCTAATGCGTCCTTTATCCATAGGTTTGTGGAATTTTTATTGATCTTTTCATGCTTGATAAATGATTTGTGGTATTTGCATTACATAGAGGTAGCTTTGATATCAAATTGAAAGTATGCTTTATTGCACAATGTTGAGGCACTCCACTTGGTGACTAAAAGGGATCGTTGGACTTCAATACGTTAATTTGTTGCTGTGATTGTGTTGAGGAAGCTGTGGTATGGATTGGAGCCACAAGGACTTTCTTACTTTCATTTACGACCATGAGAAGGAATTTTGTTGTTGTTGGAGTTTACTAGATACTTGTATTTCTTGGCGTTGATGACTTACAACTTAGGAACTACTTTCAATATACAATATCTATTTTCACCAACATCTGCATTCCTAGCTTCTGCTTCATAGAATGCATGTCAATGGAATAGATATGTTTGCCCAAGTAAAACATAACATACCTCTCACATCACAAAGGATTGCATCTTGAAAGTGCTTGATTTTGTATTCCAAGTGAAAATGTTAAGTGATATGTTTCTTTGAACCTGATCTAAACCATCCAATGGAGTAAGGATGAGGGTGAGGTGTTAGTGGCACATTCAATCTACAAATTACTTCAAAAGAAATCAGGTTATTTTTCCCTATGTTGTCAACTATGAAGTGCATGGGCTGTCCATTGACTCACATGAGTGGAATAACTTGTATGCTTCCTTTGAATCAATGTTGGAGGAAGAAGTGATGTTTGTGGCACTTGCCATGGCACTAGGCTTGTGTCCATGATTTGCTTTCCTATTGTTAGGTGTCATGATGGTAGTTTCAATGGAATCTAGTTGCTCAAGTAGGGTTCTTTTGGTACAAAACTCTTCACTTTAGTTGAGTGATTACCAATATTGTGAATGGTGTAACACTTGTCAGAATTGGATTGTTTCTTTTGCTCACCTAACAAGGTATTCTTCTTTTGACTTCACCACAAAGGTTCTTTTCCTTTCTTAAAACTTTCTTGAGTTCCTTCCTTGGTGTTCTTTGTTTGTGCTTTGATCGGAGATTCTTTCTTGGTCTTATGCTTGGCATTGGCCTCAAATTTGTAGGCAAAGCTATAGACTTCTCTAAGTGTAGATAAATTGAAAGGAATCCATATTTGATTGAATGTGTGGTTTAGGCCCAACCTTTACTTGAGAATGAGATTCAATGTGGTCACTTCAATGCACAAATTGGAAACTAGAGTGTGAAAAATATTAGTGTACTTTTGCACAAGTTTGTCCTTTGTTTGGTGCAATTTTGCAAAACTTGATGTATTGATATTTGTAGTTCCTGACTAGGTAGTAGGTGTGATGCAGGAAAAAGGGATCTAGGGTCTAAATCCCACTTGGCTACTAACCTCAATGGAAGAGCCAAAATGGTGGATTAGGGTTTTAGTCCTTTGGATGTGTGTGTGATGATATGATTAATTGATTTAATTTGATGATGCAAAGATGTACCTAGGTTAACTATGAAAATGCAACACACTGAGATGATTTTTGGAAAATACTAAACTGAAAGAAACAGAGTTCAAAACAATAGAGGGCAGACACAAAGGAACTTGGCATATGAATTTGAGCTTGATTTGATTGGACAGGGGTGCTAGGTGCCCTAGACCTAGAAGTAAATACTCAAAATAAGGTTTCAGACTCCTGTTGCTACCTGACTGTAGGTTCTTCTTCTCTGGACTCAGTGTTGGAATTCCATTTGTTGCTGATAAAATCCACTTTTCCTAATTTGCTGACTTGTAGGACTTGAATGCTTGAATGAACAACTAGGTCTTCAATCCTCTCCAAATTCGCTTTAGATTTGCAACCTACACACGAGAGATGGGAAAGGGTTGTGCCGTATAGGGGCTTGTCTAAGTCAAACCCCGATTTGGTATTTCTATCTCCACAACGGCTATGACGATGTAAAAGAGGGCTTACCATCGGTCAGGCATATGCTAAATAATAAAAAGTGATAAATTGATAATTGCTGCAACTTACCACTCAGATCTGCATTCCTTGATGGATTGAAGTCATTGTCCTCATCATGTTCAAGGAGAAATTGATGCTTGATTTGAAGTCCTGCAAGTGTTAGTACTCACAAAACATAGACATGAAACATAAACAAACTCACATGAAAATATTATGCATTGCTAACTTGATGCTTGACTTGAAATAATGCTGCTATAATTTTGCTAATTTTGCTCTTGACTGCTCAATTGTTCAATTCAAGGTGTTAAGGTTGCTTCCCAAAATTGCTAGGCTTGTTAGGTGTGCGTAGGATTTCAAATGATGAAAAAGGCTTGTATTTAAATGTAATTCTTTAATTTCCTGCAAATTAATTACCGATAGCCGACAAATGACTTTGGTTTTTTAAATATTAAAATGCTGGCATCGACATTTTAAATTGAACCAAAATTGGCTGGACAAGGGCAGTGGGTGCCCTAGCCTAGACCTATAATTTCGGGGCCTTAAGCATCAGTAAATGGGTATTAAATCTTTATTTCTAATTTTACTTTTTAGTTTTTTGAATATTATTACAAAATGGGCAAAATAAATGCACAATTGGGTCTAGGCACATGAGGGGGAGCTAAACCTAGTGTGAAATTGTCAAGGGTGAAAATTTTCGACGCTACAATAGGAGCATAGAGATTGTGATGTGATATTCATGTGGGTTACAAATTAGTTCTAGCACCATTGTTTTATAGGTAAGGAAACATTTAGAAGGGAAAAGGTAATCTTTTGTAAGAACCCTGCTGGTTCTAACCCTTGCCAACTGAATGCTGAGTGATTGAATGTTTGTTTGGTTTTGGTGGTTTTGCAATTTTTTTGTGTTTTTGAACAATATATGATTTTTTTGTATTTTTTATAAAATAATGCCAGGAAAGAAGAAACTAAAGTAACAATGCAAAATACTGAAAGAGAACAACTGCTGCAAGGTATAAATATTCTCTATTGATTATTTCAAAGTCTTAACATACAAAAAGCATACCTGGAAAGAGAGAGGGTTTATCACATGAGAATCTGAGAATGCTGGCAGCTAGAAGATAAATCTGAAAGTGAATCGACCTGCTGCTGGTAAAGAGTTCTCCACCTCAAAAACTATGCAAAATTCCTTTATTGAAGAAGGCATCCAAAATGGTGAAGACAAGAGCACAAAACCCATGGTGTTTTTGTCCTTGATTCACATGCCTGGCAGCAAAGATGGTACAGCTGGCTGTAGAGAGGTTGTACGGCCCTAGAAATCTGTGCCAATAAAGATAATAAATGCTGCACAAATCGATCTTCCCTTCACAGTGAAATTTAGTCTCAAACCCTTGATGAATCTTCTCAATTATGCACAATGTTGACCTCTGTATGAAGCCAATCTGATTTGCAAACTTCAGCTGGTGTTGCACAACCTCAGAATGCTTAAACAATGAAGAATGCATGTTCTCCAATGCTGAAAATGGTGCCAAACTGCAGAAACCCTTGGTCTCCTTTCAAGAACTCACAAAAGGCAATTTCAAATGCTCATAATGGATGAGGTTGATCTGCTTAAGAGTCCTTTATATACTTCTCCAGCTTAGGTCGATCCCTCGATGTGCCTTTTTAATCATTTAAATGATATTTCAAAAATTACATTCGTTGGCTTATATTATAATCTCATAATTGGGCGTACTTTCATTAAGTCTAAAATGGCCCCTCTTTAATAAAGTGCAAATATAAACTTATATTATGCTTTTTAATGATTAATTATTAGTAAAGTCACCTTTATTAATAATTAAATAATATAACTTGCACAATAAACCTTATTACTCCAAGCCAACTGAGAACTGGGATCAATAATGAAATCACCAAGTGTCCAGGTGCCCTGCTATATATAGTAACTCTAAATTCTACTGCCTAGATGACTTACTATAAATAGTAAGTATGCCAATCTGAGCCCAAAAACCTCTACAAAGGCCTAATCCTGAACCAAACAAAGCAATGGAGAGAAGTAATGTCACCACTGACCAAGTAACTGCCTCTGAGGACCCTCTATCCATGTCCATTAGCCTACGAGGGTCAAAATAATAGGCTAACCCCTCTGCAACTGGAATTGGCTAAGAAGGGGTCATTACATCTTTTCTCTATTAGAAAATTGATTTTCTATAAAATAAAACTAAAGTAGATTAAATGAATTATCTAGAATATCTATTTATCTTTCCTTTGCAAATGGGGATGTTTAGATTGACTTGAACTTTGTACGATGTGGAACCAACAAAGGGTTTGAAAGAGGTGGATCCTTATGGAGGATGATGCATGTGCTCAAGGAGTTGGGAAAAGTGACTGCTGATGCTTGCTATATCATGTACGCATTGCTGTTCAAAATTGTCTTGTTGTTGTTACAACCCCTCTTCTATTATTCTTTGGAGCATATCTTGAAAGTTCTATTTGTCATGATGGGTCATAGGAGAGGAAGTTATGTAGAAGTGTCAATAGTCTTGAGATCCAATTTCCTATAACTTGACTTTGTATGGATGGGCATGCAAATTGAGACATGATATGTATGTGGACCTCAATAACATAGGATGTGATGTGAAGTATAGTGACCTTGATGCCATTGATCCAAGGCCTTGGGTGGTACTCGGTGAATCTAGAAGAGTTTGTGAACTAAATTAGAGTGCAAACAAGGAGGGGAAGAAGGATCGATTGGAACAAGTAGATACCTAGATGATAATTGTACATGATCTAGGAGGTTAGATGTATTGAATGACTATGTATTGGTGATGTGTTTGGTGGTAGCTGAATTTACCTTATAGACTCAATCAAAGTCAAATTTATCTTTGATGGGACTATGTAGGGCTGACAAGTTTGACCATGTCCCATATGAGAAAAAAATGACAATATTGGAAGGTCGTCTAGGAACTTGACACATATCTCCTTTGATGTGTGGATGATATTACTTTCCCTCTTAATCAACTCATGTACTCAATGTTCTAGTATGAACAACCCATTGGGGTATGTACTAGGCATTTCTTCCTTTTGGAGGACTTACTCTTTGTGGGGAAAAATTGCTAGAGTTAGACTACTCTTGCATATAGTTATTGGCAATTAAAGTTACAAGTCCATTGTCATGGTTCTTGAGGATTGTGTGATTGCATGTAGTCATTGGAATTCAAACTAAGACACATTTGGTTTCAATAATGGAAACTTTCCATCTCTATTGATTTGAGTTGTCATTGTTGCCCTATTTTATCATACAAGTAGCGAGCAACAAAGTAAATAATGTAGGATTTGTATTGGTGATTCTTGCAATGCACTATCCATTGAGTTTATGAGTCACTGCTGAATGTTTATGCTCTTAGGTTCTTGGCTCAATAGAATATATGTTTTTCTATTATAAGATAGTTTTAGAAGTTTCAAACTTTCATATTTAAAAAGTTTGAAATATATATTTATATATAATATCCCAAATCCGAGATTATTCTTGGTGTACTGTAAACCTGTCCCACTGTCTCCATCCTGGAACTCCTTGTAACATAGCTAATATACTAGCTGAAGAATTGCACCATTGACAAAACATAGTACAGACAAAATCACTTCAAGTCAAAATTTCACTAAATAAATAATAGGCCAAAATTATTTATAATTCCATATAGTATGAGGAGATTCGTTTAGTGTTGCGTCAATGTTTCCAACTTTTGAAAAAATCAGATTTTAATAGTTTGATTACTTTGATATGTTGAGAATATGGAGATGTTGTAGAACCCTACCACGAGATGAGTGAATCATTGGAGAAACATAGTTTGACATACTGAGTGAGTTGATTTTAATAGGGTATCATGTCTTGGATGTGGTAATTCAAAAATACCTATGATGGACTACTTTGAAGGGGAAGAAGATAAGTATAAACTATAAAGTGATAATTACATCCATATAAAATTACAATGCATTGAATCCTTTGTATGAGGACAGTGGCTGTGGCAATCAGCTACTTTATACTGGATTACTAATTGAAGCTTCTTTAGGTGGCAGTGCTCTTGAATTGGATTGGGAGTTTCAGCATTGCAGAAGTTACCTGGCAGTATACTACATGGATTCCTTGCCAATGAGATTGCCACCGTAGTTGGAGTAATAGATTTTTTCCCAGAGACTATGTTCAAAAATGCTTGCTCATGTTCTAGTTATTTCTTATGCAAATGGACAACTATCTGGTTTTTCCTTAAGTGATAATGTTTGAAAGTTATCCATGTTGTGAAATGAATAACCCATTTTGGGTTTGGCTAGAGTTGGAAACTTGGGACTTTAAAGAGAAAAGTGTTAAAATGGATTAATTGTTGATTGTTTGGTTAAATTGGTGGCCTCCGCAATTGTTTGCTTTCATTTGTGGACGATTATTGATTACCTGGTCTGGTAATAATGGTCCTTGGAGACCAATTGAAAGCATGTGAACTTTGAGCAGAACTCTTAGGTACTTGAAGAACATGTTGTAAGTACGTCATGTGACTCTTTGGAAGAAATAATTTGAGGCTTTTCCTCTTTTCTAATTATTTGATGTTTTCATATCATGTGTGGGAACGTTGCTCTCACGTTGGAAATAAATTATTAATTAATTTGTCTTCATAGCCAGAGCTATATCAATGTGCATGAAGGAGATGCTAAATATTGTTCTCTAGTCATCTTTCCAAGTGAATAGAGTATCAAATTATCAATACTCACTAATAATAAGAGTCTTTTTTAAGAATTCAGAGATGAAGAGAATCAATACTTACTGATGAAAACACTCTCCAAAGCAGTTCAAATGCAAAGAATAAGTTCAAGATTGGTTCATTGGGCTAACTTGGGAAGGCATTGCGAAGATTTCAAATCAAAGGATTTTGTCTAAATTTTCAGCTATCAATGTCAAAATCTTGTAGCTTTAAGTGCAGCTTGGCAGTTTTGCCCATATGTTTCTTATATCTTCCCAATATAATTTTAAAAATAATAGGCATTCTCTTGGCTATGCACCATCCTGAAAAGTCTATGTGAGTACATTTGGAACACTATAAAATTTTGTTATAATGGCTCTTGGTTTATATAATACATTCATTTTCAAATTATGTTATAATACTGATGATTTATTTGCCAACAATTAATCTGGTGTTTTTCTGCAAGTTAAAATAAGGAAACATAGCATGATTGTCTGATGCACTCAGCAGATAATTTATCCTACTGTATGTATTCTTAACTTGATGAGTGAAAAACTGCATTTAGTGTTTAACTTTCTCTCTGAGTTGGGAGAAGCCTGCACCATATGATTCATAAAATGTGTTAATACTTACAAGAGATGCCTAACCAGATTGAAAACTTCTAACTGCAGCTTCAAGGGGTTAAGGTATTCTAAAAATTCCTTACACAAACTCAATTGATGCGATCTGAAAAACAGAAAAAAGTCTGTACTGGTGTTTTGTATGCCAAGGAAAATTTCTGATTCTAAAGAATATATAATCCAACTTACTCAAAACATTCCTAGATCAGTTAGAGTCATGGCAAGCTGAGGCAAAGTTCCTGTCTGTCCTCACACATTTGAATGTCTTGCTAGAGAATATTTAGCTTTCTTCCTAACGTTGTTGCTCCACTTCATAATCATGTCCTCTGGAATATTGCCACCACTGGTCATAAACAGTTGAATTTGCTCTGTCGAGTTGGGAGGGAGCCTGAACTTAGGAGCATTCATATGAATCATAGTTGAGTTTTTGGATAGTAGCAACTCAAAAAATTATAGGGATGTTTAGAAGCCTTGAAGTAAGTTCTCACTCATGCATGAATTGGTTGGAAATAAGATTTCCAGTTATTACAATTTCTTTGTCATTGTGTTTACCTTTCTTTCAGTCTGTTCCCATTTACAGAATTACATATTTTAAATACTCATCTGATACTTTTTTGAAGATATATCTCCAGATTGTTTTTGCATCTATCTGCTTGCTGGTCCAGATATTAAAGGAGAGGAATGTGCAGCCTTTTTACAGAAACTATATTATCTGATAGCCATATTAATCATATGAATATCTAATCAATTTGCATTATAGCAGAAGCAACATAATAGATTTTTACACAGCCTATAATAGGTGTTATTCAAACCACATATGAACCAGTCATTGGTAACAGTCTCAACTCTACCATTCCCATCCATATAATGGATCATTGTATCTTTTCAATGTGTGTTTTTAGTGGTTGCTTATATTGAGTTTCTCTTGCATCATCTTGTCCCTGTTACCATCCTTGTTTTCTGTTCACCATGACGGATAAAGAGAACGGTGCAATTGCTAGATCTATATTTGATATCCTTGTTTTATGAATTATTTTCAAAATTGTATAGGCCTGTTTTATGGAATTGTTCACATATCCTTTAATGGGTATAGTATCTTCTTAAAATAAGCCACAGATATGGTTCTGAAAACCTAAAACTCAGTATGAAATTATATACCTGGCTTCTTCCTATTCCGAATGCTATGCTGGTTTTGAAGTGTCTTCCGATCTTACTGCAGCTTCCTCAGAGGATGGTGGATATACTGGCTCTGAGACAACAGCTTCTATCACAATATGATCTTATACAATCCCGTCTTAAGGAACTAATTCAAGATGCAGAAGAAGAGGTAAGTGCTTTGCTTGTCCAATTCCTGTAACAAAGGCTGATAAGACAACACTAATGATTGTAATGCATTTACTTTGTATTGTATACAAGGATAGAGCGGATATCTACAGCCAGTATGGCATTCGCAATGGCTTTTGACTTATCATAATGTGCTACAAAATATTGTTAATGTGCTTAGGTATTATTTCAATAAAATATAGGCAAAGGTTTAAACACTCAGATATACAGAGTTATAGACACAGAAATACATCATAAGTCTGGTATAATAGAATATGACAGATCAATAATAAATCATCATATGTCACTAAACTGTTCTGCATTTACTATTAGTTAGGAACCACCCCTACTCTGTAGATCTGCCTTTGATTTTGACTAAATGTTGCAAAGAGACAAGAATAATAAATCATCGTGTGTCACTTATTGGTTTCCATATCCTATTATGTGGGAACCTACCGTACTTGGTGGATCTGCCTTCTATTTTAGCTATACACTGCAAAGATACAAGATAAATTACAATAGTAAACTTACAATGATATCAGCCACTTGCCACTAACATTTCATTTAAATTTTCATTAATATACCACCCTATTCAACCGTTTGGTCCAGAAAAAATTTACATTTCAGCCTGACTGAACCTGTTCAGTTCATTTTTGGACTTATTTTTAAATAATTTTATATTGAAAAATACAAAATTGAGAAAAAGATAATTAAACAGCCTGAACTGTATCCAAAAGAATGAAATAATTAAATTTTTAAATCTTAGTGAAGAATGCAGAATGGATTTTCTCAGGGCTGTTGAATCCATTTTTGGCTATGAATGTTATTGTATTCACTGGCATACACCATGCAGAGTTTGTTGACTTCTACAAATATGTAGTTAAATAGGGGCAAAGCTTTTTGTGCTGTTTCTAAATGTGGAATGACTGCAGTGTTTTTCACTAACTTTTTCATATTGCATGCTGCATGAATATATTCATATTTGTGGTTGTCTTCAACCACCTCTTGTGCCCTTTGGTCTGTTCTGTAGTACAATGGTGTATGTTGTACTTGTAGCTACTACTTACAACTTTAGATTTAGGTGTATACTAAATAAATTCAATGTTTGACTGGCATTTACATGGATATGCACACGGATGGCACATTAACAGGAGTGGGGATTTGAGCTTGGATCTCTTGCATAGTTCATTATTACACCACAGTCCTCTGGAAGTTAAACTAAATTTTAATAATTAATATGATTTAAGCTCTAATGAATATATCTTTCTTATAAGGCTCACAGTATAAATTAATAAGATCAGTTATAAATAAATAGTCTAGATTCTATTTAATTTCTAAAATATAATAAATCTTGTGTATGATGTTTATAGGGATGAATCATTAGGACTTCTTGGGAGGCCACCTATCCCAGTACTACTGTGGTTCAAGTGTGATTAACCATGGAGTTTCTATGCAACCAAGCCCCACTTGGCTTGCTACCCAATCTGTAAAACCGTTGACAAGTGTAGTACCTTATGAACCATTCAGTATTGAAGTTTAAATGTAGGAAAAGTAAAAATACAAAAATCTATATTGGAGTTTTGAAAAATATACAGAGAAATGTCAGTTAGCCACAGCCTGATATTTTTAGATTTTGAAGGCCAAGATCTTAAATTGAAGAATATATATCTAGATGGGTTTTAAAAGCCTCTCATTCAAGGCTATGAAAATCATCCATAGAAGTCTAAAGCATAAAACAAGAGCTGAAAATAGCAACAATATTTGCTGAGTATTAATATCGACATACACTTCTATACTTCCTAATAATATGAACAGTAATACTGGTAAAACAGCTGAAGGTGATCTACACGGATAATAAGAAAATCAAAGATGCCTCCTCTGCTCATACACTTACAAAAAATGCAGCAGCAAATGAGCCAAAAAATAATTGCCATGATCTTTCATCCTGCAAGAAAGACTACTTACTATTTCATCTGGTAATTTTATGAAGATCGCCAGAGCTCTCTGTAAAATGTGTCTAGCTTGCTTTGGTACCTGCTTTCCGTAAGAGCCATGCAATTGGAAAATTTTGCCCTGACCTCTTCATGGGGCTCACATGATCTGAGCATTCTATGAGAATCTTTTCAATAGAATAAAAAATGCCAGAAATGGATTGGCAAGTCTTGGGCTTCATCACAGTCAAATCCTTACTGGAAAAAAGGCAAATGACATCTGCATTGTCCCATTTGAGACCAGCCACCTGGTTTCCCAGTGCTTGAATACCTTAAGCACAAATACTTTTTTAGACTATATTATAAAGGGTTCTATTAAGGGGTCCCAGCCCTACCAACCAAACAAAATATATACTAAAAGAAAACTGCATAAACAGCCTATAACCAGGCATAGCGGTATAAGCAGCTACTGTAGACAGACACTATATTAGACATAGACACCATTCCATTGTGGCATAGCAACCAACAAAAAAGCAACACCGTCAAAACAAAACAAAACCAAAGAGCCTCCTAAAATCTATGTTATTGGGTTCCTCTAAAACCCCCTGTACTTGTATAGAAGTCTTGGGCTGGTTCCCCACTGGGTTTGCCCAGGGTCCCTTTCGAGCACCCCAGGAGAGACCTTGGCCGAACTTGGGCTGAACCTAGGTGTTAGGAAATAATGCATAATAACCCACATTCTTAATCCATTTCCTACATAACCCCATGAGAGAAAAGCATGCATGCAAGTAACTATAATGCACATATCAAATAGACAAGCCACAAGATATACCCTGGGAAAACACTCAAGAGGGAAAAACCCAGCCTCCAAAAGCATCCATACTCTATATACCATTCAACCATAAAATGTTACAAGAGTTATAATGAATACCTCTGAAGCATCACGCCTCTCCAATGCATCCTCCATGTGTCCAAGCATGAATTCTCACATCCTATGCCATGCTTCACATATGCACTCGTTAGAAAGACTCAATGATAACAATCCACTCACCCAACAAACCTTAAACACTAAACATCTGCTTGCTTTTATAGATACAAGCTCACACAAATACAACCAAGTGATAAGATAAAACCATGTACTACAAAACCATGTGAATACAAAACCACTGACTCCTCATTTAATATTGGGTACTAAGTTTTCACTTTTTTAAATATTTCCCCAATATTAAATTATTATTTCATGTCTCTCACACATTAAATATTAATACAATATTACAATACAACATACAAGTGGCCCTTAAATAATTACCTAGTGTGACTAACCACACCTCCTAGGTGCATCA
Source organism: Sequoia sempervirens (assembly GCA_007258455.2). Classification (NCBI taxonomy): domain Eukaryota; kingdom Viridiplantae; phylum Streptophyta; class Pinopsida; order Cupressales; family Cupressaceae; genus Sequoia; species Sequoia sempervirens. Next base: position 299,271,929 of record VDFB02105785.1, read on the forward strand.
CAACTAAATAATTATTTAATTACAACATTATAATATAACATTTTATGCAATGGTGTACAACACCATATCCCTACACTAGGGAGACCCAAGGGTTGCCTCCCAAAAAAACGGAAAAAGGTTTTAAAACCTTTTTAACAAAAATGTGCTTGCGTAGATAATTTCGCCCTAAAGTGATAAAATGGTGAAAATGGTGTTTGTCATTACGGTTTATGTGGTTTCAATGGCCTTAATTTTGGCTTGGTGGTGGGGGCTTTGCCCCTTGATCTTGCCCTGTATTCCGACAAGGAAATGTGAGGGGTTTTGCCCTCGGACCTTGTTGGGGGTGTTGGCCCTGGAACCCCATTGGGAGCGTTGCCCCTCGACCCCATTGTAGGCGTTGCCCCCAGACCCCCATGAGGGGCGCCACCCCTCTACCCCGTTGGGGTTGTTGCCCCCAAACCTCCATGAGGGGTGTTGCCCCTCAATCCCATTAGGTCACCACTCCTTGACTCCCTCTAGTTATTAGGATCTCTTGTCATGTAAGAAACTTGATTATAATGAGGGGGTGATGAGGAATTGGGATCTAACTCTTGAGTGTGTTGAATTAGATGTTATTATTGCCCAACTTGCTAGAAAAATATCTTTAGGTGAGGCAGCTTTTACAATACATAGCTAGTGGAAGTGGTATTGTAACTCATTGTGGTTCAAGTGAAATTGAACCAAATTTTGACTTCGAGGGGTGCCGCCCCTCTACAACGTTGGGGGTGTTGCCCCCAAACCTCCATGAGGGGTGTTGCCCCTCAATCCCATTAGGTCACCACTCCCAAACCCCCTCTAGTTATTAGGATCTCTTGTCACGTAAGAAACTTGATTATAATGAGGGGGTGATGAAGAATTGGGATCTAACACTTGAGTGTGTTGAATTAGATGTTATTGGTGCACAACTTGCTAAAAAAATATCTTTATGGGACAGCTTGTACAATACATAGCTAGTGGAAGTGGCATTGTAACTCATTGTGGTTCAAGTGAAATTGAACCATATGTTGACTTTGAGGGGCGCCAACCCTCTACCCTGTTGGGGGAATTGCCCCCAAACCTCCATGAGGGGTGCTGCTACTCAATCCCATTAGGTCACCACTCCCAGACCCCCTCTAGTTGCTAGGATCTCTTGTCACATAAGAAACTTGATTATAATGAGGGGGTGATGAATTGGGATCTAACACTTGAGTGTGTTGAATTAGATGTTATTGGTGCACAACTTGCTAAAAAAATATCTTTAGGTGAAACAACTTGTACAATACATAGCTAGTGGAAGTGCCATTGCAACTCATTGTGGTTCAAGTGAAATTGAACCAAATGTTGACTTTTATGCTTTTGATGATGAGCAATATGAAGATTATAAATATTGATTGTAATTGGCATTGTGTATTGACATTTGAAAAATCATTGAATTATGAATTTATGAGTATTTTCATTTTGCAAATTATGAGATATTTAAATTTTTTTATTGGCATTTATTAAATTATGAGTATCATTGTTTTATATTATATAATTTTAATGTTTTTAATGCAAACATACGTAGTTCATAGACTTGGATTCAGAGAGTACTCGCAAGCTCAAAATTTTCAACTTAGCAAAAACTCAACAACTTAAAAAGTACTAAAACTTCTTTAAAAAACACATTTTTTTTGTAAAATTCAATTACACAATATATCAAATGAGTCTAGAGACCATGAGAAAGTGTTCTCTATTAAATTTGATTCTTGAATACAGATGTATTACAAAATTGCATCAACATGCACAATCGGATAGTGGAACTAAATATAATAGCTAGCTGCTAAATGATAACTGTTATGAATTAATGATGATTGTATTTGAAAATCATTATCATAAATTTCATAACTAGGTAAGTTTTTTATAATTTCCTCTTCCCCAACCTAGTTTTTAATTGGGGGGTAGAGGGTATGGTCTTCGCACTTGATTGTGGCTTGTTGCTTGGCCTAAAAGATTGTGCCTGTGGCTCTACCTTACTGCTAGATGTCAATGAATCCTCCTCCATCATATCAATGTCATCCAATCCAGTCTCCCCTGCTTTAGGTGTAGCCAAATCCTCTATAGCTTGTCTCTTGAAATCAACAATCTCATCCTTTGTAAAGGAGGAAGCCTCATTATCTTGCACGGTCCATTCACTGTAGGGATCGATCTCATCCAAATTAGTAAGCTCCTCTGGTTAGTCCTCCAACTTTCTTGTGTGAAGCCAAAGGTTGTATTGCACGAAAACAAGATCATTGACATGTTGTCGAGTCAACTTGTTATGCTTCTTCGTGTGAATGGCATCAAACAAACTCCAGTTGCACTCATGGATAGAAGCACTACAAGGTTGAGACAAAATTTGGAGGGATAGCCTTCACAGATTTGGGGTATTTTCAACTCAATCTTCCCACCAAGAACCTGCAAATAAGATATTTAAGATTTTGAAAATAAACAATATTCTATTAATAATTGTTTTTTATAACTTGCAAGATATAAGATTTCACTTTTTCTTACTTGGTGATTGGGTGTTTCTTCCTCATATAGATAATTGTGAAGAAAATAGCCTCCCCCTAGCTGCCTTACAATTCTACAACTCAGATATAATGATTTCTCTCACCTCAACCATAGATGTCATCCTCTCAATACATGTGGATAGGCCCTCCATAACCTCTCTATTAGGATCTATGAAGCTATCAAAGAAGATAAACTTGGGGTTGAGATAGTACCTCGTTGCATGAATGGGTTGGTGGAATTGATTGTTCAACCTTTGATCAATGATTTCCCAAATAGAGGCAAATCTATTTGCATCTCCTTTGTAATAGTTTTGATGGCCTCTTTGGTCCTATCCATGGCCTCATAAATATATTCCATTGCATTTTTCTCCCCATCCACCAAGCACAAAACCCTCACTAGTGGCTCCGTTATCTCCAAAGTACAAAGTAGAAGCAAATTTAAGTTACAACTTACAATGAAACAAAATACTTTTGAAGTTTAAAAATAAAGGATTCAATTTGAAAATTAAATTAAGTTTGAAGTTACCTTTACAATGAAAAACTATTTTTGTGATTTTCTCTCCATCAACCTTCTTTGAATAAGTTGAGTCTACCCATGCTTGAATCACAAACATCCGCTTCAAGGGAGTCAATCAACTAGAAATACTTTGCAATGTCAGAAAATTAGTTGCAAACCTTATAGCACCTGATAGCACAAGCTCCTTCCCCTTGGTGTGATCTCTTGCCAAGTGAAGAACCCATCGGTGATAATAAATATATTTTGTTATATCTCTTGCTTCTTCTACAATTGGTCTCACCCAATCAATTTTTCCTATGTCCTCCTAGACAAGGTCAAGGCAATAAGCTACACAAGGGGTCTAAAAGAGTGTACAATGCCTCTCTTGAAGCAATCTTCTATGCCCACCTCTAAAACAATCTCCTCAACATCAAGCTCAAATTTTCTGCATTCTTTATTTCGTTGGAGGCATCAATTGACTTTAGAGAAACTAATTCACCATTTGAAGCCACTAAAAATTAAGCTGGGTGCGTTTCCTTCCATCTATCCACCCATTTGAAACAATTGTGCATCCAAACATTCACCATTGCTTCTTTTGATCTTCCACAATAGCATCTTGGAGCAACCTACCATTTTGTCATGCCCCGCCATGTTTAGATCGCAGCAAAAGATATAAAAAGTTAAATGATTACACAACATAAATTGATAAACCCACTTCCATTTATGCCATTAAATTAAAGATATAAGGTCTGATTAAAATGACAGTTATGTCTGATATGAAAATTATCAGACTGTAACAGCTCTATTAAACCCAATACAAATGAAAGATTCGAATACCCAATATGCCAATAACATACCCGTTCTATGCCAGCATGAAAATATAATGTATGAAGGCTGATATGAGCATGATAACAATGGTAGAAGATTGAAATAGAATGTGGAATATGCAGCTATAGGTCTGATCGTTGTTATGGAAGTGCTGATATGAAATTGGTTGCCAAAATCAACTTCAGATGCCCATGAAACCCCTTCCAAATGATGGTGCAACAACTAGAAATGGTACGGCTGGTATGGAAGATGTCAAATCCTCAATGTAAACGTGTCAAACGAATGGAATAAATCTGCAATGATGATTGGTTGAGACTCGATCTATCAATGGCTGTACCTGATCTGAAGAAATATGCTGATATAACACTGTTGCAAACTCAGGCCTAAAAACTAAACACTTGAAACTCCTCCAATGAAGCCCAAACGAAGACCCAAGGTAGGTCCTCCTCAAAGGTGAACTAGGTTCTCGTCCAATTCACGATAGCCCTTGGGAGTTTTCGTTCCCAGAAGATTGAAACCAAGCTGAAACCCTTTTCCAGAGCTCAAACTTGCAAGTGTTGATATGAAAAATGACAAATGAATGCCAAAATAGAAGCCCAAAATTCACTTTATAACCTCCCATGAGTTTGTTTATAAAAGATAATAAACTATTCCTCCTCGAGGGTCTTTTCCTCATCAAAAGAAAGGGCCACTTTTTAAAAACAACTTTGTTTCACTAGGATGGGGGCACTTTTCAATATTCATTTTATAATTCTATGTTACTATTCACTTTTACTATTCCATTAAAGTAAACTTTAATATTTTCAATTTATCCCTGGATTCAACAACTGGACTCCAAACTGAAAGGCTTGTAAAGCTCACGGCTAGGCTCCGCATCCCTCGGTTGGGTCCCCTAACCATATTGCTGACCTACGGAAACCCTAATAGTAGGCCAACCTCGGCTAGTTTAAGTTGCCTAAGGAAGGGACATTACAGTCCTCCCTTCTCAGGATTGATTGCCCCTAAGCAACTGCAAAGCTGGATGCTGAAGTATCATCTCTCCTTCCCATGTGGCATCCTCCAACGACAAGTCCTTCCATCGTACCAAATACTCCCTGATAACTCTGCTATCACCTAACGCCAAGTCCACAAAAGATAAGGTATCATAACCGTACAACGTTCGGAAGAGAGTCATACCAATCAACATGTGATGTATAGTATTACAACAATACTCGCCCAAATACAACCATCGCACCCAAGCCTTCTGTTGTCCTGAAATGTAGTTACGCAGGTAACCCTCAAGCCAACACTGAACACACTGCTACTCCACTTTGATAGTGACATCCGTGTACTATAACCTATGAAGCAACCTCATGGAATCCATGCAAACACCATGCACCCATAGCGGATCACGTTGATAAGCGATCCTCATCCAGCTACCTGCTGCCCCAAAAGGCATAATACTGCTTGCTGACAGACCAACAAAGTCCCCTACACACTCTGCCAAAGGAATAGCATCATGCCTGGCAATGGGAGTATCCCCCTCAAAAGAAGATGTCAACTGACTCCCAAATCTCTGTGGCCTGTAGTCTCCATGTCCAACAACACTTGTACACCAAGGAGTCTCTGAGTGTCCAGTGAGTGTAGTCTCACCAACATCAAACTGGAAATCACTGCCCAACCCAAAAAGTGGATTGTCATAAGTCCTATCGTCACCCATCTCAAACAATAGGTTATCAATACAAGAATTGTAACCAGGCATACTAGTTACACCACTCTCCATCACTCTGTGATGCATGATAGGCCACCTGCACCAAATCTCTAATTGCCCCATGCTAATACAATCAATATCATGTCGGAAAAAGTGAAGTAACACACTGTGGTCCTGATGGAGTAGTGCATTTAAATCGATGTCGGGGACCCAAATGAACCCTGATAGGCTACAACATCTACCTGAATCACTGCCCCGTGATGGAGTAATACTACTGCCTCCATCAAAGACAATAACCAAGTCACAATCTGACGAGCTGCCAAGATCCCAAATGTTCTGGTGGAATGCACTAAGATCAATTCTTTGCACTAACCGGAAACAACGGTATCCTCCATCCTTGACAGACCCTGTCACTTTATGTCACAATTGCCACCATCGATGCATTTGATCACTGGGCCTGTGGGTTATGGACCCAAACAACTACCAGAAAAGATGAGTATCTCCTAACTCATTTGCAAATGTTGGTGTCCCCACAATACTCCAACTGCCAAGGTTGGAAGAAGAGTGCTCCTGACACCAACTCATAAAGCCAATTGCACTAATCAATGCAATTGTGGAGGGCTGATCCCTCTAATCACTGAATCTCATCTGATCAAACCCTGCCTCTCTATCTCGTGTGCCAATAATACATCCATCTTGGAGAAGCGGTAAATGGGTTTTGTCAGATATCGCTCCATTCTTTGCAGAAGGGAGCACCTTATACCACATTTTCGGCCCACTCTTATGTGTCATATGGAGCATCAACTCATCCGGAAGTGGGCTGAATACAAAGCAATGTGCGAATCTCACAATGAAATCACTATGAAATGCACCAAGGGATTCCGAGGGAAGTCCAGAATCAACACTATCGAAAACAGGAGCCTCAAAACTCGAAGCATAGGGTGTAAAAACTACTTCAACACAAGCTGACTGCTCCCCATGACTAACCGAAACTGTCTCACCCTGCTCTACTCCTATAGCCATGTCATAGGTGTTGTGACCTTTTTCACACATCGCCCCATTGCAAATGGGGACCCCCTAGTTTTTGCTTCGTCTCGAACTTTTGGCTTGTTTTTAGTTGGTTTTCCTGTTCTCTCTCTCTCTCTTTCTGTCCCTTTTCTGCTGTTTGCCTTTCTGGGATGTGCTCGTCTTTGAGCTTGAATTGAAATTTTGGCTAAGTCTGAGAATTAGGGTTTTGAACTCTTCAGCCAATTTAAAATCGAATGAAGTAATCAAGTTGAAATCTAACCTTGGCATGGCAGTTAATATGCTTCTGGCAAGTCCTCAACCAAGTTTCAGTAAATTCTAACTACTTACTATTTTTAGTAAGTGCCTAATTTGGGGCGTTTTCTTAGCACTCTCGAAGTTCCGGTCGTTACACTGCATCAAGGACACGTCAAGCTGCTCACGTGCAAAATTGGAGCTGAAACAGACAACTTACTATTTTTAGCAGTTCAGCTTCCAGAGCAAATTTCAGGGTTTATACATTGAATTTTTCAATGCATGTCTAGAGATTCCTTCTAGGTTTTCAGAGACCTTTGCAATGGTATAACATGCAAAATGAGACAATGACTTTCAGAGTTCAGCCTTCAGAGGCTATTTTTAGGGTTTGCATGTC